>CM054165.1:18605837-18608337 GCA_028751875.1 Rapana venosa | reverse complement strand
GGGGTCGTGTCTGACCATCCACACACACACACACAAAGCGCACGCGCGCGCACATGCACGCACACACACACCATCTGGAAAATTTTGTAAAGTTTGATTTTGACTCTCTCACACACCATCTGGAAATAAAAACAAGTTTGATTTTCATACACACACACCATCTGGAAATAGAAGTCTAATTTTAACTTTGATTTTGTCACACACACACACACACACGCACACACACCACACACACACACACACACACACACACACACACACACCACACACACACACACGTTACTAGCAACGTAACGTAGCCAAACGTTACTTCTGGCCACACACAACTGACTGATTTTCTTTCCCGCTATCCAATATCTGCAATCTGCATGATCATCGCAGTCGAGCTTTCCCCTTCTACATCCTGATTCTGTTAACTGGGAAGACTGCTGCTGCTGCTGCTACTACTACTGCTGCTACTACTGCTACTACTGCTACTACTTCTACTACTACTACTGCTGCTACCACTGCTGCTGCTGCTACTGCTACTACTAATACTACTACTACTTCTACTACTACTTTTACTAATACTTCTACTACTAATACTGCTACTACTACTGCTACAACTACTACTGCGACTGCTGCTGCTGCTGCTGCTGCTGCTGCTGCTGCTGCTGCTGCTGCTGCTGCTGCTACTACTACTACTACTACTACTTACTACTACTACTACTTCTACGTCTACTACTACTATTACTACTACGTCTACTACTACTATTACTACTACTTCTACTACTACTTCTACTACTACTACTACTACTTCTAACATCACTACCACTCCTCCTCCTACTACTACTACTACTACTACTACTACTACTACTACTGCTACTACGACTACTACCACCACCACCACCACTACTACCACTACTACTACTGCTCCTACTACTTTTACTACTACTACTGCTGCGCTGCTGCTGCTACTGTTACTACTACTGCTGCTGCTGCTGCTGCTGCTGCTGCTGCTGCTGCTGCTGCTGCTGCTGCTGCTGCTGCTGCTGCTACTACTACTACTACTACTACTACTACTACTACTACTACTACTACTACTACTACTACTACTACTACTACTGCTGCTGCTGCTCCTGCTCCTCCTCCTCCTACTACTACAACATGATAATGGTAATAACAATGATACTACTACTACTACAACTACTACTTCTACTACTTCTACTACTAATACTTCTATTACTACTACTGCTACTACTACAACTACTACTGCGACTGCTACAACTACAACTCCTACTGCGACTGCTACTTATTCTTCTTCTTCTACCACCACCACTACCACTACTACTGCTGCTGCTACTACTACTACCACTACTACTACTACTACTGCTGCTACTACCACTACTACTACTGCTACTGCTACTACTACTACTACTTGTATTTCCCGCAAACTCAGCTAGGATTCTAACAGAAAGCTGCTCCGTTTAAAGTGAGACGAATCTGCCCGAGCAATCTACGAGTCTCTTAACACTGGCAAAAAACAAAGACATGAAGGAAAGCAGCACTGGTCGGTTCACTAACTCATACTCCCGCGCGCGTGCGTGCGTGCGTGCGTGTGTGTGTGTGTGTGTGTTCGTGCGTGCGAGTTTTTTTTTTAGTGGTGGGAGTGGAAACCTGGCGATGTGGAGGAGCTGTTTGAAAGTGTTAGCGCCATCGTTGAAATGTTAACTATGCTGGCAAAGCATAGCACTGGCCAGTCGTAAAGGACGCTAGTGTCAGGGCCAAATACCGCCCAGTATTTGTGACACAACGTAGTCTAATCAAAACACAGGCACGGTTAGCCTTGCTGATCCAACTGTCGACAAACATGCGAAGGCTGAACTGAACTTCCCTATTTCGTTCAATCGCTTGCACACACGCAAACGCGCGCGCGCGCGCGTGTGTGTGTGTGTGTGTGTGTGTGTGTGTGTGTGTGTGTGTGTGTGTGTGTGTGTGTGTGCGTGCGTGTGCGGACACGCGTACGCGAGACTCCCCCTTCCCCGTCTCTCTCTGTCCCTCCCTCTCTCTCTCTCTCTGTCTCTCTCTGTCTCTCTCACTAACACACACTCATTCACTCTCTCTCTCTCTCTCTCTCTCTCTCTCTCTCTCTCTCTCTCTCTCTCTCTCTCTCTCTCTCTCTCCCCTTCGGATGAGACTATAAACCAAGGCCCCGTGTTCGAACGCATGCAGAACATCTTGCGCACACGTTAAATGCTGTTCCGCTTTTCGTAAGAGTAGGCCATTGTGTGCCGGTGGGAACAGATGACAACATTTACAAAACCGCATACACACGGGGACTGGATGTAAAAAAGCACACGAAAGCTTATTCCATTATCCTCGAAATAAAAGCATAAATATCTCTCTCTCTCTCTCTCTCTCTCTCTCTCTCTCTCTCTCTCTCTCTCTCCCTCTCTCTCTCACACACACACACACACCATCAAGTGGGTAATCAACAATCCCCAATCAAAGCAAGCAGAGC
>CM054165.1:18593337-18595837 GCA_028751875.1 Rapana venosa | reverse complement strand
GCGCGCGCGCGCGCGCGCGCACACACACACACACACACACGCACGCACGCACCAAAAACCGCTTCATACACGTTTTTTCTAAGGTTTACCATAGATAGAAAAAGCTGACATGGTTCGGCCACGTCACCCGCCACAACACTCTGCCAAAAACAGTACTGCAGGGAACACTCGAAGGTGGCAGAAAGAGGGGAAGACAGAACAAGTCATGGATGGACAACATCAGAGAATGGACCAGGATGAATGACTCGGCACTACTGCGCAGAGCCGAGGACCGAGATGGATGGAGGAGGCTTACCACGGCATCGTCTTTCGTGTCTCCTCCACGACCGCCAAGGTCACGGGACTGATGATGATGATGATGATGATGATGATGACCATAGATACAGATTGATCCAACAAAGAGAGCGAAGAGAGAGAGAGGAGAGAGAGAGAGAGAGAGAGAGAGAGAGAGAGAGAGAGAGAGAGAGCGAGCGAGAGAGAGAGAGAGAGAGACAGACAGACAGAAAAGAAAGACAGAAAGAGACAGAGCTAGACAGACAGAGACAGAGAACAACTTTTCTCCTGGTTTAATAATATGCTGTACAAAACAAATATTGACCGGATCAAACTATAAACACTCATTAAAAAAAACAAAGCAACCCACCCACCAACAAACAAACAAACAAAAAGTGTGGATAACTTACTTAGTGAACTTAATAGCGGGCTGCGCTGGCAAGGGGGAAAAAAAGGACAACAGCATTAGAAACTATCAATGATGAAAATATTCGTTTAAAATTATAAACGGCTGTTCTGGTGGGTGTTTTGTTGTTGTTTGGTTTGGTTTTGTTTTTTGGGGGTTGTTGTTTTGGTTTGTTTTCTTGGGTTTTTGTTGTTGTTGTTGGTTTGTTGTTGTTTTGTAGTGTTGTTGTTGTTTTTGGGGTTTTTTGTTTCGTTTTTGTTTTGTTTTTTGGTTGTTGTTTTTTTTTGGGGGGCTGTTGTTTTTTTCGTTCCTCGGGTAAGAGCTCTTCTGTTCACCAATAGAGGGTGGGGGGGGGGGGGGGGTGGTGGGGGGGGGGGGGGTGTGCGCTTGTGCGACCGGGTTTAGCCCACGATGAAGGCAGCCACATTCGACTTCGTGGACAGAGAGATAATTAAAAAAAAATCCAAAAAAAAAATCGAATGACTAACCTTCCAAACGAGTATATAACCTTCCAGTTGCAGTGAACGCATACATACATATATACATACATGCCCTTTGAAATGAATGCGTGGCCTTTTGGGAGGGGGGTGGGGGGTGTTGTCGACAGCCTGCCAGACTTGGGCAATAAGCAGCAGCAGACTGCCAGCACTAAGAGGACGAGTAGCTAGCTAGCTAGCTGTGCTTAATATTATCAAGCCACTCTCACTGGGTACACTGAGAAAGAGCACCGTGTGAGCGTATGTATCCGCGCGCGCGCGCGCAAATACACATTCTCAGACAGACAACACACACATATATTCTCAGACAGACAACACACACATACATTCTCAGACAGACAACACACACATACATTCTCAGACAGACAACACACACACATCTCAGACACACACACATATTCTCAGATAACACACACATACGCATTCTCAGACAGACAACACACACACACACACACAAAGACACACACACATTCTCAGACAGGCAAAACACACACACACACACAGACACAAAGACACACACACACATTCTCAGACAGGCAAAATACACACACAGACACAAAGACACACACACACATTCTTAGACAAACTCTCTCTCTCTCTCATCTCCTCCTCTCTCTCCCTCTCTCTCATATATATAATATATATATATATATATATATATATATAATCTCACACACACCCAAACACCCCTCCACACCACAACACCCCCATTCCTCCCCCCCCCCCCCCCAATCCACCTCCATCGCCCACCCAACCACCCTCCACACACACACACACACACTTCACCCTCATTCTCAACCTTTCAGTCAAAATCCGTACGGGGCAGCAACAAGGCGGATGCTGAGGCGGAGGGGGTGGATGATCAATCTCCCCTATACAGGCCATTATCCAGCAAGCACACCCCCCAAAAAAAACCAAAAAAAAAACCACACACACACACACACAAAACCAATAACAACATCAACCAAAAAAACACAAGCAAAACAAACAAACAAACAAACAACAACAAAGCCGGAACAAAAAACCCCGCTTCCATAACAAAGCGGTAAGGTGATGAGGTGAAGCTACGGTAAGGTGACTGTTGAAGTAACTGCTGTTGTTGTTGTTGTTGTTACTGTTGTTTTTGTTGCTGCTGTTGTTGTTGTTGTTACTGTTGTTTTTGTTGCTGCTGCTGTTGTTGTTGTTACTGTTTGTTTTTGTTGTGCTGTTGTTGTATGTTGTTTTGTTCCTGTTGTTGTTACTGTTTGTACTGTTACGGTTGTTGTTGCTGTTACTGTAGTTATTGCTGTTGCTGTTACTGTTACGGTTATTGTTGCTTTGGTTG
>CM054165.1:18588337-18590837 GCA_028751875.1 Rapana venosa | reverse complement strand
CAAACACACACGTACACACACACACACACTACACACACATTGAAACTTTTCTAAACACCAACATAAACTGAAACACAACACCCCAAGAGAACGAAAACAATATCATGTGTTGTCAAACAAGCCAGACAAACAAACAAAACAAAACAAAACAGGAAGAAGGAAAAAACCAGATCCCTAACAATGGAGTGGGAGGGGTGGAGGAGAGAGACTCAGAGAGAGAGAGGCAGGAGAGAGGGAGGAGATGGAGGGAGGGAGAGGGAGGAGAGAGAAGAGAGGGAGAGAGAGAGAAGAGGAGAGAGGAGAGAGAAGAGAGAGAGGAGAGAGAGAGAGAGGAGGAGAAGAGGACCGGGGAGATATGTAGAGAGGAGAGAGCAAGGGAGGGAGGGAGGGAGGGAGAGAGGAAGGAAGAGAGAAAGAGACGCAGAGAGAGGGGAGGAGAGAGAGAGAGAGAGAGAGAGAGAGAGAGAGAGAGAGAGAGGAGAGAGAGAGAGAGAGACTAGAGGAGAGAGAGAGAGAGAGAGAGAGAGAGAGACTCAGAGGGAGAGAGAGAGACTCAGAGGAGAGAGAGAGAGACAGAGAGAGAGAGGGAGGGGAGGTAGGGAGGAGAGGGACAAAGAGAGAGAGCGAGATAGAGACAGAGAGAAGAGTATTCAGAGACAGAGAGGGGAGAGAGACAGAGAGATAGAGAGATACAGAGAGAGAGAGACTCAGAGAGAGAGACAGAGACACACAAAAGAGACAGAGACACAGAGAGACAGAGAGAGACAGAGAGAGAGCATGAGCATGCCTGGAACTTTTCACACCAAATCAATAACTCCTCGCTTTTGAATAAGCAAAAAGCAAGCATGGCAAGGCATGGGTGCGTGCAACACACACAAGGTCCGCCTTCAGGCGGATACCTTTCCAGCTGGGATCATTTACAGGATGCTGCTGAGTGCTGCTGCAGCATTATTATTATCACAGGCAGGCAGGCAGGCAGGCAGGTACCTGTACTAGATGGGCGGGCGGGCAAGCAGCCACGCAGAGAGTTCTGAAAGAGAAGGGGTGGGGGGGGGGGGGGGGGGGAGAGGGAGGAGAGAGAGGGAGGAGAGAGACACAGAGAGAGAGAGAGAGGGGGGGGGAGAGAGACAGGGAGAGAGGGAGGGAGAGGGAGCGGAGAGAGACAGGGAGAGAGGGAGGGAGAGGACCGGGGAGAGGGAGCGGGAGAGAGAGAGGGGGGGAGAGAGGACAGGGAGAGAGGGAGGGAGAGGACCGGGAGGAGGGAGGGGAGAGAAGGGAGGAGAGAGAGAGTGAGGAAGAGAGAGAGAGAGGAGAGAGAGAGAGAGGGAGAGGAGAGAGAGAGAGAAGAGAGAGAGAGAGAGAGAGAGGGGGGAGAGAGGAGAGAGAGAGGAGAGAGAGAGAGAGAGAGAGAGAGAGAGTGGAGGAGAGAGAAGAGGGAGAGAGAGATGTAGAGAGAGAGAGAAAAGGGAGGAAGAGAGGAGAGGAGGAGGAGGAGGAGAGGGGGGAGAGAGAGAGAAGAGAGAGAGGGAAGAGAGAGAGAGGAGAGAGGAGAGAGAGAGAGAGAGAAGAGAGAGAGAGGAGAAGACAGACAGACAGACAGACAGACAGACACATAAAACAAACAGACACTTGTCGTGGGGCGTTTCTCTGCTTAACACTATAGGGGGGTCGAGGGGTCGAGCAGAATGTATATGCGAGCTGTCTCATTTGTTATAGCTGGGAATCAGACAGGCAGACTATTCTGCAGCAAATATATCATCAGTCATTGGGAACATGTTACCAATCTTGTTCTGGTAAGCCGTTCAGTGAGGAAAGTAAAAGTAAGCTGTGCTCTAAAGTTTAGGCAAAGGGACACGGTAACATTTCTGAGGGATCGGAGGGTGAAGAGAAGAAGAAGAAGAAGAAGAAGAAGAAGAAGAA
This sequence comes from Rapana venosa, assembly GCA_028751875.1. Lineage (NCBI taxonomy): Eukaryota > Metazoa > Mollusca > Gastropoda > Neogastropoda > Muricidae > Rapana > Rapana venosa. The sequence continues at coordinate 18,588,917 of CM054165.1, read as the reverse complement.
GAAGAAGAAGAAGAAGAAGAATGTGTGGAATTTATATAGCGCTGAATCTTGTAAAGAAACAAATCAAAGCGAATCCTGAACTCAGTGACTATGTCGAAAAAAACTTAAGGCGGTGGGTTTTTTTTTAACAATACGAAAGCTAACATGCTGATGACGTTCTACCTCCTTCAAGTTTTGTTGTTGTTTTTTTAAATATAGAATTATAAGGTTTTTACTTGGTATGAGCTTCTTTCAAACTAAAAGGCAAAAATATAGATGCACACACGCACGTGCGCATACATATGCCCCCCCCCCCCCCCCCCAAGTCTTTACTTGATACAAGCTTTATTTTAACTATAAAAAACAATGTCTTCATTTAGTGAATGCTTTTTAAAAAAAATATCATTATTATTCTTGAAGCCATTCGCACATGTTGCAAATTATTACGACCACCAACAGGATCACAGACATTCCCTCTTTTCTATCCCTCTCCTTGTTTGTGCCTCCTTTCCTTTGACTTCCTGCCACCTCCACCTTGTCCATTCTCCTGCTTCTTTTTCTCCGGGGGGGGGGGGGGGGGGGGGGGGGGGGGGACCAACCA
>CM054165.1:18575837-18578337 GCA_028751875.1 Rapana venosa | reverse complement strand
CGCCAAACTTAGACTGGGGGAGGAGGAGAAAAAGAGAATCCTCTTAAGTCGGAGTATAGCTGCCTAAAATTATGACCAGGCACAAGAAAATGGCCATACACAATTTTTTTTCCTCTCATGCTCATCCAGTTGAAATTCTGTGCAAGGAATTTCCTCTTTTCTATCCCTCTCTTTTGTTTTTTCTGCATTCCTTTTCTTTCTTGTCACCTCCTTCTCGTCTATTTTCTTTCTTGGTCCGTTCTCCTGCCTTTCTTTTCAAAAAGACATTAGATTTTTTTTTTTAATTTAATGTCCCACGCTGAAGTCGGATGCGCTGGGCCTGATTTGTCAGGCGCTTAACGGCAGCGCAACACATTTTTGCTCATATGACAGACAACAGAAGAAGAAGAAGAAGAAGAAGAAGAAGAAGAAAAAGAAGAAGAAAAAGAAGAAGAAGAACAACAACAAAAAACAACAACAACAACAACAACAAAACCACCACCACACAAAAAACAAACAACAACAACAACAAGACTGCGAATGTGAAATGCCCCGAAGTCAACAACAAAATATGGAGCCAACATTAAGTGACAACCGTGAGTTGATGAATGAAGGAAGGTGCAGTGCGGACGAAATGAATGCATGAATGAATGAATGAATGAATGAATGAATGAATGAATGAATGAATGAATGAATGAACGAATGGATTGATGCGCGATGATTAGAGCGCATCGTTATAGAACTCCCACCACACCAATTAGGCATGATTAAAGCCCCAAGCATTTGCGTAGTGAGTTTGGGTTTTTTGGTTGGGTTTTCTCCTTCTTCTTTTTTTTTTTGGGGGGGGGGGGAAAAATTTGAGAGGACAGAGAGAGAGAAGAGGAGAGAAAGAGGGGAGAGAAGAGAGAGAGGAGAGGTGGAGGAGAGAGAGAGAGAGAGAGAGAGACAGACAGAGAGAGAAAGAGAGACAGAGAAAGAGACAGAGGCGAGAAAGAGAGAGACAGAGAAAGAGAGAAAGAGAGAGAGAAAAGGAAAGAGAGAGAGAAAAAGAGAGACAGAGAAAGAGAGAGACAGAGAAAGAGTACAGAGAGAGGTGAAAACCAGAGAAAGAGACAGAGAGAGAGAAAGAGAGTCAGATAGAAACAGAGAGAAAGAGAAAGACAGAGAAAGAGAGACAGAGAGAGAGAGAGAGAGATAGAGGAGAGAGAGAACGAGAGAGAGAGAAAGAGAGAAAGAGAAAGTGAGAGAGAGAGATAGAGAGATAGACATGAGAGAGAAAGAGAGAGAGAAAGAGAGAGAATAGAACAGAGAGAAAAGAGAGAGAGAGAAAGAGAGAGAGAGAAAGAGAAAGACAGTGATAAGAGAGGAGAAAGTGAAAGAGAGAGAGGACAGAGAAAGAGAAGAGAGAGACAGAGAGGGGGGCGAGGAGAGTTGGGAGAAGTAGTGCGCGGGGGAGAAATACTACTACTGGTGTGGCTGGGGCAAGAGGGTACGCATCTGCCAGAAAGCGAAAAAGCGCGGATCGATCCCCCTCTTGAGCTCAAAAAAAAAACGTTTCTCCCGCCCCACTATACTTATTTATTTATTTTATGTTATTATTTATACCACTTAAGTCACGAGATTTTCTCTGCGTGAAATTCGGGCTGCTATCCCGGGGAGAGCAACGTCGCCACAAGAGCAGCGCCAACCCTTTTTTTTTTTTTTTTGGTCTGCAACTGTATTTCTTTCCCTATCAGAGTGGCTTTTTTTAGAATTTTGCAGGGACAAACTCTCTTGTTGCCGCGGTTCTTTTTCGTGGCTGCATATTTTCTCGTACACACGGGAACCTCGATTTATCGTTCTCAATCCGAAGACTAGCGGCCCAGACCCACCACTCCATGGTCTAATGGATGGGGGAAAAAGTTTCGGGCCCAGACGGGATACGAACCCGGATTTTTGCTTTCTAGACAGGCGCGTTACCTCTAGACCACCTATCCACCAGGGATACAGGGATATGAGTGGCCTGGAGTAGTCTTTCAATTTAAAACGATAAACCGGGGTCACGTGTGTGCAAACCGCATTCAGCACACGTAAAAAGAACCATGGCAACAAGGCTCTGTTGCTTCCTGAAAGTTTGTAAGGGAAAAAACGAAACGAGTGTTAGAAGGGAAAAATATATAGGACGGGGGAGGGGATTTTTATAAATTAAAACAGGGTTTTGGCGTAGCTCATGCGGCGTCGCGCTCTTCCCGGAGAGATCACGCAGAGAAATCTGCCGCGACATGAAGTCAGTGGTATAAAATGCGCGCGCGCGCACGGCACACACACACACACACACACACACAAAAGCACTCTACAATTACTAATGCTATAGATGCTGCAGCTACCAAGACCACATGGACTGTCCTCTCCTCCTCCCCCCTCCTCCTCCAATTAGTGTAGTAGTGTACTACTAGCTATATTATTCTGCTGCCGCTGCGTCTGCTTCTTACTACTATTCTTACAATACAACTGCTGCTAATATGCAGTGCTACTACTACTA
>CM054165.1:18560837-18563337 GCA_028751875.1 Rapana venosa | reverse complement strand
TTTAGCACAATAATATAATTCTCCAATGTAAGCTGTTCAGTTCCAGGACATAATTATGTACGGCAATTCCTCTGAAACGTTACGTTCGTTATTCCACTGTATCACCCAATCCTCTTTTCCGCCTGGGTGAATTTTGGCCCCCAAAAACTATGCAGGGATAAACATAGTCTTAACTATACCTCAACATCTCAAGACCCAGTCCTCGAACTCGATATGGTTGGTGAAAATGTTCTCTGAATGCCACGGAGTCGATTTTTCTTTTCTTTTTTCAAAATCGGATTCAAAACTTAAGAATAAAATGCGGTACATTACATATACGGTGAACCGCGAGGTCAACACACCTTCTGTTCCAATCAACATGACCAAGACAGTGTTTCAATTCCGAAACGCGAACAAAGAGAAACCAGGAGCTCTATAAAAGCAGGGAGGAACAACAACAAAAAACCAACCCAAAACCGACAATCTCCAAAAACCAAGGATTATTCCCAAATCATCAGAAAACAAAACCCCAAACCCACCCACACCAACACCCCCCCCCCCCCCCCCCCCCAAAAAAAAAATCCAACATGACCATCGACACAGCTTCCGCGCCAGCCACAACCACAACCACCACAACCACCACCACTACGACGACAACACCAACAACCACCAAGACCACCACAACCACAACCCTCCTCACCCTGCCTACTCCCTCCTACAACAGCTGCTACACAACATCACCACCTCTTCCTCCTCCTCCTCCTCCTCCCAGCCGACTCCAACCAACATCACCTCGACCACCTCCCCCGATGGCAGTGGCAGTAGCGGAGGAGGAGGCGGAGGAGGGGGGGAGAGGTGGGCGGTGCTGGGCCTGCTGACCATCATCGTGTGCTCGGTGGTGGGCAACGTGCTGGTGTGCCTGGCCGTGTGCTGGGAGCGGCGCCTGCAGAACATGACCAACTACTTCCTCATGTCGCTGGCCATCGCCGACCTCCTCGTCTCCGTGGTGGTCATGCCGCTGGGCATGATCGTGGAGCTCTTCGGTGAGTAGTAGTAAAGGGCCAGACAGCCAACAGCGCGGGGAAGGGGGGGGGGGGGGGGGGGGTCCCAAAAACACCCCGCCGGGGTAGGGGGTAGGTCGTGGTAAATGGGGGGGAGAAAGAATTCCCAGTGGAAAGGGTAAAAGTAGCAGAAATATAAAGTATAGTGTAGTAGAAGTAGTAGTATAGTAGAAAGAAAGTAGTAAAGTATAGTAGTAGTTTTAGTAGAAAGCACAAACAGCTGTATGTGGGAGGGGGAGGGGAGTAAAAGGAGGAGGATGACAAGTGTACATTTGGTAATGGTAAAAAGTGGGCAGTAATAGTAGAAGAAGTACAGCAGCAGCTGTATATAGTACAAGGGGGAAAGGAGGAGGGGGGGAGGGGGGAGGAAGAGGAGGAGGGGGGTGGAAGTGTTTGTTAGAAGTAGTAAAATAGCAGTAGTGTATTATAGTATAGTAAAGCACCGCACAGCACAGGGGGCTGATCGCCTTCTCGTCCCTGACGAAAGCTTAAAATTTGGTTTCTGAGCACATTTTGGTGCAGCTGACCTTTTTATAAAGGACATGTACCGTGCAGGGGCGCAGCCCCCCCCCCCCCCCTTTCCACCCACTGTTGTGCACACAGGGGGGGGCCCCCCCCCCCCCCCCCCCCCCCCCTCTCCTTGGGCCCCCCCCAAAAAGGGCCCCCCACCCCCCCCAAACCCCCCAAAAACCCCCCCCCCAAAAAATTTTTAAAAAATTTTCCCCCCCCCCAAAACCCCCCCAACCCCCCCATTCCCCCCCCCCCCCCCCCCCCCCCCCCCCCCCTCCCCAAACCCCAAAACCCCCCCCACCTCCTCCATCTCACAAACCCCAAAAAAAAAAATTTGGGGGGGGGGGGGGAAAAAAGGCCCCCCAACCCCCGGGGGGGAAAAACTTGGGGGTTTTTTTCCCCCCCCGGAAAGGGATTCCCCCTTACCTCCCGGGTTGGGGGAAAAAAAAAGAGAGAGAGAGAGAGAGAGAGAGAGAGAGAAAAAAAGGGGGGGGGAGAGAAAAAAAGGGGGGGGGGGGGGGGGAGAGGGGGGAGGGAGGGGGGGGAGAGAGGGGGGGGGGGGGGGGGGGGGGGGGGGGGGGAAAAAAAAAGGGGGGGGGGGGGGGGAGAAAAGGGGGGGGGGGGTGGGGGGGGGGGGGGGGAAAGGGGGGAGAAAAAAAGGGGGGGGGGGGGGGGGGGCGGGGGGGGGGGGGGGGGAAAGGGGGGGAGGGGGGGGGGGGGGAAGGGAAAAGGGGGGGGGGGGGGGGGCCCCCCCGGGGGGGGGGGGGGGGGGGGGCCCCCGGAAAAAAGGGGGGGGGGGGGGGGGGGGGGGTTTTGGGGGGGGCCCCCCCCGGGGGGGGGGGGGGGGGGGGGGGGGGGGCCCCCCCCCCCGGGGGGGGGGGGGGGCCCCCCCGGGGGGGGGGAAAAAAAAAAAGGGGGGGGAAAAAAGGGGGAAAAAAACCCCCCCCCCC
>CM054165.1:18543337-18555837 GCA_028751875.1 Rapana venosa | reverse complement strand
CCTCTCTCTTCTCTTCCCCCCCCCCTCTCTCTCCCCACCAATTACAAAATCATAAAAACTCGGGTTTTTGGCACGGATTGGGAGCCACATTCGGGAACCCCCTTAAACAGGCAGGGGTTAACTCTGTCTCGGGAAAACACAAGAAAAGGTGGTAGCCCAGACAAGAAAACCCCGGGAGAAGAGCCCTTTTAAACGAGGTCCCCACAAAAAAACCCGCCACGCAGCAGCCTCTTTGGTTTTTCCCTTTTTCTGTTTATTTATTTTTTCAGTAGGGGCCCTGGCCCCGCCCGGTTTTTATACAGGCCGAAAAAAAAAAACAGGTTTTTTTTCTGAAACGGCCCCAGGGTTCCCTTTAAAAGGGGCTTTTTCTAAATACCCCAGCGCTTTCGTGCACTTTGTTTTACAATTTAAAACACCTCTCCTTTGCATTTGTTAGACGGACGATATAACCCAGGGGGAGAGGGAGGGGAGAGAGAGGGGGGGGGGGGGGGGGGGGGGGGGGGGGGGGGGGGGGGGGAAAGGGGGGGGGGGGGGAAAACAAAAAGGGGGGGAAGAGGGGGGGGGGGGGGGGGGGGGAGGGGGGAGAGGGGGTAGGAGAAGGGGGGGAAGAGAAGAGGGGGGGGGAAAAAGAAAGGGGAGGGAAGGGGAGGGGGGAAAAAAAGGGGGGGGAGGGGTTTGGGGGGAAGAAAGGAAGGGAAAAGAAAAAAAAAAAAAAGGAAAGGAAAAAGGGAAATTTTTAAACAAAAGGAAAAACGGAAGGGAAAAGGACAGGAAAAAAAAGAAAAAATTGGAAAAAAAGAAGGAGGAAGAAAAAAAAAAAAAAATTAAAACAAAAAGGAAAAAAAAAAAGAAAAAAAAACGGGGAAAAAAAAAAAAAAAAGAAAAGGAAAAAAGGAGGGGAAAAAAGGGTTAAAAAAAACCAAAAAAAAAAACAAAGGAAAAAAAGTTTAAAAAAAAAAAAGAAAACAAAAACAAAAAAGGGGAAAAGAATTAAAAGGGAAAAAAAAAAAAAAAAAAAACAAAAAACAAAACAAAAAAAAACAATTTTGGTTATATTTAAAAAAAAAAAAGGGGGGGGGGGGGGGGGGAAAAAAAAGGCGGGGGGGGAAAGGGGGGGGGGAAAAAAGGGGGGGGGGGGAAAATAAAAAAAAAAAAAACCGGGGGGGGGAAAGGGGGGGGAAAAAGAGGGAAAAAAGGGGGGGGGGGGGGGGGGGAAAAGAGGAAAAGAAAAAAGGGGGAAAAGGGGGGGGGAGAAAGAGAAAAAAAAATCAGGAAAAAAAAACCCCACAAAATTCCCCCGAAGAACAAAACCAAAAAAAAAATCAATGAAAATGGGAAAACAGTAACAAAAAAAAAAGGAAAGAAATAAAACCCAAAACGCACGAAAGGAAAAAATGACAAGAAAAGGGGAAAATTTGGAATGTATGGCGAGAAAAATTTTTCCCGTGAAAAATAAAAAAAAGGATTGGGGGGGGGGGGGGGGGTTGGGGTTGGGGGGTTTTTCATTTGTGCCCATCACAGGGCAAAAATGTTGAAAATTTTTCCCTTAGGGACTGACCCCTTTTTTCCTTCTTTGCACCTTAAAAAAATTTTATAGATCGTTTTCACCGAATCAATCGGTTTTAGTAAATAACTTTGGCCCCCTTGCCCCCCCACCCACCCCCCTTTTTTTTTTTTTTTTTTCATCAATTTTGCTTTCGTTTCTTTCAAATTTTCGAACACACGCGCCACGAACGCACATCGCGCGTGCGTGCACACACACACCCAATTCCCCCTTTTTTGGGAAATTTTTCCTTTTTATCCCCCCCCCCCCCCCCCCCCCCCCCCCCCCCCCCCCCCCCCCCCCCCCCCCCCTCCCCCCCCCCCCCCCCCCCCCCCCCCCCCCCCCCTCCCTTTTTCCCCTTCCCCCTCTTTTTATTTTTTTTTTTCCCCCCTGTTGTTTTGTGGGTTTTGTTGTGGTTACTGTGTTGTGCGCGTTGGGGCCCCGCCCGTTCTTTTGCACTGTGGCTGGGTCTTTCGCAATCCCTGACGAACCCCGGAGCTTTTCCCCACATCTGCGAGAAACACAGCCCTCGCTATACTACTCGCCCCCAAAAAAAGAGCCAAAACCCAAAAAGGTTGGGAGTTTGGAGGGCCCAAAAAAAAAGTTTCCCCCTTTCAGCCCGGGAACAAAAAACCGTTTTTCGCAGGTTTTTTCCCCCGGGTTTAAAAAACGGGACCCAAAAAAAAAAACGGGGTTTCTTGGGCCTACTGTGTTCCCCTTTCCTCCCTTGCCTTTTTTGTCTGCCCTTTCTGCCTCCCTACCCGGCCTTTTTTGCCCCCCTGCCCCGGCCCGCCTTTCCCGCCTGCCCCTTTTTTCCCCCTTTGCCGGGCCCTTTTGCCCTTCCCCGGGTGGTAATGCCCTTTCAACAAACGGAGGGCAAATGGCTTGGGAATTTAGCAGTTTATAAAAATTTCTTGCTAGTATGTAGTGTTTTGTTTTGTTCTGGGTTTTTTGGTTTGTTTTTGGGGGGGGGAAAGGGAAGGGGGGGGGGGGGGGTTTTTGTTTTTGGAGGGTTTTTTTTTTTCTTTCTTTCTTTGTTTTAAATTGTTTCTTTCCCCCAGCCCGGGGGGGGAAAAAAGGTTTTAAAAGGAAAAAAAAGGGGGAAAGAAAAAGGAAAGGGGGAGATGGAAGGAGGGAGGAGAACGAAAAGGGAGAGGAAAAAGGTGGGGGAAATTTATGGAGATGAGAGAGAAAGGGTGGGAGGGGGGGAGAGAGGAGTTGGAGGAGGGGGAGAGAGAAGAGAGAGAGAGGGAGGGGGACGAAGGGGGAGGTAAGTTTGAAAAAAAGGAAGAAAAGGGAAAAAGCGAAACGAGATTTAAAAGAGAGATGGGGGGGAAAAAGGAACGGAAAAAGGGGAAGAATTTGGAAAAAGGGGAAAGAAAAAGAAAAAAGACGAAAAAGAGGGGGAGATTTAGAGGGGTTGAGAGGAAAAAAGAATTGAAAGGAAAAGGGGGGGGGGAAGAATTTTAAAGAAGGAGGAAAAAAAAAGGGGAAAGGGGGAAGAAGAAGAAAATTTGAAAAGAAGGAAAAAGGAAGAAAGGGGAAAAAAGGAAAAAGGGGAAAAAAGAAGGACAATTAAAGGAAATTCCCCAAAGGGAAACCCAAGGGGGAAAGGACCGGGGGAAACGATAAAGTTTTTTTAAAAACTTTATCAAAAAAAAGATATAAAGAAAGGAAAAGGAAAATTTGGAAAAAAGACTTAAAAAACAAAAAAACAAACCCAAAAGAAAAAAAGTAAAAATAAAATTGTTATAGGGAAAAAAAAAGGGAAGAAAGAAATGGGGAAGAAAAAATTGGGGGAAAGGGGGAAGGGGGAAAAGGGGGGGTAAAAGAAAAAGGAAAAAGAAAAAGAAGAAAAGAAGGGTGGGGGAAAAAAAAAAAAAAAGGGAAAAAAAAAAAATAAAAAAAAAAAAAAAAAAAAATTTTTGAACCAAAAACCAACCACACCCCAACTTTAAAAAGATTTTGGGGGGAAGGGGAAAGGGGGGGAAGGGAGGGGGGAAAGGGAGGGGGGAGAAGGGAGGAAAGGGGGGGGGAAAAAAAGGGATTTAAAGGGGGGGGGGAAAGGGGGGTGGGGGGGGGGAAAGGGAGGGGGGTGGGGGGAGGTGGGAGAGAAAAGGGGATGAGGGATGGGGGGAGGGGGTTGAGAAGAGGAGGAGGAAGGGCGGGTGAGAGGAGAGAGAGAGGGGAGAGAGAGGGGGGAGAGGGGGGGAGTGAGGGGGAGAGGGAGGAGGGGAGGAAAAGAGGAGGGGGAGGAGGGGGGATGGGGTGAGGAGAGAGGGGGAGAGAGAGAGAGAGGGGGGAGAGAGGAAAGACCAAAGTGAGACAAGGGCATATTAAGAGGAGAGGGAGGAAGGAGGGGGGGGGGGGGGAGAGGGGGGGGGGGGGGGGGGGGGGGGGGGGGGGGGGGGGGGGGGGGGGGGGGGGGGTGGGGGGGGGGGGGGGGGGTGGGGGGGGGGGGGGGTAGGGGGGGGGGGGGTGAAAGTCGGAAAATTTGAAAAATTTTTTAACCAAAAATTTTTTTTAAATTTGAAAAAAGAAGGGGGTTTTTAAGTTTTAAAACTTTTAAAAACAACAAATTTTTTGGGGGGTTTTTTTTAAATAAAGGGGGTTTTTTATTTGAAGGGGCCAAAAGGAAAAAAAAGACAGGAAAAAGAAAAAACAATTTAGGGGGGGGGGTGGTTTTTTTGGAAGCCTTGTTTTGTTTTGGGTAAAAAAATTTTTTTTTTGCGGCCGGGTTTTTTAGGTTTTGTTATTTTGTTTTTCTTGATTAAATTTTATTGGGGTTTTTTTTTTGTTTTTTTTGTGAGGGGGGGGGGTTTTTTTTTTTTGGGGGGGGGGGGGGGGGGGTGGGGGGGGGGGGGGGGGGGGGGGAAGGGGGGGGGGTTTCGGGGGGGGGGGGGGGGGGGGAGGGGGGGGCGGGGGGGGGGGGGGGCCTTAATTTGTTTTAAAATTTTTTAATACGGCAAAACCCTTTTTTTTTCTTTTCAAAAACCCGTACAATACCCCCATCACACACAAAAATATATAAAAATATAAAATAAAAAAATTGTTTTTACAGCTCAGCCAGGGGGGGCATCAGCCGAGGAAAGTGAAGCGAATTTGGAAAGGGGTTTAGAAAAGAAAAAAAAAGTTTTAAAAAAAAAATAAAAGTGCAATCTGGCTCCTGGGGGACACATTCATGATTTTTGGGACTTTGCCCACTCCGGGCACGAAAACGTTCCAAAGACCTGACTTTTTTATGGCCTGCCCCGGGGCGCGGCCCCGGACGCACCCAAAAACAAAACCCAAAAACACCACACACACACTAAATGGGCCCAAAAACTCTTTTCGGCTTTTAGCGTCTCTCTCTTTTCTCCTCTCCTCTCTCTCTCCTTTTCTCTCTCTCTCTCTCCTCTCACACCACACCCAAACCCCCCACAACACACACACCAACCCCAAACCACCCACCCCACACATCACACACACACACCCCGGGCCTTTTTTTTTGCTTACACATTTGGTTTTGGGGTTTTTACGCGGGACATACACCAAAACACACACACACCACGACCAAGACTCTTTTTTGGCCTCTCTCTCTCCCCACACAAAAAACACACACACCCCTTTGACGCGTGGGGCAAGTGGGTATGCCGGGGGCGACCACCACACACACACACAAACACCCCAAAAAGACCCAGACTCTTTATTGCTTTTCACAATTTTCGTGCGTGGACACGGTTTCACACACACACCACACAAAACCAAACACAAAAAAAACACACCCCAAAAAGACCAAGACTCTTCTCTCTCTCCAAACAAAACAACACACACACACACACACACACACCTCACCCTTTGGCGCGTGCGCACGTACGGTTTTCGCGCGGGGGCGCACCCCATAATAACACACCCACACCACAAAACTGAAAGCCGGGTCTGGGGAAACTGGGTTTTCCAAAGGGGGTGAAATCATTCAAGGGGAAGGAAAAAAGGTGAATTTAAGGGGGTTTTAGTGGGGGAAAGGGGGGGAAAGGAAAAATAGAGAGGACGGGGGAAAGAGCTAGCCCCCCTTTCTTTGAAGAAATTTTCCCGTGGTACGAAATTTTTATTGGGGGGGGGAAAAGAAGGGAAAAGAGGAAAAAAAAGAATGGGGCACAAAAAAATGGGTTTTTTTTTTTTTTATGGAGAGAGAGGAGGGGGAGAGAACGGGTTTCGAAAAAAAAAATTTTTTTCTCCATTTGGGACGAAAAATTTTGATTTTTGGGGGGGTAAAAATTTGGAGAATTTTGAATTTAACACAAATTTTTGGGGTTTTTTTTTTTTTTTTTGGGTGGCAGAGAGGGGGAGAGAGAGAAAAGGGTTCCCAAGAAATATTTTTTCCCTGGTCGAAAAATTTGAATTTTTGGGGGGGGGGGGTTTTTGGGGAAAAAAAATGAACACAAAAACTGGGGGTTTTTTTTTTGGGGTGGCAGAGGGGAAGAGGAAAAGGGGGAGAGAAAAGGGTTTTTTTCGAAGAAAAAATTTTCCATGTAAAAGAAATTCGAAAATTTCGGGTTAGTGAAATAAGATTGTGTAAAAGAGACACAATAACTGGGGGTTTTTTGGGCGGGGAGAAAAAGGGGGAGAGAGAGGTTTAAGAGGGGAGAGGGGAGGGGGGGGAGATAGAGGGGGGGGGGGAGGAGGAGAGGGAAAAGGGGGGGGAAGGGGAGGGGAGAGAGGGGAAAAGAGAGGGAGGAGGAGGAAAGGTTTGGGTGAGGGGGAGGAGAGAAGGAAAGGGGAGAGAGAGAGAGTTCGGGGGAATGGGGAAGAGTTTAGGGAGGAAAGGGGGGAAAAAGGGGGAGAGAAGAAGGGGGAGAGGGTGAGAGGAGAAAGGGTTTGGAAAAAGGAAAAGAACGGGGAAATTTAAAAGGAAAAAAAAGGAACCGGTTTTTTGGAGAGAGAGGGGGGAGGAGAGAGGAGAAAGGCAGATGAAATACTCCCGCACAATTTAAATTCTTAGCCGGGGGTAAAAAAATTAAAAACCAAAAACTTTTTTCAGGGGGAGCGGACCCCCAGAGAGGGAGGAGAGGAAGGGCGGGAGAGAAGGAGAGGAAGAAAGGGGAAAGGGAGATTTGAGAAGAGAGAGAGGGGAGGCACAGAAGAAAAGCCTCCAGGAGAACGAGGGGAGGAAAGAGAAAAAGGACACAAACGGGTTTTTTTTGGGGAGAATAGGGGAGAGAGAGGGGGAGAGAGGGAGATGGAGGGGGAGGTGGAGGAGGGGAGGGGTTGAGATGGGAGGGAAGGGGAAGGAAGGGGGAGAGGGGAGAGGGGGATAGGAGATGAGAGGGGGGGGGGGGGGGCGGAAATTTAAAAAAGTTTCTCCATGGTACGAAATTGGGGGGGGTTGGGGAGGTAGAGAATAAAAAGGACCAAAAAATTGGGTTTTTTTGGGATGGGGGGAGAGAGAGAGGAGAGAGGGGGTGTGGGAGGGGGATGAAAGGGGGAATGGGCGGGGAGGAGAGGAAGGGGGAAAGGAAGGAAGGAAGGGGAGGAGAGAAGGTGAGGTGGAGGAGAGAGGGGAAAAGGAGAGAGAGGAAGGGGAGGGGGGGGGGGGCACAATTTAAAATTGGAGGGCACAAAAAATATTTTTTCCCTGGTTACGAAAAATTTGATTGGGGGGTAGAGAATTTGAGGGAAAAAAAAAGGCACAATAACTGGGTTTTTGGGGGGAAGGGGGGGAGAGGGGGAGAGAGGGGAGGTTTGGGAGAGAGGGGTGTGGGAGAGAGGAGGGAGAGGGGAGGGGATGAGGGAGAGAGAGGAAGAGAGGTTTTAGGAGAGGGGAGAGAAGGAAGGGGGAGTGAAAGGGGAGGGGGGGAAAAAGGTTTGGGGAGAGGGAGGAGAGGGGGGGGGGGGGGGGGGGGGAGGAGAGAAAAACCCCAAAGGGGGAGGGGGGGAAAAAAAGAGAGAAAAGGACAAATTAACCGGGGGGGCGTTGAAGGGGGAAGAGAGGGGAGAGGGAGGGGAGGGGGGGGAGAGGAGAGGGGGGGGGGGGGGGGGGGGGGGGGCGGGGGGGGGGTGTGGGGGGGGGAGACGGGGGGGGGGGGGCTTGGGGGGAGGAGGGGGGGGGGGGGGGGGGGGGGGGGGGGGCCTCGGCTTACGGGGGGGGGAGGGGGGGGGGGCTCGGCGGGGGGCGGGGGGGGGGGCGGGGGGGGGGGGGGGGGGGGGGGGGGGGGGGGGGGGGGGGGTGGTTTCCCCAAAAAAATTATTTCTTTCATGGTGGGAATTCATGGAGTAGGAAATGGAAAACCAAAATGGGACAATAACCCTGCCGTAGGGGGGGGGCGTAGTTAGGCGGGAGGCGGGGAGACAGAAAGAGAGGGGAGAGAGACAGAGAGAGGAGAAGATGGGGGGGGAGGGGGGGGGGTTGGGGGGGGGGGAGACCTGGAACATGCGTGGGAAAAAAATAACATCTGCCATTGCATGCCATGTCTTCAGCAACACCAGACGTAGGTTGGCAACAAACGAACTATAATAATCCTCTCTCACACATTCCAAGGTACCATCACGCAATGCTCAGTTTGCAAATCCCTCCAGGAAAACGAAAATACTTTTTTTTTTTTTAAAAGCGGTGAAGGGAAGGGGGGGAGATGTTGTTTTCAAACACGATCTGTAGCTTGACCCAGATTCTTCTTTGCATGGTACCCGGGGAAAAAAAAACCTGACAAATCAGGCCTCTAACCATTTGCTGAATTCTATCTATACCAAGACTTGTTCACAACTACTGAATAAGACTAAAGCAAATTTACGCGAATTCCAACGACATACAATGTAGTGATTAAAAAATATATTAACCTCAATTTCATTATGTATGTATGTTTGTCTGTCGTGTCCGACGATGACCTCCAAAACAGCAGAGGGGAGGAGGCAGCTTGCTGTTTCGGAAAAAACTGGCAGAAATTTTGATTATAGTCGAGATGCCTTGCCAACAGTACATCCCCACTCCTCTCGGCCAAGTGGCATAAGGACAGTCAGCGTTGGGAGATGTTTCTCCAAAGGCCAAAACCCGCCCCCAGGGCTCCTGCGAGCACATAAGGACCCGTGCGCGAGTTCAAGCCTCCTAGTCAGAGAGTCAATGTCGATCACTAAAGACTAAGCTGTGAATGGGGAATTCCATGGTGGGAAAGAAAAAGAAAGCCACTGGGTCATAACAGCCTCTCTCACTTTGTGGTTGCCCCCAGCGTTCTATGGTTTATTTAAGAACAAAAACCAAACTCTCGTCATCTTGCAACCTTTAAGATTTGTAAGCCCTGACTGCTCTGAAACAATCAGCTCACGATAAAATAATAATAAATGAGGTAATGTTACATACCTGTTTTAAAATGCCAACCAGGGTTCTTTTTGCTTCCAGAAAACTTATGATTTGGGTTCTCGCTATATTTTTTTCCCAAAAACACTACATGTATTTGAATTTGCAGTCGGCATCTCTCTCTCTCTCTCTCTCTCTCTCTCTCTCTCTCTCTCTCTCTACTCTCTCTCTCTCTCTCTCTCTCTCTTCCCCTCTTCTTCCCTCCTTCCTTCCATTTTAAGGAAAATAAAAGCAAGACCCATCAGAGTGCGACAAAAGTAGAAAGAAAATAAACGCATTTTTGTGACGCATCTCTCTCTCTCTCTCTCTCTCTCTCTCTTCTCTCTCTCTCTCTTCTCTCCTCTCCCCTCCCTCTCCCCCTCCCCCCCCCCCCCCCCCCCCCCCCCCCCCCCCCCTCCCCCTCCCTCCCTCTCCTCCTTTATCCCCTCCTTCCTTACATTAAAGAAAAAAATAAAAGAAAGACCTATCAGAGATTACAAAAAGAGGAAAGATGTAGCATTTTTGTGACGTATATATCTCCCCCCCCCCCCCCCCCCCTCCTCCCCCCCCCTCCCCCCCTCCCCCCCCCCCCTCTCTCTCTCTCTCTCTCTCTCTCTCTCTCTCTCTCTCTCTCTCTCTCTCTTCTCTCCCTCCCTTAAAGAAAATAAAAGAAAGACCCATCAGAGATTACGAAAAGAGAAAGATGTACGCATTTTTCTGACGCATGCCTCTCTCTCTCTCTCTCTCTCTTCTTCTCTCTCTCTCTCTCCTTCTCTCTCTCCCTCCCTTAAAGAAAAATAAAAGAAAGACCCATCAGAGATTACGAAAAAGAGAAAGATGTACGCATTTTTCTGACGCATGCCTCTCTCTCTCTCTACTCTCTCTCTCTCCTCTCTCTCTCTCTCTCTCTCTCTCTCTCTCTCTCTCTCCTCTCTCTCTCTCTCCTCCCTCCCTTCCCGCCCTCCCTCCTCATCCTCAGTTACAGAAAATAAAAGCAAGACACATCAGAGATTACCACACAAAGAAAAAAAAACCAGATGTACGCATTTTTGTGACGGATCATTAATAATTTTTGGAAGACAAATTTTTGTTTCGTTTGGGGTTGTTTTTTTTCCCCCCTCTCCTCCATATACTAAATGCCAGAAGAACTAGCGCCAGACATCAGAAAGAAAGGGAAGGGACGGGACAGGGAGACAGAATAGCGGCGATGTTCTCATCTTCACAGGAACACGAAATTGAAGTGTCAGATCCTAATCTCTTTGATGACAAAACCCGAGCACTGTCTGTCTCTGAGTGACGAACACACGCAAACATACAGGCACGCATACACACACAGACACATTGCATATGTCTAAATAACATTTAACAGAAAATATTTTGCATTCCAAGAGAACTATACTCTTGGCAAGTGGCATTCAAGAAAATTGCAAAACTCCATACCTACCCCCTGCCCTCTGTGTGTGTGTGTGTGTGTGTGTGTGTACGTGCGCGCGTGCGTGCGTGTGTGTGTGTGTACGTGCGCGCGTGTGCGTGCGTGCGCGTGCGCATGCGGTGCCTGTGTGCGTGTACACACGCGCACGCAATCCTCAAAACATGCAGACGCGGCCTCCCCTCCCTACCTACCTACGTGCGCGCTTGTGCATACAAGCGTAAGCCGTCAAGTGCATTTACATCCCGACAACAAACAAGAAAGGGGACATAAGTTTCCGCGGAAGACATCGTCATTTTCCGGTAGTTACCCCCCAAGGGAGTGAAGTCCAAGTGCACAGGCGGAGGTGAGGTGAGGTCTGAACAATCTGGACTTATACGATGGGGTGACATTATCAACTTAATGCCTTGGCACTAAGTTCACACTTCAATCCCCCCCCCCCCCCCCCCCCCCCACACCAAAACACACACACACACACACACAAACACACCACCACCACCATCCTCAAGAAAGTTCCACACACACACACACAACTGAACTGCCCTTTTTGCTGCCTGTGTCATTTCTCTCCCCACCCCACCCCTCTCTCTCTCTCTCTGTTTCTCTCTCTCTCTCTCTCTCTCTTCTCTCTCTCTCTCTCTCTCTCTCTCTCTCTCTCTCTTCTCTTTTTCAGTTTCTTAGAAGTCAAGGTTCAGAACTGAACCTTCAGTGTTCAATCTTGGGTGTCCTCCAACGCTAGACTAGACTAGGCTAGGTTGGGTCGACGCCCCCCTCCGCCCACCTCTCTAAAAAATAGAATGGGAGTTCCAGATTACTTCTTGTTGTTGTTGCCCCGACAAACAGTGTTCTCTTCTTCATTGCTTTTGTCAGGCATCCAATTTCGCTAGCCGTCCCACGCCTTTCCTTTTCCCTGTAAACTACCTCCCCTACTGTCCCTATCTATATATTCGTGATTCAAAAACAGTGAAATGTAATTACGGCTCTAATTTAGAGGAGGACAGGGAGGGAGGGTTTAGGGGGGTAAGGGAACGAATGCACGCGCGCTATACGCGTGTTGTTTGGGTCAACTTGGTTTTTGTTTGGAGGAGGGTTGAGGGGAGTGGGAGGAAGAGCTTGTGTAACAAATGACAGTGTTGTTTTGTTGTCTTTTTTGGAAAGTTTCTTGTCACGGTAGTCTTTCTTAGGGTGGATAGATTAGGTTCAGGACAAGTGACCTTCCACTGGCATTCATCTGAATGTTTTATGAAGTTCGCTACGTACTTTCCAGGTCTATGACCTCCTTGAAGCTTTAATCCTGGCAAAAGTATTTCGACTGTGAAGGTTGACTGCAGTCTATAGTATAGGTAAGGTAAGGGTGTTCCCATAACCTTCGCGGTCGTTTGGAGAGCGAGATGTCAGAGACTTCAGCTTCTCTAGGGGCCAGAATATTGAGGGCGGCGCCCATCTCCTCTCCCTCGCTGCTTTACCTTCCCTGACCCTAAAGAGGCAGGTACCCATTTACAGCTGGGTGAACTGAGGGACTGTACTGAAACCAAGGCGCGCAAACGGTCACCCATCCAGGAGGTAACCACGCTCGATGCTGCTTAACCTTAGCTGGGGGAAAGCGAGTGCTCTGACCACTGAGCTATCCCGCCCCAACACAAATATTTCAACTGTGAAGGTTGACAGCAGTCTATGGCACAGCACTATCAGTCTGTTCAGTCATACATTGAATGTATCAATGATAATATCATCTCTCTCTCTCTCTCTCTCTCTCTCATCTCTCTCTCTCTCTCTCTCTCTCATCTCTCTCTCTCTCTCCTCTCTCTCTCTCTCTCTCTGGCAGTGCCATAAACCTGGCTTTCTCTGCATCTTGACCACAATGCCCAAGCTACCATCGCGCTTCAAAGCCATTGTCCAAGAGCGAGTCATTTGCGAAATGACCATTCATTTCATAGTCCAGCAGGGGTAAGAGCGGGAAGAGAGAGAGAAGAAGAAGAGAAAGAGAAGAGAGAAGAGAGAGAGGAGAGAGAGAGAGAGAGAGAGAGAGAGAGAGAGAGAGTCCGAGACAGAGAGAGTGGGTTGGGAGAGAGAGAGAGGGGGGGGGGGGGGGGGGAGGGAGGGGGGGGGAGAGAGAGACAGAGAGAGACAGAGACAGATACAGACAGAGAAGGGAGAGAAAATATGTCTAAAGAAACTAGGTAGAGGTTTTACTGTACACTGGTGTATTTGTTTGTGTGCGC
>CM054165.1:18533337-18540837 GCA_028751875.1 Rapana venosa | reverse complement strand
GGGAAAGCGAGTGCTCCCCATGAGCTATCTATCCCGTTCTTTTTTTTAGGAAAAGAAACCTTACACACCTAAAAAATTTAAACAAAAATCCAAAAAAACTTGAGAAAAACCACCAGAAAATTTCTTTCTGGAACGCGAGAGACGGGGTTTTTTAAGGGGCTTTTTTTCAATGTTCTCCGCTAATCACCACAGTTGTTACCACCCCCCAGATCTCTCCCAACTTTAACTTTTTTACGCAAAAAAAAAAAAAAAACCCCCACAGAGATACCCCCCGCACCTTTTTCTCTTTGCTTGCAACATCTCCCGTTTTGTTTTTGTTTTAAATTGTCCATCGTGTTCGACGAAGACCTCCAAACAGCAAGGAGCAGCTGTGTTTCGGAAATTGGGGAATTTGGGGGTTATAGAGGAGATGCCCTTTCCCCCATACTCCCCCCTCTCGGCCAAGAGGGCATAAGGACAACATCACGTTGAGAGCCTCCAAAGGGCCCAAAAGCCCCCAGGGCTGACAATAAGGACTGTCGGTCAAGCCTCCAGTCAAAAGTCCGTCGTCACTAAAGACAAAGCTGAAAAATGAAATTTTCCCTATGGGAAAGAAACCACGGTATACAACCCTACTTTCTGTTTTGCCCCCCCGCATCAATGGGTTTAAAATCAAGAACTGTGATAAAGCCCAGGCGCTAACTCCATCTCCAGTTACCGCTGTGGGAATAAACCACCCCACCCCACCCCAGCCCTTGGGAGGATGATTCGACATTCAGACCTTCGCTGTATAAATTATGCACGGTATGTTTAGTACCACCCGTCGTTTATCCAGCCAACAAGCCATCTAATAAGATAATTATGGACATAATTTGAATATTAGCTCAAGATACTACTGTGTTGGGGTTGGGTTTTTTTTATATATACACAGGACCTAGGTTTTTAAGGTTTTATCTGAGAAATCCCGCAGGAAAAGCAGTCAGAGCAAATGTTGGTTCTCTAAAAAACAGCTTAGTATCACGGGGTATGATGTAAGTTACCAGTAAGTTAAAGTAAAGGCCTGGGGTCTTATCGGCTGAGCCCTTCTGTCCCTAGAGCGTCAGTCGCCAGTCAAGACAGTGACTGTACAGGAATATCCATGTGACGTTAAGTATCGGCAAAGGCGCTTATAGGCCGGCCAGTAAAAAAGGGATGAAGGCAGGCAGACAGACGCGTGGACAAAGAAAGTATGTTTCTCTTTAAGATTACTGTCATCTCCTTTATCATATAATCTATAGTAAAGTTTTTATTTTCAAATATTAATTTTAAAAAAAGCAAACGCTCGATCGATATTTTGGTTTAACCTCAAGGTATCCCCGTATTTAAGATTTTCCATCTGTGTTTGTATGCGTTCCCTTTTTTCCCCTTGAAAATATATATATCAAACAGCATCTACCCCCCCCCCCCCCCCCCCCCCCCCCTCTTCCATTCTTACTCCTAAGAAAGCCAAACCGCTGTCTCATCACTGTAAATAAACTTCCCCAAACTTGACCAGGAAAAGACGCCACAGTCTTCTCCTCCCCTAGTCCAACACGGAACGAAATCCCTTAATCCCAAAAGTGCGCTAGAGGGAACAGATGGAATTTGTCCCCCCCCCCCCCCCCCTCTCTCTCTCTCTCCTCCTTCCAATCCCTCCCTCCCTCCCTTTCTCCAAGTTTTGAGATCGTATTTCCAAAAAACCCTGGCCGGGTAAAAAACACATTTCCCTTGAAGTTACCCATGTTTGAAATCAACACGGTTAAGGGCCAAAAGCAACACGGGGATGTCTTTCACATCCGAAGCAGACAGGAGCACAAAAGAGGTAGTCCCAGATGACTTGTCTTCCGTCCGTTAGAAAATAAAAATGGATACCTGAATCAATGACTTTTATAAACAGATACCTGGGGAAATGAATGAATGAATGAATGAATGAATGAATGAATGAATGAATGAATGAATAAATGAATGAATGAATGAATGATACAAAAAAAGTAGCTTATCGTAAAAACTAACTTTTTCACGAAATGTCATCACCATCTGACTCATTCCGAGTGTTCCCTTTCTGTCAAGTGGTGGACGGACATAAGTTGGTCAAGCCACTATTTTACCGCTATGCATCTGATCTCGAAGAGAAAAGAGAGAGAGAAGAGAGAGAGAGAGAGAGAGAGAGAGAGAGAGAGAGAGAGAGAGAGAAAGGGGGGGGGGGAGGGGGGGGGGGGGGGGGGGGGGGGGGGGGGGGGGGGGGGGGGGAAGGAGAGAGGGACAGAGGAGGAGAGAGATCTGCATACGGTATGAGGAGACAGACACGATGACATCTGAACAGCGCTGACTAAGGCTTGGGATACTACTCGCATGGGATGTAATTTGCTGAATGAATCCAGATAAAACCAGACATATTTTTTTTTAAACAACTATATTATACAATAAAATACAAAGAAAACTAATCTGATTTTATGGCAAGATAGGGCAAAATTGCAAGTTTATCAGTAAAAGAAAAACGGAAGTCACCACCATCATCATCGTCGTCGTCGTCGTCGTCCTCATCCTCTTTCTCCACCTCCTCATCATCAACATCAACATCACCATCACCACCATCATAAATGCAACCTCCAATCCACGAGATATTCTCAAATAGGAGGGGGAAAATTCAAAAAAGAAAAAGGAGAAGGGAAAAAAAACAACAGGAGGTTCGGGGAGAAAAAATCCCAGTAAGAACCGTGTAACTAGGATTAGGAAAGGCAGATAGGGAAGAAAAAAAAAACTGACAAATATCACAAGATCTGACCACTTTGAGAAAGAAAAAAAAGAAAGACAGAAAGAAAAGAACGAAAAAACAAAGAAAGAAATATCGGAAACCTTTGAGAAAGAAAGAAAAAAAGAAAGAAAAGAGAGAAAGAAAGGAAGGAAGAAAGAAAGAGGAGTTGAGGACAAAAAGCGGAGGCACAAAAATGAAATAGATAAGATGGAATAAAAGCAAAAGAAACGTAATCTAATTTTATGATATGAAGGGGCGCAAATCCGCAAATCCAATCTGATTTTACAGCTAAGAGGGTGGGCGGAAAAAAATCCCATTTAACGTCGCGAACGGCTTTATTTCCGTTAGCGGTGTGTGTGTGTGCGTGTTGTGTGTGTGTGTGTTGTGTGGTGTGTGTGTGTGTGTGTGTGTGTGTGTGTGTGTGTGTGTGTGTGAGTGAAAGATGAGAGGAAGTGAGCAAAAGAGAGAGAGAGGAGAAGAGAGAAGTGTGTGTGTGTGTGTGTGTGAGTGAAAGAGAAGAGAGTGAGCAAAAGAGAGAGAGAGAGAGAGAGAGAGAGAGAGAGAGAGAGAGAGAGAGAGAGAGAGGAGAGAGAGAGAGAGAGAGAGAGAGAGAGTGTGCGTGGCGTCCGTCCGTCCCCGTCTGTCTGACACTCTATTGTCTATCTGTCTGTCTATCTGTCTGTCTGTCTGTCTGTCTGTCTCTCTCTCTCTCACTCTTCCCCCCCCTCTCCCTCCCTCAACCCCCCCCCCCCCCCTAACCCTCACAAACCCCACCCACACCGCCAAAAGAAAAAAATAATAAGTTCAAACTAACTGGCTACCATCACCGAAAAACTGACGCATGCATTCAAGGCGATTCTGGCCAGAAATCTTTTACTGAGAGAGTCAGAGGCAGAGACAGACAGACCGCCAGAGAGACCTTTGAGTCAGACTCAAACATCTCTATCATCACATCTTCCCCCCCCCCCCCCCCCCCCCTTTCAGAAGTCAGCATGCAGAGAACTGTCACTGGCAGGCAGGGAAAAAAATGTTTCACGCAATGTGCCTCAGGTTAAGTCCAGCCTGACAGAGGACTACCCCTCTTTGGATGGATGGATAGATAGATAGATAGATAGATAGATAGATAGATAGATAGATAGATAGATAGATAGATCAAACGATAGATAGATGGATGGATGGCTAGATAGATGGATGGATGGATGGATGGCTAGATTGCCAGACAGACAGACAGACAGACAGATAGATAGATAGATAGATAGATAGATAGATAGATAGATAGATAGATAGATAGATAGATAGATAGATAGATAGGTGGGTGGGTGGATGGATGGATGGATGGATGGATGGATGGATGGATGGCTTTAGGTAGGTAGGTAGACAGACAGACAGACAGACAGACAGACAGACAGACAGATAGATAGATGTGTGTGTGTGCGTGTGTCCGTATTTCAAAACTATCGCATTAGCTAGCCTACTCTCCTATAGATAAGAATGATGGAGATGCGGGGATGCGCTGGGTTGTGTTGGGTCGGGTGGGGGTGGTTTGGTTTTATTTGGTTTGTAATGGCAGGGTTTTGTATTTTGTTTCGGCTGGCTGCATAGATGTAGGCTCGTTCGTTTTGGGGGGTCTTTTTTCTGAGTTTTGTTGTTGTTTTTTGGTTTTGTTTGTTGTTTTTTTTGTGGGGTTGTTTTTGTGTGGTTTTGTTTTTTTTTTGGGGGGGGGGGTGTTTTGGGTGGTTTTTTTTTGGCTTTTTTGTTTTTTGTTTTGTTGTTTATGTGTTGTTGTTGTTTTGTTTTTTGTGGTTGTTTTTTGTTGTTGTTGGTGTTTTTTTTTTGGGGGGGGCCATTTTTAACACGTGCCATAAGATATGCAGTGTGTATTTGAACATGAGACTCATCAGTATATAAACTTTGTCTGAAAGCTTAAGAAGTAAAAGATAGTGCTCTCTCTCTCTCTCTCTCTCTCTCTCTCCTCTCCTCTCTCTCTCTTCTCTCTCTCTCTTCTCTCTCTCTCAAAGGAAACAACTAAATCCCCTCACACGGACAACTGCCAACAGCAACAACCAACGACACAAGACACTTCCCCAAACCTCACAGACTATTTCAGACAGCGCTCTAGTCTAACCATAAAAACTGTTTAACACACTGTCACATCATCACACCACATCACATCACAGCACATCACTTTACCATCGCAACAAACATCCCTAGCCTACCATCATCCTATACAATATTGGCAGACGTCTTCACAATACCCACACACACACATACAGACACATACAGACACACACAACACAGACACACTCACACACAACACACACCCAAACACACACACACACACACACAACACACAAACACAGACACAACACACACGACACACACAGACACACACACAAACACGAACACACACAAACACACATACACACACACACACACACACAAACACACACACAGAGTAAGGCTCTACCGTCTGCGACTGGAAAGGCACTCAGTGCAGACAGACAAGTTTCACGTCTGCAAGAAGTAGGGGCTAATTGAGCACAACGGATCACAGACGTCTCGGGCGGAAAGGAAAGGCAAGACAAGCTGGTTGCTATAGGTTAGATAGAGGCAGAGGACACTCCCGGCTACTAGTATGTTAGGGTAGGGGTAGGGTGGTAGGGGTGGGGAGGGGTCTTCTGGGTAAAATCAGGATGAGGGGGACTGTTTCTTTGGTGTGTGGGGAATTGGTGTGTGTGTGTGTGTATGTGTGTGACTGTGTGAGAGAGAGAAAAGAGAGGAAAAAGAAGAGAGAGAGAGA
The DNA here is from genome assembly GCA_028751875.1 of Rapana venosa. Lineage (NCBI taxonomy): Eukaryota > Metazoa > Mollusca > Gastropoda > Neogastropoda > Muricidae > Rapana > Rapana venosa. Next base: position 18,535,285 of record CM054165.1, on the reverse strand, counting down.
GAGAGTGTGTATGAGAAAGTGAGTGTGTTTGAGTGAGTGTGTGCGTGTGGTGTGCGTGTGCGTGTGTTTGTGTGTGTGTGTGTGTGTGTGTGTGTGAGAGTGATGTGTGGTGTGATGAGAGGTGATGTGAGACAGAGAGAGAGAGAGAGAGTGTGTGTGTGTGTACGAGAAAGTGATGTGTGTGAGAGAGAGCGAGAGAGAAGTTCCAAGGGAGCTAGCTAGCCAGACCATCCCAAAAGCCACTCCCTCTCTCTCTCCTCTCTCTCTCCTCTCCCCCCTCCCTCCCTCTCCCCTCTCTCTCCTCCCTCCCTCCCTCTCCTCTGTGTCCCTTAAACTTCCTCACTCACTTCATTCCTCATCCCCCTCTTTTTCCGCCCCCCCCCCCCCCCCCCCCCCCCCCAATTCCAATTCTACACCTGTCAACAGGGCTAGCTAATCCTACGGCTGTGAATCCTTTCCCCTGTGATAGATAATCGCATCATCCTTGTTTGTCTGGCTGTCGGTCCGACTTCCTGACATAGTGGTGGTTGGACAAAGCAGAATACCAGTGTGGAAAGACTCTTTGGGCATGCCTAAGGGAAGGGAGCCAGCGGGTTAATAGATTAAAGATGCTGGACAGATTCGATTCCATGATCAACGGAATGCCTCCTTCTTCATTGCTTCTTCTCATCTGCTCATAACGCACATATATATATATAAATATATATATATATATATATATATATATATATATATATATATATATATATATATATGTGTGTGTGTTGGTGTGTGTGTGTGTGTGTGTGTGTGTGTGTGGTGTGTAGATGATAGATAGATAGATAGATAGATAATACAGAGATAGAAAGATGAGATAGAGAGAGAAGAGAAAATAGATAGAGATAGAAGAAGAGATAGATAATAGATAGATAGAGACAGAAAGAGAGAAGACAGATAGAGAGAGAGAGAGAGACAGACAGAGAGAGAGAGAAGAGGGGGGGGGAGGGGAGGGAGGGAGGGGGGAGAGAAAGCACATATGGAAATCTTGTTTCATTATCTTCATTATCAAAGCCATGAAATGGCGGAAGCTTCCTGATTCTTTGACGACCCTGATCGACTTTCTTTTTTTTTTTTTTTGCTTTTCTTTTTGTTGTTGTTGTTTTGGTTTGGTTTTTTGTTTCATTCCCCGGCTAGAGATCCGAGGTACACCAAATAGTGATATGTTGCGTGTGCGAACCGTTTTCTTGCCCACCATGAAGGTAGCCGCATTCCGACTTCGGGAAGGTCTACTTTTTAAAACAGAAAACTCTTCCAAAATGTGACCCAAAAAGCCCGATACCTGGCATCAGATTTCGGTGGGGCAAATAAAATGACCAACCTAGTGAAATTAATGGTAATCTTTCGCAAAAAAAAAAATTTTTAACCCGCATTTAACGACAAGACACCTCAGAACAGAATAACGCAACAAACAAACAATCGACAGCTTAACACAACAGCTACCTCAGTAGTACCTGCTGTTGCTATCGTTGGGTTTCTTTTTTTTTTCCCCCTTAACCCTTTTCGAAAGAGTAGGCCATTTACTGCCTGTGTAGGAACGACGGCTGAGAAAAATTGACAAAACTGCGTACACACAGGGACTGGGTGTAAAAAATCAAAACCCACATGACTCTGAGTGCTTACTTTTATTCATCCTCGAAATTACAGAATAAATCAGAATAAAACCCCATCTTGCTATAAAACAAAGAGCTCTCTCCACTAAAGGAATGGAAACGACAAAACTAACCGAAGGCTTTCAGGTTTCATTACAAGTTGAAACGAGACAGTCGAAGAGTCTTTCGGAAAGGATAGATAAATCACTGAGAACTGCGCGGGTTCCATTTTACCAACAAAGCGAAATGCTTGCACGCAATTCTCTCTCTCTCTCTCTTCTCTCTCTCTCTTTTCTCTCTCATCTCTCTCTACTCTCCTC
>CM054165.1:18495837-18505837 GCA_028751875.1 Rapana venosa | reverse complement strand
AGTAGTTGTAGTAGTAGTATAGTAGTAGTAGTAGTATAGTAGTAGTAGTAGTAGTAGTGTAGTTAGTAGTTAGTAGTGTTAGTAGTAGTAATGTAGTAGTAATGTAGTAGTATGTAGTGGTAGTAGTAGTAGTAGTAGTAGTAGTATAGTAGTAGTAGTAGTAGTAGTAGTAGTAGTAGTATAGTAGTATAGTAGTTAGTAGTAGTAGTAGTATAGTAGTAGTAGTAGTAGTAGTAGTAGTAATAGTAGTAGTAGTAGTAGTAGTAGTAGTAGTAGTAGTGTAGTAGTAGTGTAGTAGTAGTAGTAGTAGTAGTGTAGTTGTAGTAGTTGTTGAAGGGAGGGGGGGGGGGGGTCTTTAAAGTGGAAAAAACTGACATGTGAAGACAAGACACAGACAAACAAACAAAAAGACACAAAGACAGATTCATAAAAAAAAATCTCTCTTCTCTGATAATGAAACTTGTAATAGGAAAATATGTTCCAGAGCAAATCAGAAGAAAAAGTTAGAAAAAAAACACAAAAAAATAGGACACATTTTCAGTTCGCACCAACTTATATTGACGTTTTATTACACTATTCCAGATATTTCTTCTTCTTTTTTTGCACTGAGAATATTTACACACGAGATGTAAATGGTTGGTCGAATATGCAAGCTTCCCAACTGCATTTCGCTTTCTTTCTTTCTTCAGTCTATTTGGTCTGCAGCTGAAGTGACGACCAATTGCTCACAAGCAGACGGCTCTTTACATACACGAATAGTTCATTTGTAATGTACATTACTTTTCATTTCCATCACCACTAAGCAAGTTTTCGTCACCCTGTATAATAAGATATGGATGCGCAAGTGAGTTAACTTTAGCAGAATTCTCTGTGTCTTTCTCTGTCTGTCTGTCTGTCTGTCTGTCTCTGTCTCTCTCTCTCTCTCTCTCTCTCTCTCTCTCTCTCTCTCTCTCTCTCTCTCTCTCTCTCTCTCTCTCTCTCTCCCCTGTCTCCAACAAAGGGCCTGATGGCCTATTTTCATTAAAATTCCGCGAGTTCTCTCATCCCCTCCATCTTCTGCCTGGCTTTTCCTGATGGAAGTTCATTTCTATTCATCATGCTCAGCAACGTGGCACCCAGTCCAAGTATAAACTTACCACAGCTAATCAGACAATTCAGTCCAGGTCTTTCAACTTATTCTCTCTTGTCTGCAGACGATACCAAACTATGAAAACTTTGCCACTTGCAACTTTTTATGCTGTTTTCAAGAGAGAGAGAGAGGGGGGGGGAGAGGGAGGGAGGAGAGGAGAGAGAGAGGGGAGAGAGAGAGAGAGAGAGAGGAGAGAGGAGAGAGAGAGAGAGGAGAGAGAGAGAGAGAGAAAGGAACCTAGCTAAAAACGCTCACCAGCTTCAATGTGGAATGTGAGAGAGGGAGGGGAGAGAGAGAGAGAGTGAGAGGGGAGATGGAGCGAGGGAGAGAAAGAGAGTTGTCGAAGTAATCAGAGGGAGAGGGGGAGAGGGAGAGAGTCAGAGACACAGAGAGAGAAAGAAAATATGCTGTAAGTTGAAAGTTGTACCAAATATAAATTCATCTTTTTTTTTCTCTTAATCTATTTGCTTTTTGTACGCAGTTATTTAAATTCTTTTTCTAACAGATGCTGAAATTTGATGTGAGTTGAAATTTAAGCCAAGTGTATAATGCATCAGATGTTGGTGGTGGTTTGTTTGCTTTTTATACAAAGTACTTTTCCCAAAAATTCTTTTCAATGAACTCTTTTCTTAATGGGTGCTTTTGGCCTTACCTATGCTCAAGACTGTTTTAACTTGGCTGACTGTTCCCAGTCCCCTTCGGATGAGACTATAAACCGAGGCCCCGTGTTCGAACGCATGCAGAACATCTTGCGCACACGTTAAATCCTGTTCTGCATTTCGGAAGAGTAGGCCATTGTGTGCCCGGTGGAAACATGACAAAATTTACAAAACCGCATACACACGGGGACTAGATGTAAAAAAAAAAAAGCACATGAGTGCTTATTCTATTATCCTCGATATAAAAGAATAAACAAATTAATTAATAAAATGTGTGTGTGTTTTTATGTGTGTGTGTGTGTCTTGTGTGTGTGTTTGTGTGTGTGTTGTTGTGTGTGTGTGTGTGTTGTCTGTGTGTGTCTGTGTGTGTGTGTGTTGTTCTGTGTGTCTGTGTTGTCTGTATGTCTCTGTCTGAGTCTGTGTTGTGTGTGTCTCTGTCTCTGTCTGTCTGTCTTGTCTGTCTGTCTGTGTGTGTGTGTGTCTCTGTCTCGCCTGTGTGTGTCTGTCTGTGTGTCTGTCTCTGTTGCTGTCTGTGTCTCTGTCTGTGTGTGTGTGTCTGTTGTCTCTGTCTGAGTCTCTGTGTGTGTGTCTCTGTCTCTGTCTCTCTCTGTCTGTCTGCCTGTGTGTCGTCCATGTCTCTGTGTGCTGTGTCTTCGCTCTGTTCTGCCTGTGCGTGTGGCTGTCTCTGTCTCAATGTCCTGCTCGTCGTGTCATCCGTCTGTCTCTGTCTGTATCTGTCTGTGTGTGTGTGTCTGTGTCTCACCCCAGCAGGCTACTTCCCCCTGGAGCCGGAGGTGTGCGTGGTGTGGGTGTCCAGCGACGTGCTGATGTGCACGGCCTCCATCTGGCACATGTGCACCATGTCCATGGACCGCTTCTTCACCCTCAAGTACCCCATGCGCTACGGCCGCAACAAGACCAAGACCATGGTCATCATCAAGATCTGCTTCGTCTGGGTCGTCTCCATGGCCATCTCCTCCCCTATCTGCATCCACGGCTTCCTGGAGCCGGCCATCGTCTACAACCACGGCGTGTGCATGCCCGTGCTCAAGGACTTCGTCATCTACGGCTCCGTCTTCGCCTTCTACGTCCCCTTGCTGATCATGATCGTCACCTACGTGCTGACGCTGCACATCCTCTGGAAGAACCAGCGCACCATGCGCAGCATCAACCAGGCCGACCTCCGGCCTCGCCTGGCCCAGATGACGGCCCAGTGCTCCGGGTTCGTCATGCCCCACATCCCTACCCTCCTCAGCCCTGCCGGGGACTCGGACCCCGCCAAGCGGATGCAAGGAGGGAGGTCTCCCACGGGTCCCGGGGTCAGCCCGGACTTCGTCAGCAGCCCTGTGGGCAGGTCGGGTCTGCTGATGCCGCCGCTGCCTGCGCGTCCCCTCCTGTCTCCTTCCCCGCAGACCCTGACCTCTGTGGTGTCGTGCGAGAGTCGGCTGGAAGGGGTAGGGGGCACTCCCCGGCCTCTGCGTTCCTCCCCCGTTGACAGGGCGGCCGAGCTGAGCGACAGTGAGGAAGAGGAGCTGGATCTGCCCAGCACCCACCTACTGCAGGTAGGGAGGGAGGGAGGGTGTGTGTGGGGGTGTGGGGGGGGGGGAGGGTGTGTGTGTGTAGTGTGGGTGTGTGTGAGAGGTGAGTGTGTGAGGGTGGGTGGGTGTGGGTGTGTGGTGTGTGTGTGTGTGTGTGTGTGTGTGTGGGGGGGGGGGGGGGGGGGGGGTGTGGGTGAGGGTGTGTGTGTGTGGGTGAGTGAGGGTGTGTGTGTGTGTGTGTGTAGTGGTGTGTGAGGGTGGATGTGTGTGGTGTGAGTGAGGGTGGGTGTGGTGTGTGTGTGAGTGAGGTGGGTGTGGGTGTGTGTGAGTTGAGGGTGAGTGTGGGGTGTGTGTGAGTGGAGGGTGGGTGTGGGTGTGTGTGTGTGTGTGAGTGAGGGTGGGTGTGATGTGTGTGTGTGTGTGAGTGAGGGTGGGTGTGAGTGAGTGTGTGTGAGTGTGGGGTGTGTGTGGTGTTTGGTGTGTGTGTGTGTGGTGTGTGTGTGTGTGTGAGTGTGTGTGTGTGTGTGAGTGATGTGAGTGTGGGGTGTGTTGTGTGTTGTGTGTGTGTGTGTAGTGTGAGTGTGTGTGTGAGTGTGTGTGTGTGCGTGTGCGTGTGCGTGTGCGTGCGCGCGCGTGTGTGACCCTGTATTGCTTTGCCTTGTAGTACTGTGCAGTTTTGTGTGCATGCAGTTTTAAGCTTACAGATGTTTCTATATGATCATAAAACTATGAGCACATGATTCATGTCTTCCTTTTTATTTTTTTTCGGTCTTCCCACAAAATCATTTGTCAACGTTTTCTTTCTCTTCATAATCATTTCCTGCAGTCAGCGTTGATGTTCTTAAGAAAACTGTATGTTTCTGACATTTCGTTTTAAGGAATTTCAAAGTATAATTCAAAATATCTTAGTTGCAACACGTTTTATTCACTTCAAAGATTACAGAAATTCAGAAAACAAAACTGAGAAACTGAAGAAGGAAAAAGAGCAGTAAAATCGTTCGTAAAATGAGGGAGGGAGGGAGGAAGCACAAAGAAAAAAAATGTATAGAAAAAACAAGCAAAACTCACTATAAAATTCTTGTTATTCATGTCGTACTCTATCTCACAACCAACAAAAAGCCAGCACTGTGCATCGTCTTTTCTTTCTCTTTCAAGAGCAATCCATCAAGCAGATAGACTGGACTACTGATATTCCCCTTTTTCCCTACAACTCTCTTCTTTATTGTCTGTTCAGGACAAATCCATGTCCTACAAATCCTTGTGCAACCGGGCTGCCATGAGGAACTCCTCAGAGGAGTTCTTTGACCGCGCTTGCCCGGGCACCAGCCCTTTCCTGCGCCTGTCCCCGTCAGAGAAGAGCGGCAGCCTGCGGGAGCGTCGCTGCAAACCCAGCCCGCAGCTGGAGGAGGGCGGGCAGGGCGGGCAGGGCCGGGGCAGGGCGGGTCCTGCCCTGTACAGCACCGCCTCCGACACACAGCTGCCCTCCTCCTCCAGCTGCAGCCAGTCCGCCAGACCCACCTTCCACAAGAGCTTCAACGGCCTGGAGACGGACTACAAGTCCGCCGAGTGGGACCGTCGCTTTTTCCAAATCCAGCAAGAGATGGACGCCTGTCTCCAGGACGCCGCGGAAGGGGAAGCGGAAGGGGACGGCGCTCCGGCCCTCGCGGGGCGTGGCGTGCCGCCCAAGGGTGCGGAGAAGGCGGAGTGTCCGGGAGACTACCGCCCTAAGGGGAAGCGCCTGTTCGGGGATGAGAGCAGGTACAAGGCCAGAAACGCCCGGACCCGGCTATCCTGCCACGCCTTCACCCCCCGCCAGTACAAGAAGATGCCCAGATCCAAGAGCGAGCAGCTCGGCCGCTCAGACCCCACCCCCCCTCCTCCCAGGAGGAGCGACGGGCTGCAGCACACCTCCGACTCCGACAATGAGCCGGAGACCTCCGGGTCGTCCAACTCCGACATGATCACCATCCGCTTGCATCCCCCCACCAGCCCCCACAGGGACAGCGGGCAGCACAGCGCCAGCGAAGACCTGACGGAGACCAGCGTCCTGCCCAGCGTCCTCATCTCCAGCGAGGCCGACAACACTCACGACGAGTCGGACGCCCTCAACACCAACGACGAAAGCCTCGCCGACTCCAACGACCACGTCCTGCGGAGAATCGGGAAGCACAAGCGCCTGCTCAAGGCCCGCTTCAGGAACACGCTCCGCAACAGCGCCCGCCCCATGTTCAAACACCTCCTGTCCAAAAAGACGGCCAGCAACGAGCGCAAGGCCTCCAAAGTGCTGGGCATCATTTTCCTGGTGTTCGTCATTCTGTGGACCCCCTTCTTCATCGTCAACATCATGTCGGTGACGTGCAAGGAGTGCATGAAGGGCCTGACCAACGACATGATGTCCGTCTTCATCTGGATGGGCTACGTGGCCTCCCTGGCCAACCCCATCATCTACACCATGTTCAACACGGCTTTCCGGCGCACCTTCATCCACATCCTGACGTGCCGCATCAACCGCACCCGCAGGATGAAGTTCTCCGACCTGCCCACCTTCCCCTCCATGACCACCACCATGCCGCCCTCAGAGAGGCGGGGGACCATGACCATCGTTCTGGACCACAGGACATGAACCCGCTGACTCTCTACTCCCTCACGTTCTCCCTTCTTTTGTGTCTAATAATACCCCATGGTGGTGGTGTTCTCTTTTGTGATGTGTTTCCCATTGACAGTGCAAACAGGGTCGCTCTTGTTCAAGTGTTGTGTGGAAGACAGACTTGATTCTGACAGCACTGTGACGTGTTCCGACAGCTTCTTCCCTACGTGCTCGTTACTCCTCTCTTCAATTCTTTGATCAACAACAACAACAAAAGACAGAAAGAGTCTCGATGGATGGTTTGTGTTTCATCTTCCTTCATATCGTGGAATCACCCTTCCTTTGTGTTGTGAAACGCATCATCGTCGTCTTCAGCTCAAAGTCTTCTTTCTACGTGCGTCCTGTCACCTTCAGCAGTGATTATCATGTGTTGCTTACTCCCCGCTGGCAGGGAGTTCCAACTTATTTATATTGTCGTGTGTACAACGTCTGTTTATACTTTGCCTACAAGAGATGAAAATGGCATCAAGATCTGCTCAATCCTCACACAAGGCAACGTACCTTCGTGTTCAACCTCGCAAAAGCTCTTTTTTTTTTCTTTTTTTTTTCTTTCTTTTTTTGGGGGGGTCAATGAAAAAATGGTGTTGATACATGCCTGTGGCTGCTATTCCTTCCTCTCTGTAGGTGCTACCCCCCCCCCCCCCCCCCCCCCCCCCCCAAAATCACCCACCCTCTCTCCAGTGGCTTTTGTTCCTCCTCATCCTCTCCCTCCTCCTCATCCACCTCCTCTTTGAGTGCTTCTGTTTGATACTGACTCCCCTGGGGAAGCGGTTCTCCCAGGTCATAGTGTGTGATGTAAGATCTCTGTTCTTCATTGTGCAATAACCCAGGATATACCACAACCAAAAAATGGCTCACAACCTGTGATCTCCTGCTGGCTATAGACAGTGATCTCTACTCTGCTTTCCTTTTGTTTGGTGTCATTCGACTCTCGTCATGGTGTCATTAGCTCTGTGTGTGTGTGAAGGGGTGGGGAGGGTGGATTTCAGTGTATCGGTTTTATATCCCCGCTCTGCTCAAAAAAGCCACCCTGCTGATTGTTAGGTATTATATTCTTACGCTCCTTTTGTGGATGAGGTTTTCATTCTGTGACTTCAGTTGTGGTGTGTGTGTGTGTGTGTGTGCGTGTGCGTGTGCGCGCGCACATGCATGCGCTCTCGCCTGGGTTGCAAATGATATCGTATTGTGAAAGTATTAGGGAAAGGGGAGGGGGGGGGGGGGGGGCGCGAGGAGGGAGAGAGAGAGAGGAAAAAAATGTGTATGTGAGAAAGAGAGAGTGTGTGAGAGAGAGTGTGTTGGGTTGCAAATGATATTGTATTGTGGTAGTATTAGGGGAAGGGGAGAAAGGGAAAGAGAGAGAAAAAGAGATGAGCTGAGAGAGAGCGTGTGTGTGTGTGTGTATGTATGTGTGTGTGTGTCGTGGTGCGTGCGTGCGGTGCGTGCGTGTGTGTGTGTGTGTGGTGTGTGGTGGATGAAAGTGAGAGTGTGTGTGTGTGTGTGTGCGTGATGTGGTGTGTGACGCATGATGTCGAGTGTGTATGGGGATAGTGTATTCAGCTGGTCAGGACGCATGCGTGCGTTTGATTAATCACATCAAGCACGAGGGATAAGACACAGGAGAGGACACAGGAGAGAGAGAGAGAGAGAGAGAGAGAGAGAGAGAGAGAGAGAGAGAGAAGATAGAGAGAGAGAGAGAGAGAGAATAAATGATATGGGGTTGAGCAAGTATGTACCTGTAGAATGCATTAACATCCTCCGACCTCAATCACAAGTTATTTACTTTTTTGCCCCCCTCGTACTGTACATAACACACTTCCTCCAGTTTTTACGCACAAGACGTGCTCACTTTCTGATTCAGCTGGGTACAAGCACACGCACAAGCAATGGGCATCACACACACACCAACAACATTTACACACACACACACGTGCTTAAGCACACTTGAGACTACCATCTTTACACATGGGGGGGGGGGGCAAGGATTCAAAATATAAATTATACCAAACTATCTAAATAAAATGCGGTGTTTCTACTGTGGGAATATTGTTTTTTTCATTCAAAGTCTCATCTCTTATCTCTCTCTCATCATCAATAAATTCTCTCTGTCTCTGCTCTCTTCTATCTATCTATCTATTATTTCTTTTCTATCTATCTCTCTCTCTCTCTCTCTCTATCTATCTTATTCTATCTATGTATCATCTATCTCTCCGTTCTCTCACTCTCTCTCTCTCTCCTCTCTCTCTTCTCTCTCTCTCTCCCCTCCTCTCTCCCTCTCTTCCCATCTCTCCCAAGTGACCCCCACCAACCCCCCAACCCCGTATGTCTCGAGCCTTTTCTTTGATTATTAATATTGTAACGCTTTGATGCCCAACACAACGGGCAGTGCTGATGATGGTACCTATTCTTCTGTTGTCTGGAAATAAACATGTCGTTATTTCTCTCTCTCCTCCACACAGTCTGGGTTTGAGTTTTTGTTTGTTTGTTTGTTGTTTTTTGTCGTTCGCTGTCCCTAAAGGTCTGATCGTGATGCATGCTGCGTGTCCTTAACGAGTCCACATGGCTTGTGGAGCTATACTTGAAGACGTTTGTTGTGTCTGGAGACCTTTTATGACGATGTCTGTCTGTCCTTAACGTGTGTGTAACGTACTTCATACGTTTGCGGCGTCTCCCTAATCATGATGAGGTCAGCCCTTCACGAGTCCACAGAGCTAGTTTGTAACGTGCTTCAGACTTTTGCCCTGTCCTGGTGGATCGGTGGTCTAGAGGTAACGCGCCTGTCTAGAAAGCAAAAAGTCCGGGTCGGAAGTGTGCGGTGGTTCGTATCCCGTTTGGACCCGAAACTTTTTCCCCATCCATTAGATCATGAGTGGTAGTCTAGGCGCTAGTCTTTCGGATGAGACGATAAACCGAGGAACCCGTGTGTTACACAAATTTATTCAGCGCACGTTAAAGAACCCACGGCAACAAGAGAGTTGTCCCTGGCAAAATTCTGTAGAAAAAAGCCACTCTGATAGGGATACAAATACTGTTGCAGACAGGGGGAAGGGGGGGGGGGGGGAATGGGTGGCGCTGCTCTTGTGGCGACGCGCTCTCCCCGGGGAGAGCAGCCCGAATTTCACGCAGAGAAGTCTGCCGTGACTTAAAGTGGTATAAATAAATAAATAAGTCCTAAATGTGATGACGTGTGTCCTTAACGAATCAACAAGGCTCATGAAACGTGCTTCAGAATGTTGCTGTGTCTCAAGACCGAATCGTGATGATGTCTGTCTCTCCTTAACGAGTTCGCAGGACTAGTTTGTGTAGCGTACTTCGGCCGTTTTCTGTGTCATCGTAATGAGGTCTGTCTGTCTATACAGAAGCCACATGCCTAACACGCTATGGTCCAGTCGCTCGCTCTCTCTCAAGGCCTGATTGCGGTTCTATGTGTTGGTAACAAATCGATAGGACTAGGGGTGTGGACTAGGCTGGTCTAGTACTTACTGTCTAATCACTGTGTGATTCCCCTTCAATGAATCATGGATGCAGGGTACCTGCACTAAGGGAGAGGTTACCAGCCTCCCGTTCACTTCCGATCCTAAGTGTTGACTTTTGCTTGATGTACTCCCACGCACGCGACTGACTGCTCATCTTTAATTCAAGGAAGAAGGTTGATCTTTCAGATACTGTCTGTCTGTCTGTCTGTCTGTCTGTCTGTCTGTCTGTCTGTCTGTCTCTCTCTCTCTCTCTCTCTCTCTCTCTCTCTCTCTCTCTCTCTCTCTCTCTCTCTTTCTGTCTGTCTCACTCACTCACGCATGCAAAACGCGAGCGCGCGCATGCACACACACACACTGTCTCTCTCTCTCTCTCTCTCTCTCTCTCTCTCTCTCTCTCTCTCTCTCTCTCTCTCTCTTTCTGTCTGTCTCACTCACTCACGCATGCAAAACGCGAGCGCGCGCATGCACACACACACATGTACCCGTCTAATATCACAACTGTGAAAAGACGTTAAATGAATTTGAACACACACATACGAACACACACACACATA
>CM054165.1:18468337-18490837 GCA_028751875.1 Rapana venosa | reverse complement strand
AGTGTGTTCCAGCCTGTTTTCAGAGCCATTTCTTTTCTGAATGAGTAGTGTGTGTCATTCCAATTCTGTTTGCTAATATAATTACAGTAAGCTCTTTAGCATGAAGCTTTCAGCTTCAACAACGATTTTTTCTTTTTTTAGGAAAAGTTGGGTAAAGTTTGGGACTCCAGAGGGTGGTTCTGTCTAGAAGAACTGACGACGTCAATTCATTTCCTTCCAGTTAGAGCACGGGAGCCTAAATAAACACGCAGGACATGCCACTGCAATCAAGTTTTGTGTCTGCGTGGGACCAACAATTAACCAAGTACTAGTGGACGGAACCTAGAACCAGCATTCAGTGACAGTCCAAATAGTGAGCGTGAATTAACAGGTTCATGACTAATCTATAGAATCAAACAGCAACTTCTCTCGTCAATGCTCCCTTGAGTGTTCTGACCTCTTTTCACACCCACCTGTTTTCTTACTGGACGGTGTGTTGTAGTGTGTGTGTGTGTGTGTGTGTTGTGGTGTGTGTCGTGTGTGTGCGTGTGTGTGTGTGTGTTCCACTAATTCTCAGTTTCACCACAAATCATGGGAAGGCAAGTCAGTGATCAACCAACAACCCCCTAATAAATAGTGGTTCTTTTGCATGAACCTCACAGTCTCACAACCTTTCAACTGAGATCGTGGCTTTAAGAAAGAAAAAGTCAACAAGGCTGGGTTGTTGTTGTGGTTTTTTCCAAAGGACAGTTGACTATACTATTGATTTGTGTCTGGTAAGAATATGGAGGTTAACTCCACAGGAAACAATGTAGTAAATGTACTTAATTTACTTTTTTGAGACATGGGGAAGGGGGGGGGGGGGGGGGGAGAGAGAGAGAGGGGGGGGGAGAGAGAGGGGGAGAGAGAGAGGGGGGGGGAGAGAGGGAATACTGAACACTGAAAGTAATTTATTGCCATTAACAATAGTCTTTTTGGCAAGGAGCACAGTATGAACACAAACTAAACAATATGTTTTTTGCAACAAGGAAATAATGAAAACCGAAAGAGGAAGGAATCTCCAATAACTACATTCAACCGAATGTATTAATTATCATACATTGTTATCACAAGCTTGCGCTTGCGCTTGCGCTTGCGCGCGCAACACCACACCACACACACACAACACACACACACACACACACACACACACACACACCAGTCTCATGTTCCCCGCTTTGATTTTAAGAAAGAAAGAAGAAGAGAGAGAGAGAGAGGAGAGAGAGAGAGAGAGAGGAGAGAGAGAGAGAGAGAGAGAGAGAGAGAGAGAGAGAGAGAGAGAGACAGACAGACAGACAGACAGACAGACAGACAGACAAAGAGCGAGAACCTTTATTTCATACATGCATGCCCACAAGTTTTTGTCTATGAACTGAGTACCAATTACTAGCAAATGAACAATGTATGCCAGTAACCATTCCTAGTGAGAAATTAATACCAGGCACAGAAATCTGAATCGATTCACCACGTATCCTAAGAATCCCAACATAGCCGCTCTCCAAACTATTCTGACCCCGTTCCAGATCCATCTCTTACTTGAATGGATAGCGTGTGTCCCTTCAATTCCGTTTCACCAACATCACGGGAATACGAGTCATCTATCAACTATCGCTAATGGTCAGTCCGCTCTTTTGCTAAAGCTCACAGCTTCAACGGCATTTTTCCTCCCCACAAAGAAAGGTCGGTAGTCGAGTTTAGGACTTCAATGGCCATTGTGTCAAGAATAGTTACCACCACCGTCAAATTTGTTACTGGTTTAGAGCATAGGCACTAAACCCTCAGAAAATGCTGTTGTTGTTCTCACTTTAGTTTAAGTGAAGAGAGAGAGAGAGAGAGAGAGGAGAGAGAGAGGAGAGAGAGAGAGGAGGTGTGGTGTGTGTGTGTGTGTGTGTGTGTGTGTGTGTGTGTGTGTGTGTGTGTGTGTGTGTGTGTGTGTGTGTGTGTGTGTGTGTGTGAGAGAGAGAGAGAGAGAGAGAGAGAGAGAGAGAGAGAAGAGAAAGAGACAGAGGCAAACAGAGAGAGACTGAGACTGAGAGCAATAGAGAGAGAGAGAGATCTGAACTGCACAGGTTTAATGCACACTGGCCTTTGGCCACAATACATACAGTGAGCAAGGCAAAAAGGCAAGTGAAGGAAACGAAATGCAAAAAGAGATCGTCACATTTTCCATCTAAGCCAGCTCTCCTGGTGGCATCACACAAAGCACATCATCCAAATAAACAAAACATCAAGACATAAACCTTGAAAGCAGAGAGAGAGAGAGAGAGAGAGAGAGAGAGAGAGAGAGAGAGAGAGAGAGAGAGAGAGAGAGAGAGAGACAGACAGAGAGAGAGACAGAGACAGACAGACAGACAGACAGACAGACAGACAGACAGAGAGGATGTACAGTCATCCTTTTCTGCGGAGAGAGCATGTAAAGTTAGTCGTGTTATCCCCTTTTTAGTGTTTTTTTTCAAAATGTTTCTTCTAAGTTTCAATCGCACTTTTGAGAAGCCGTGCAGCAAAACAAATCTACCACGTTATGGTGCGTCGGTACAGAACTATTGTCCTATTCTATAACATGGTAGCTAAAATATGCATCACTCATCACAATTACATACACATGATATTGCAAGCGACTAAACAAAACCGCATGCGCTTCGCTAAAGGGGAGGAAGGAGTTACACCCCCCCACCCCACCCCCCCCCCCCCCCACCCCACACACTCACACACACTCGCTGCCCGCAAACAGTGTGGAAATAACTTGCAACTTAAAAAGTAAACTGCATACATGCAAGCATGCATGCATGCCCGCACGCATGCATGCAAGCACATAAACAGCTCAGAGCTGCCATCTTGCTGTATCCTCTGACTAGTTAGGAGAGATGGAAAAGAGAGAAAAGAGCAAGGGGAAAAAGAAGTCAAAATCAAAGTCAAACTTTTATTTTCAGATGGTACATTGAATAAGCAGTGCATTTGCTTTTTTTTTTCATTAAGCCATCTTTCTAAAGAAGAAAAAAGCGAGAAAAAAAGATAATGTAAGAAAAGGGCGTGTGCACGCACGCACGCACTCTCTCTCTCACACACACAGATTACCATCTGGAAATAAAAAATTTGACTTGACTTCACACAGACACAGACACACAAACACACACTCACACACCAAGCACTCAATTTTTTGCCAAGGAATGGGGAAGGGAGGGGTGAATTAACGGGTGAGCACCAGAAAATGTGCTTATCAATTTTTGTTTTCTGTTTTCCAGGGAAAGTGGGGGGGGGTCAGAAGGTGTCACCGCGTACACAACAGTTTTTATACAACCCCCATTACGTTTTCCAAGAAATTAACTTAGCAAATGCCTGACAAGCTGTGTAACTCATGTAGCACATTCTGAAGCAATAGATGCAAACACTGCCTTTATTCGTGTTTTCAGAATCCACTGGTCATTGATAGAACACATTTTTTCCCCTTCCCTTCAGATAAACACATTTTTTCCCCTTCCCTTCAGATAAACACATTTTTCCCCTTCCCTTCAGATAAACAAGCATAGATTCCTTCTTTTCTTGCCTACACACCAATTTTTATACAAACCACATTACCTCTACCAAGAAATCACTTTAGCAAATGCCTTCCAAGCTGCGTAACTCGTGTAGCGCATTCTCAAGCAATAGATGCAAACACTGCCTTTATTCGTGTTTTCAGAATCCACTGGTCATTGACAGAACACATTTTTCCCCCTTCAGATAAACAAGCATAGATTCCTTCTTTTCTTGACTACAGAACATTTTTATACAAACCAAATTACCTCTACCGAGAAATCACTGTTTAGCAAATGCCTGACCAGCTGTGTAACTCATGTAGCGCATTCTGAACCAACAGATACAAATACTGCTTTATTCGTGTTGCCAGAATCCACTGTCATTGACAGCACACATTTTTCCCTTCCCTTAATAATAATGTATGGAATTTTTATAATAAACAAGCATAGATTTCTTTTTTTCTTGCCTACACAACAATTTTTATACAAACCACATTACCTCTACCAAGAAATCAATTTAGCAAAAATGCCTGACCAGCTGTCTAACTCATGTAGGGCATTCTGAAGCAATAGACGCTAAACACTGGCTTTATTCGTGTTTTCAGAATACACTGGTTATTGACAGCACACTTTTTTCCCTTCCCTTCAGATTAACACGCATAACGTTCTTATTTTCTAGACTACACATCAATTTTTATACAAACCACATTACCTCCACCAAGAAATCAATTCAGCAAAAATGCCTGACCAGCTGTGTAACTCGTGTAGCGCATTCTGAAGCAATAGACGCTAAACACTGGCTTTATTCGTGTTTTCAGAATACACTGGTTATTGGCAGCACACATTTTGTTCCCCTTCAGATAAACAAGCATAGATTCCTTCTTTTCTTGACTACAGAACAATTTTTATACAAACCACATTACCTCTACCGAGAAATCAATTTAGCAAATGCCTTACAAGCTGTGTAACTCATGTAGCGCATTCTGAAGCAATAGATGCAAACACTGCCTTTATTCGTGTTTTCAGAATACACTGGTCATTGACAGAACACATTTTTTAATTTTTTCCTTCCCTTCAGATAAACAAGCATAGATTTCTTATTTTCTTAACAACAGAACATTTTTATACAAGCCACATTACCTCTACCAAGAAATCAATTTAGCAAATGCCTGACCAGCTGTGTAACTCATGTAACGCATTCTGAATAGATGCTAAACACTGGCTTTATTCGTGTTTTCAGAATCCACTGGTCATTGACAGAACACATTTTTCCCTTCCCTTAAGATAAACAAGCATAGCTTCCTTCTTTTCTTGACTACACCCAATTTTTATACAAACTACATTACCTCTACCAAGAAATCACTGTTTAGCAAATGCCTGACCAGCTGTGTAACTCATGTAGCGCATTCTGAAACAACAGATACAAATACTGCTTTATTCGTGTTGCCAGAATCCACTGTCATTGACAGCACACATTTTTTTCCCTTACCTTCAGATAAACAAGCATAGATTCCTTCTTTTCTTGACTACAGACCAATTTTTATACAAACCACATTACCTCTACAAAGAAATCAATTTAGCAAATGCCTTACAAGCTGTGTAACTCATGTAGCGCATTCTGAAGCAATAGATGCAAACACTGCCTTTATTCGTGTTTTCAGAATCCACTGGTCATTGACAGAACACTTTTTTCCCCCTTCAGATGAACAAGCATAGATTTCTTTTCTTTTCTTTTTTCACCCCTTCAAGTATGCATGTACATAAAAGAGAGTAAAGGCATTTTTTTTTCTTTTTTTTAAAAGAGAGTTAAAGACTTACAAACTTCACTTAAGCTAGCTTGGGGAGATTGTAGGTGAGTTTGTAGGAGTTTTGTTTGGTTTCTTTTTTTAATTTGGGGGAGGGGTGTCGGTGCATTTTTTTTTAAAAACGCAGGAAAATGTAAAGAAAAAGAAGCGCGCCTTAATCAACTAGGCGCCACTCAGATTCAAAGCCATAACTTCAAACACACACACACACACATACACACACCCCATCAGGGTTAGAACTCTTGTGGCCTACATTCCTCCTCAGCTATCGCGCCTGCATGGTGGGGGGAAAAAAAGCTGACTTGGATTAGCAGGAAAACTCAGTCACAAGGAAGAGGATGCCAAACATAAATCATAATTATAAGGGCGTAGCAGACTGATGGTATCAATGAAGACGGGGTGATTTATAGACAGACCAGACAGCAAAAAAAAAGCAGAACTTGCGGTATTTATAGTGTAACCAACCACAAAAGTTACATCATCAAGTCTGTGCGCGCGTGAGTGATGCCCCCCCCCCCCCACCCCCCCCACACACACAGACACACGCGCATGCACACACACACACACACACACACACACACACACACACACACACACATGCACGCACGCGCACGCACACACAAACACAATCTGAATGTGGACGGGATAGCCTAGTGGTCAGAACATTACGCTCGCAATCTGACGACCCGGGTTCGATTCCCGTTCAAGCGGCTATTTTCCCCTGGAGTTAACATCAGTGCAGACTCCACTCTTCCCAAAAGTCCTTTGGATAAGACTAGAAACCGAGGCCCAGAACATCTTGCGCATACGTTAAATCCTGTTCCGCTTTTCGAAGAGTGGGCCATTGTGTGCCGGTAGGAAAAGATGACAGAATTTACAAAACCGCATACACACGGGGACTGGATGTAAAAAAGCACATGAGTGCTTATTCCATTATCCTCGATATAAAAAGAATAAATGAAAAAATGAAATGAAAGGGGTTTTTTTGTGGGGGGGTTTCTTCCTGTATCCATACATGTATCCTCCTCTACGTAGAATTGCAAACATGCATTGAAGTCTTCTTCCACTCAACCACCTCTCCCCCCCCCCCCCCCCCCTCTCCCCCCCACCCCCCCCCCCTCTCTCTCTCTCTCTCATCTATCCCCACACCCCCCTCTCCTACCCCCCCCCCCTCTTTCTCTTTCCCTCCTCCTCCAGAGCAAACGGCAGAACATCAACGCAGGTAAGAAATAAGTGTGTGTGTGTGTGCGTGCGTGCGTGCGTGCGTGCGTGCGTGCGTGCGTGCGTGCGTGCGTGCGTGTCGATTTTTATATATTTATTTATTCTTTTATATTGAAGATAATGGAATAAGCACTCATGTGCTTTTTTAAATCCAATCCCCGTGTGTATGCGGTTTTGTAGATTTTGTCATCTGTTTCCAGGTGTGTGTGTGTGTGCGTGCGTGCGTGCGTGCGTGCGTGCGTGCGTGCGTGGTGTGTGTGTGGTGTCTGTTGGGGGGTGGGGGATTAGGAACGAAGCAAGCAGCTGCATGCATAGTTCAAGACCTTCCACACACACAACAACAAAAACTTGAAAAAGTCTATCCCACCAAACAATTCACCGAAACGGGTGACAGAGGCGACAGCAGAGCGCCATTTGCATTTTTATTGCCACAGACGACAGTCCAGAGGGCAGATTCCGTGCACACGCCGGCAGATTGAGAGCAGACAACTTTAAAAGATATAGACAGATATAATGCACCAGCCGCGAAAAGGCATAGGGAAAAGATCCTCCGCTTGACGTATTCCTTGCTCCCCCCCCAAAAAAAATCCATAAAACTGAAGATTTGAAGATTGAATCCAATATTACGTGTATGTATATATACATATTCATGATGATCTTTTTCATTCGATCCGTCCTGAAATGGCGCCGGACCATCGAGGCAGTTTTCTGTAGCATTGAGCTGAAGGGCAGGTCTATGATCTACATACACAGATTTCTTTTCTTTCTGTATTTGTTGATAGATTTATTTATTTATTTAGGGGTCGGGATAGCTCAGTGGTCGGAGCACTCGCTTTCCCCCAGCCAAGTTAAGCAGCGTCGAGCGTGGTTACCAGTTGGATGGGTGACCGTTTGCGCGCCTTGGTTTTAGTACAGTTCCCCCAGTTCACCCGCTGTAAATGGGTACCTGCCCTCTTTAGGGTCAGGGAAGGTAAAGCAGCGAGGGAGAGGAGATGGGCGCCGCCCTCAATATGCTGGCCCTAGAGAAGTGAGGTCTCGGACGCCTCGCTCCCCTACGACCTTATAGGTTATGGGACTCCTTTACCTCCTTTACCCTTATTTATTTCAGTGGGGGTAAGAAACGTAAACTAAAGTGGTTCGGGCACGTCACACAAACATCTGGACTGGCCAAGACTGTTCTACTACAGGGAACAGTACAAGGAGGGAGACGAAGAAGAGTCAGACAGAGAAAACGATGGGAAGACAACATCAGAGAGTGGTGGACTGGCCTTGAGTGGAACGATTTGCTACGGAAAGCAGAGGACCGTGGGGAATGGAGGAAGCTGGTTGCAAAATCTTCAGTAGTGCCCACACGGTCCACGGGACTTCGGGATAGGTGACATTGAAGGAGGATTCTTTTATTTCGAGGGTAACGGAATAAGCACCCATGTGAGTGGGGTTTTTTTTACATCCAGTCCCTGTGTGTATGTAGTTTTGTAAATGTTGTCATCTGTTCCTACCGGCACACAATGGCCTACTCTTCCAAAAAGCAGAACAGGTTTTAACATGTGCGCAAGATGTTCTGTGTGTTTGCAAACGGGACATCGGTTTATAGTCTCATCGGAAGGACCCAGAGAGAAAAAGAGACAGACAGACAGGGACAGAGACAGAAACAGACACAGAGAGACAAACACAGATAGATACAGAGATAGAGAAAGAGATAGACAAACACCGTGAGAGAGAGAGAGAGAGAGACAGAGATAGAGAGAGAGTCAAATACTTAACCACCAGTATACAAGAGAGCTCTAGAAGGAAGCGAGGGTACCTCACTTCCCAACGACACCATAGGTTATATAATTATAATATGGGAATATACACTGCCACCCCACACCAAATCACACCAAAGTCTCTTTCTCGTTCTTCAAAATCAGCACAAAGAGAGACCAGTCTCTACAATACAAACATGGTACAGAGAGGACCCACAAACGTCAGCATGCATCCCACAAGAAAACCGAGACCCACACAGAGAGAGATACTGTACGAGTCAAAAGCCTTCTGACCACCCACCCTACGGAACGAAGTTAGCCCCCACAAATTGCCACCATACTTACCTCCCCTTAACCCAACGGGAACGTCTTACCCACATTACCGCGCGGGCGGAAATTCAATAAAGCTGGGCCCGGTCCCCTACTACAGACGCCATCTTGGCCCCCACCATCAACCACCACCACCACCAGACTGTTCGCGACAAGCTCGGAGAGTTTTCCCCCCCGAGGACTAAGAACCTACTGGAAGTGCAGGTAACCGGTCACAAAGACCAGCTCTGTGGATGGGGGGGGAGAGAGGGGAAATCCTGACAGACTAAAGGAGGAGGAGGAGGAGGAGGAGGTGGAGGAGGAGGAGGAGAAGAAGAAGAAGAAGAAGAAGAAGAAGAAGAAGAAGAAGAAGAAGAAGAAGAAGAGAGAGAGGAGGAGGAGGAGGGAAGACGTCTGGGACCTCTCGGTCAGTCTGTCTGCCTGTCAGGCTGTCTCCCTCGTTCTCTCTGTCTCTGTCTGCCTACCTGACAGTCTCTCTCTCTCTCTCTCTCTCTCTCTCTCTCTCTCTCTCTCTCTCTCTCTCTCTCTTCTCTCTTTCTCTCTCTTTCCCTCTATCTCTCTCTCTCCCTCTTTCTCTTTCTAAAATATGTTTATATGTTTTGTATCCTTATAACTGTGTAATGTAAAAAAAAAAAAAAAATTTAAACTGAATAAAAAAAAGTTTTGGTTTTTTTAAAGGAGGAGGAGCAGGAGGAGGAGCAGGAGGAGGAGCAGGAGGAGGAGGAGAGAGGAGGAGGAGGAAGAAGAAGAACAACAACAACAAGAACAAGAAGAAGAAGAAAAGAACAAGAAGAACAAGAAGAAGAAGAACACGAACAAGAAGAACAAGAAGAACAAGAAAAAAAAACAAGAAGTAGAAGAACAAAGTTCGAGTATGTTCCCTTAACAACTTGCCTGAGGAAAGAGAGACGTGATGGATGTAGTAGTCTAGGTTGTTGAAGGAACAATGTGTTCGCAAAAGGTTGTAAGGTATGAACGCTGAATTGACACTGTTCGTTCTTTTACTATACTTTTCTTTTTTCTTGAGGTCAGGGTCAGTGAGCGATGGGAACTACAATACCAACAGGTTTGTTGGGGGTTTTCCAAACAATCTTGTATATGCATTCTTGTACACAGAAAGATATGAACGTATACAAGCGCGCGCGTGCACACACACACACACACACAACACACACACACACACACACACACACACACACACTGAGAATTGCACTTTCAGTATTAGTATTCAGTATCATCATTAAGAAATTTGTTCTTAGATAGATGGCTTGATGAAAAAAAGCAAATGCATTGCTTATTCAATGAACCATCTGGAAATTTGACTTGACTTGACTTGACTCCTTCACTCTTCAAGGATTTACTGGGGCAGCAGACCCAACGACAAAGAAGAGGGGGTCGGATCAAAATGGGATGCAAACAAAAGCAAATCTGTTAAATTAAGCACACTACCGAACTGGCCAGGGGGGCCTTATTACAACATCAATGAACTGAGCACAATAAAATAGTGCCAACCTACGCTCAACCCGCTGCTCGAGCTAACTAAATTAATCAGAGGGCAGGCCAGGACACATTTCCACCTGACCAGAACTTCAATGCACCCTTTCCATCACCACAGACATTCTGACCACTACACTGCACTACACTGTCCAGGCAGTGGCACTAGCTACAAGGAGAGAAATTTCGGAGGGGGAAAAAACAACAGACAAAGGATCTATGGGCAATATACAAAGAGAGACAGCTTGCTTCATGGAGAGGAATAAATCGATTCTTGACTTCTCAACTCGAATACTTCGAGCAAAATAAAAATGTATGATAACCAAGCTTGAGAACGTGTTGGATGTCTTGTATTCTAGAATCTGAAATAGTGATGGCAAATCAACATCCTTATCCCCAAGACAGTTTTTTCAAAGTTGATGAATTAAAAAAATTAATAATAAAAAATAAAATAAAACCCCTCTCATTTCCTTTTTGACAGATTTAAGACTGAAAGCATGAAAATCTAAAGAAATAATCATTTTGGGCAAATATATCAAAATGTACATGGGGTGACGAACGCGACTACGGTAAATAAAGGAAAAAATGACAAGAAGAGAGAATACGCTTAACATCATGCACAAGCAAAGACGCACGTATGCAGACCAACAGTTCCGAAACGCGCGCTTCTCTGCATCCTGCTTCTTCGTTTGACTGCCAGTGCCTAGACAATGTTAAGAAATCGGTCACAGTGCAAAGCCTCCTGGCACGGCTGTCAATAAAATCCGTTCCATTCCACCACAAGCAATCTTTTCAACAGCCACAGTGTGGCTAAGCTACACACGCCAACAAGTTACTAGACAGAAAGTCTTGATGATCTAGAGGAAGTGTGGTCAGGAAATGGCCACAAATCCTCTCCGCAGAGGAGGTCTGGCGAAGAGAAAAACTCCATAGAGCCGTTCCATTCACTGCTGCAGCTTAACCCAATCAACAATCCAGACTTTTATGTACAGCTACAAGCAGAGAGTTTCTACAGGCACAGACAGAGGATGTAGTAGAAGAGCGTAAAGAAAAACGGCTCGGAATTAAGTCAACGAGGAGAAACAAATGGACCTGGACCCCTGACAGACACGGTCACACACTTGCTGGCAACACAAAGATGAACTGGAATAGGATAGAAGACGGGGACTGCAGCGGGTGTCTCATCTGCCTGGAGTCTGATAGTGGTGAATGCGCCATGGTCGTTATCGGCAGACGCCGAACGAGGGATGGTTTCCCGCTTCAACACTGGTTCTGTAATGCTCAAAGGGTACGAGAACTGACTGTATAAAATCTCATAACTTTTTTTTTTTGCAGACCTATCGCATGCTTTTAATAGAATGAAAGCCTGGATAGTTTGTGTATATGTTAAATCCTGTTTCGCTTTTCGGAAGTGTAGGCCATTGTGTGCCGGTGGGAACAGATGACAAAATGTACAAAACTGCATACACACTAGGACTGGCTGTAAAAAAAGAATTGAAAAAAGCACATGAGTTTTTATTGCATAATCCTCGATTTAAAAAAATTGAAAAATACAAAACATACGGTTATGTTTAAATGAAAGAAACACACAGAGAATACATATGTTGAAGATGAAAAGTCAAAGTTATGTTTCTTTTATATAAACTGTGACAACACCTATATTAAAGAGAAATTATTATGACAATGTAATCACGACTGTTCTTTTATAAAACAAAATATCAGACAGTAGGGGGAAAATCTACAGCGATGTAAAATTCAATAACTACCCAAACAACCAATCCTACAACTGCTGTCCCACTAACAGGCAGGCATGCTATGACCAACTTGCTTGAAGACAAACACTTATTGATCAAAGTATGGACACAAGCTTAAGCTCTTAAAAACATTTTCATGTAAAATGCTGGTATCGCAAATTAACAGCTCAAACCTACAGTATGTCTAGATAGGTACAGCAATCACGCTAAAACCGGTGAAATTCAATAACTATTAATCATTAACTGCATTAACTTAATCATCAAAAGAATCCGGGGGCGGATAGGAAGGACAGACAGGGGCAGAGACAGAGACAGACATACAGACAGACAGAGAGATCTATTTGCTAGAGAGAGAGAGAGAGACAGAGACAGAGAGAGAGAGAGAGTGTCAAAGTCAAAGTCAAACTTTTATTTTCAGATGATACATTGAATAAGCAGTGCATTTGCTTTTTTTCCTCAAACCATCATTCTAAAGAAAGAAAAAAGTGTGTGTCTGTGTGTGAGAGACAGACAGACAGACAGACACAGACACAGAGATTCTGAAAAGGTTATATGCCAAAAACGCGAGGCTGTACAGAGTCTGCATTCTTGCAAGTAGTCCTAAGCCTAAAAAGTTCCACTTTACATGCAGTACAGGCCCCCTCACTTGCACCAAACGAGCTCTGTGCAAGAAACTGTCGATCCAGCCCTAGCCAACAATTATCCCTTCTAAACCTTCACTCTGCTGTCATAGACGTGACTGCAAGGGCCGGGAGGATGCACCGAGGATTTGGGAGACTAGGCTTCTTTTTTTTTCCCCGAGGGAGAAACTGATAAAAGGATGTATATAAGGTGCACATTTCCCATCAGAGAAGAAGATATTGAAGAAATATCTTCTGCCGGAGGTCGGATGTGCTGGGCCTACCTGACTTGTCAGGCGCTTAACGGCAGTGCAACGCATTTTCGCTCAAAAGACAAGACAACAATAGTGTCTGTCTGAGCGTTCGGCGAAGAAGAAAATGTCAAGCAGAAAATATGTGCTGCGAAAAAAAGTCTCAGAACAAACACATTTGCTGCAGATGCTAGTTGGTTCAAGATCACATGGTCAAGATCCGCATGCATGCATCTCTCTCTCTCTCTCTCTCTCTCCTCTCTCTCTCTCTCTCTCTCTCTCTCTCTCTCTCTCTCTCTCTCTCTCTCTCCTCCCCCCTCCCTCCCTACTACATACATACAAACATAGGTCTTAAAAGTCTTCCTTTCCACAAATCGAATCTCTTATCACAGTGACAACTACGAGAGAGAGACAGAGCAGAGACAAGAGAGAACAGAGCTGAGAGAGAACAGAGAGAGAGACAGAGACAGACAGACAGAGTCAGACAAACAAAGATAGAAACAGACAGACAGAGACAGAGAGACGGCCAGGTGCCCTTTTAGAGACGAAAAGGGTAAAAAAAAAAAGCTTCCAAAAAGGGGGGGACCAAGAGGAACACCTCCTTCAAACCCCAAATGAACACAAGGCAGCCTTATCAGCACAGCAGCAAATGAAGCTGTCCACATCACACTCCGTCACCCACACACTGCAGCAACCCCCGCTAACCAAATCAGGGATGGATGGCTACAAGACTGGGGGGAGGGGGGGTACCTGACCAGAAATCCAATACGGCCCGCTCCCCTCCCCTGTCCACTACGGCAGCTTGAACCAATCAGTAAGCCAGACTGCAGCTCGGGACAAGCTTCTGAGAGTGTCTGGGCGACGACAGACTGTTGGGGTTAAGGAAAGTGGTGGGGATGGGGTGGGTAAATGGTCAGAGATTAGCTCAGTGGGCGTGATGGACAAATGGGACGGTGACCGATACAGTTCAAAGCGATTGCTTGTAGGCAGAAACAAAAGGCTGCGCGATGGCAAGCAGACGGGTGGTGGTGTGGTGTGAGGTTTCTTCAATTTGGCGTTGAAGAAGGTGATGGATGTAGGTAGGTAGCATCATGTTTAGCTCCCAGACACTGCTCAGAAGAAAAGTACTTGGCGTGTGTTTCACTGCTGTGTGTTGTTTGTATACAATGAAAAGTCGCCTCTTTAACTCTTTACGAGTTGTTTTATTTATTTTTTTTTTTTTTATTCTTTTATATCGAGGATAATGGAATAAGCACTTATGTGCTTTTTTACATCCAGTCCCCGTGTGTATGAGGTTTTGTAAATTCTGTCAACTGTTCCCACCGGCACACAATGGCCTACTCTTACGAAAAGCGGAACAGGATTTAACGTGTACGCAAGATGTTCTGAGTGCGTTCGCACACGGGACCTCGGCTTATACTCTCATCCGAAGGACTTTTGGGGAGAGTGGAGTCTGCACTGATGTTAACTCCAGGGGAAAATATCCCCTTGAACGGGAATCGAACCCGGGTCGTCAGATTGCGAGCGAAATGTTCTAACCACTAGGCTATCCCGTCCCCACTGTGTATGTTCTCTGCAGAAATACTTTATACTGGGCATGAGAAGGTAATAGAGCAAATTGCAAAATTATGTGAGATGCTTTAGATCATCGAAAACCATGTGAGAATTCCTTGTTTGTCCTACAAACCTATGCTGGCAAAAATGTTTCATTCCACAAAACAGAACAGCAAAACTGAGACACCGGGACTCACGGGTCAGAAAGCGTTGTGTTAAAATTATACGAGACCTCTTTACACTATTCTTCCCTTTATGTTCATTCAGAGTACATACAAGAAACGCTTTTGTCTAGTTTCCAACCCTCACCCCTTATGACTGAACCTAAACCACACCCAAGCACTGCACATTATGTCCAAGAAATACCAGCTGACCATGCATCAAATTCGTGCAGCTGCACCATCGTTCATTGTTCAGGTTCGTATTGATCCCTTGGAGAACACTCCCGCGTAGCACAGCCACGATGTACAAGTAACAACTCTTCGGAGAAGCCTGTCATAGTCCAATCCAATTCAATCATAATGTGAATATAGCCCCGCCAACCACAGAAGCCATATCACGGCTGTCACCTCACAGATTCATCACAGAGGCTTGGGGATGGGGGTGTGAGGGGGGACACACACACGCACGTACACACACACACGTGCGTAACACACACACACACACACACACACGCAAACACAAACAAAACACAAACACACACAACTACGTACACACACACACACAAACACACACGTACACACACAAACACAAACACACACACGTACACAAACACACACACACTCGCACGCACACACACACACAAAACACAACACAAACACACACCACACACACACACAAACAAACACACACACAAACAAACACACAACACACACACACACACAACACACACACACACACACACACACACACACACACACACACACAAACAACAACAAACACACACACAACCTATCTACTGTGCCCATTCAACATACAAAAGGGAAACAGGGGGAAAATCTCATTTGGATAGATAGAGCAAAGGTCGGCCGCCGTTTGCAACAACAACAAAATAAGCTTATCACCAGTGGCCACTGAATCTTAGCTTCTGTTCTGAGGTCACCCACATCTTCCACCTTCTGTCTTTTGTCAGAAAACGCACGAGCAGAGCAGAGCAGAGAGAAAGAGTGCTGGATCAGAAGAGGGACCCACCCATTTGTTACGGAAATAAACACCATGGTGCATGGTACATGGCCTATCAGAATGTTATGGAGGGAATCTGTAACTGCCGTAGGACTATAGGGAAAACAAAACTAACAAGTTCCAGTACGTGCGCACGCGCGCGCACACATACACACACAAACACACACACACACACACACACACACACACACACACACACGTAAATGGGTGCAAATGTTGCACAAGTCCTATGGTATCCTCCTGTTGTCAAATATGTGAAATATCACATGCAAGAGTAAGAGGGTGTAACAATCTGAGTGGAAAGTGTGTTGTGTGTGTTGTGTTGTGTGGTGTGTGTGTGAGTGTGTTTGCGTGTGTGTGTGGTTGTGTGTGTGTGTGTTGTGGTGGTGTGTGTGCGTGCGTTGGTGAGCGCACGCGCGGCTGCCAGAGTGTGTCAAATGTGCAAGCGCAAAGTACATAAATCTACATGACAAGAGTCTATCAAAACAGTATTAACAGATTCGAAAAGGAAAAATTATAGAAAAAATATGTCCATTTTTTAAAAGACATAGACAGCGAAGAGAGAGAGACAGAGAGGACACAGAGAGAGAACAGAGAACAGGCAACAGAGAGAGACAGAGAGAGACAAAGAGAAAGACAGACAGAGAGAGACAGAAGAGAGAGACAGACAAGAGAGAGAGAGAGAGAAGAGAGAGAGAACAGACAGAGAGAGAGAGCAGAGACAGAGACAGAGAAAGAAAAGAAAGAAAGCATCCATAAATATAAGGAAATCAATTCCGTGAATAAATAACTAAATAAACAGTGGCAGAAGGGATCGATCGGTAGGGGAAAACAGCTGTGTGGAGAGAGGAGAGAACGAGAGCAGCGAACTAGAAAAGCATTCTTATGGCTTCGGGGCTTGGAACACACTCTCTTCCTGTCTTTCTTTTCTTTCTTTCTCTCCTTTCTTTCTTTCTCAACTTTCTTTCTTTTCTTCCTTCCTTTCTTTCTTTCTTTCTGTTTTTCTCTCTTCTTTCTTTTCTTTTCTTCCTTCCTTCTTTCTTTCTTTTCTTTCTTTCTTTCTCATCTTTCTTTCTTTTCTTTTCTTTGCTTCCTTCCTTCTTTTCTTTTCTTTCTTTCTTTGTCATCTTTCTTTCTTTTCTTTGCTTCCTTCCTTCCTTTTCTTTCTCTCTTCTTTCTCATCTTTCTTTCTTTTCTTTTGCTTCCTTCCTTCCTTTCTTTTCTTTCTTTCTCTCTCTTTCTTTCTGACTTCTTCTGTCTTTCTTTGCTTCCTTTCTTCTTTTGTTTCTGTCTTTGTTCTTGTCTTTCTTTCCTTCCTTTCCTTCGTTTTTTTTTGCTTTTAGGTTTGTATGATTGGGAGTTTTGGGTTTTGTTTTGTAGTGGCCAATGTTGCAGTTGTTGTCTTTCTTTCCTTCCTTCTTTCTTTTTTTTTCTTTTCTTTCTTCTTTCCTTCTTTCTTTCTTTCTTTTCTTCCTGCCTTCTTTCTTTCCTTCCTTCCTTCCTTCCTTCTTTCCTTCCTTTCCTTTCCTCCCATCCTTTCTTTCTTTCCTTCCTTCCTTCCTTTCTTTCCTTCCTTCCTTTCTTTCCTTCATTCTTCTTTCCCTTCCTTCCTTCCTTTCTCCCTTTCTTTCTTTCTTTCTTTCTTTCCTTCCTTCCCTCTTTCTTTCCTTCTTTTCATTCTTTCCTTCTTCTTTTCTTTCTTTTTTTTAAAAATTCTTTCTTCCTTCCTTTCTATTTGGTGTTTTCGTTTTATTTTTAAG
The DNA here is from genome assembly GCA_028751875.1 of Rapana venosa. Lineage (NCBI taxonomy): Eukaryota > Metazoa > Mollusca > Gastropoda > Neogastropoda > Muricidae > Rapana > Rapana venosa. The sequence continues at coordinate 18,473,588 of CM054165.1, read as the reverse complement.
TTTGAGGAGGGTTTTTTGCGTTACTTTGTTGCTTTGGAGTTTTGGCTTTGTTGTGTTTCGTTCTTATTGCTGCCGTTGCTGTCGTTATTGTAGTGGACAGCCAATGTTGCAATTGTTGTTGAAAATCTTTCCTTCCTTCTCTCTCTTCTCAATTCTTCCTTTCTTTCTTCTTTCTTTTCTTTCTTCCTTCTTTCTTTATTTCATTCTTTCCTTTGTTTTTAAGTTTGTATGATTGAAGTTTTTGGGGGGTTGCTTTGGGGTTTTGTTTTGTTTTTGTTTTGTTTCTTATTGTCGCTGTTGCTGTCGTTTTTGTAGTGGCCAATGTTGCAGTTGTTGTTGTCACAGTTCCTGTTATCGGTGTGTGGTGGTGGTGGTGGTGGTGGTGTGGTGGTGGTGGTGGTGGTGGTGGAGGAGAGATGTGTGTGTTGTGTGTATGTGAGAGAGAGAGTGCGTGTGTGTGACTCTGTGTGGTGTGAGTGTGTATGTGTTGTGTGTGTGTGTGTGTGTTGTGTGTGTGTGTGTGTGTTGTGTGTGTGTGTGTGTGTGTGTGTGAGTGTGTGTGTGTGTGTGTGTGTGTTCTTCGATTTAACGTCTTTCCATATGTATGTGTGCGTGCGTGCGTGCGTGCGTGCGTGCGTGCGTGCGTGCGTGCGTGCGTGCGTGCTTGCTTGCTTGCTTGCTTGCTTGCTTGCTTGCTTGCGTGCGTGCGTGCGTGCGTGCGTAAGTGTGTGCGTGCGTGCGTGTGTAAGTGTATAAAATATGAAAGTATGTATGCGAGCATAGTTACTTGAGCGTATACGTGCATGCGTGTGTGGGCAAATAATCTGATAAATCTGTTTTTCTGAACCATCCGACATATTTACATCGAAAGTTTATTTGGTCGGCTGGTTTATCTGGCTGCATGGTTGGCTGAATATTTCTTTCTTTCCTCACTTTTTTTCTCATTTACCTTCTTTCTTTCTTTTGCTCCTTTCTTTGTAAGCACTATTCGCTAAAGGAAATCCCATTTCATGACTTTTTGCTTCTTTCATTTCGAGGACAATGAAATAAGCACTCGTGCTTTTTTTTTACATCCAGTCCCAGTGTGTATGCAATTTTGTAAACTTTGTCATGTGTTCCCACTGGCACACAATGGCCTACTCTTACGAATAACGGGAAAGGTTTTTACACGTGGGCAGTTGACACTACAAGTCTGAACACTGACAGAAACGATTTAAGCACGCACCTGTATTCAGACACACAATCAATTCAACAAACCAATCGTTCATAACCAATCATACCATTAGGGAATCGCAACAGGCCCAATGACAGAAAAAAATCAATCTAACCAGATAGGCCAGTAAAATGATGAGCAATAGTTTGGTGGGTTTTTCCACAAACAAAAAGAAGTCCTACATATGTAACATACGAAGTAAAGGAGAGGATGAGATATGGCAGACCTCAAAAACATGCAGTTGGTGAAGTAGTCGTACGTGCAAATGAATGTGTGTACGTGTGCACGCTCACGAAATCGCCAGATGAGTAACTGCAATGGCACCACTTATCACAAAGTATCAACCCCACTCACTCGAGCATGTAATCATTAGCAGTCAAGCCTTTGACAGGATCCAAAGATGTACCATCTCTCTCTTTCTCTCCCCCCTCTCCCCTCCCCTCTCTCTCTCTCTCTCCCTCTCTCTCTCTCTCTCTCTCTCTCTCTCTAGCAAAGCCAGTACACAATGGCTTATCACTCACTCACTCAGTCCCATGTCCCAAAGGAGGGTAGGGGGGACGTGAGAGAAGACCCAACAGAGATCTTTTTCCATGCTTCACGATCCTGTGTGGCTAGTAGAAGGTGTTGCAGGGGTTGGGCGGTCCAGTCTTTGATGTTGCCAACCCATGATTTCTTTTGGCGGCCTCTTCTTCTCTTGCCTTCAACCTTTCCCTGCAAGATGGTTTTTGCTAAGGTGTCGTGTCTTGTGGTGTGACCAAACCACATCAGTTTTCTCCTCTTTATGGTGGAGAGCAGAGGTTCTTGGGGGCTTTTTGATTTCTTCTTTCACATAGCTTATAGCAACAAAAAACAATATGTATCACAAAGCCAAACAAAAAAGGAGGTTGATGGTAATTGGACAGTGGCTGTGTGCAGGCCCCCAATAATCACTGTCTTGCTGGACAACCCCTAAAGGGGGTTTTAGGAGGCTGGGGTATACAGACAAGTGAGCAGACAGCACTCTGTTGTAACACAGCCACTGACCCAGAAACTTACCCACAGAACAGCCAACTCATCCATAAGCCTGACCCAGATTGAGGGAAAAGGGACGCCAGACAAAGAGAAGGATTGAGAGATAGTACAACAGACGTGATGAGAGAGAGAGCAGAGATGATGGAAGTAAGAGAAGCACACTCCCGTTCACCTTTCACAATCTGCTATCAAAAGTTTACTCTCACAACTTTTTTCTTATGCATGATCCGTTCCCACATATCTTGTCTTTTTCCAAAAGCATCCATTCTGGTATACTATTTTACACGATTATTCAAGTCATTGTGCAAGCGATATCTGTGCGTTTGACGTTCATTACCCCTCTAACATAGAGAGTATTCACAACTTTAAAACTTATTTTCTAATTAAGCCTTTGTAAATGAACAGAATGAAAGCAAAACCAGTGGCAGATCAAGGTAGCACTTCAGATACCATGTGAGTATCCTGATCATTGCACAGGGTGTAAAGAGTTGGTATGTATTGGATTTTTGTGAATAGAATTCTAAAAGTAGAAAAAAATCTGATTTTTGGAAAAGGTAGCAACAACTCCTTTAAAAAGTATGAAATACAGTCTAACGGATGACAAAATTTACAAAACTGCATACACATGAGGCCTGCATGGTAAAAAGCGCATGAGTACTTATTCCATTATCCTCGAAATAAAAGAATAAACAAACAAATATTGATGAATCTACTTCATCCTAGAACAGTACAAATCGTGACAAAAATCTAAATTGTTTTTCATACAAAAAAAGTACCACACATGGAATAAAAACAGAGAGGACACAGAAGAACTCTTTTTAAGACAATAGTTGTAGTAGGAGTCATATATGTGCATCCAAATGTAGTGCATGCCTTAACAAAACTGCCTGGAGATAAAACGCAATCCCAGTGCTTATCACAAAGTATCAACCCGAACGCACTCAAGCGTGTAATCATTAGCAGTCAAGCCTTCGACACAATCCCAAGATGTACCCCCCCCTCTCTCTCTCTCTCTCTCTCTCTCTCTCTCTCTCTCTCTCTCTCTCTCTCTCTCTCTCTCTCTATCTCTCTTTGCCCCATTCTGTCTCAGTCTCTCTCTCAGAAACAATCTCTCTCTCCCACTCTCTCTTTCCAGCAAACAGTTTGCCCACAAAAGCTTACAAGAAAAAAATATAATGGGAGGGGGGAATGAGGATGAGGAAAGTGAGGTTGACTGTAATTTAAGGGTGGTGGCTGTGTGCAGGCCCCCAATAATCACCGTCTTGCTGAAGGGGTTTCAGAAGGAAAAGGATAAGGAGGCCAGCAGATAACACTGTGTGACACAGCCACTGAACCAGAAACTCATCAACTGATCAGCCAACTCATCCATGAGCCTGATGGACCCAGATTGAGCAAAAACGAGATGAAGAGGGGTCCACAGATAGCATGCAGAAACGATGTGAACAGAGAGTGGATATTGGAAGTAAAAGAACCATGGGTTTTGGGTTTTTTTTCTTTTCAGCGGCCTTTCACAATCTGTTATCGAAAGTTTACTCTCGTATACACTTTCGTTTGAAACTTTTTTTATCTTCAACATCATCCTTTCCAACCGTTTCTAAACCTTTATCAAAGCATACCTCAATTACCCCTTCTTCAAAGTTACTTTACGCTATCATTCAAGCGACTGCCTGTGCAAGCAATGTTCTTGTGTTTGACCTTCATTTACTCTAACGTGCAGCGTCTACATGACTTGGAAACTTTCATCGGGATCTTCCCTTGGTAAAGGAACAGGAGGAAAACGAAGCCAGAGGAGGATCTAAGCTACACTCTAAACCCAATGCATGCATAACATTTGCCATACACGATACATTAAGGCACAGACATGGGTATTTATCAGACTTTGTTTAGATGTTTCTCTACAAAAGTGAAACAAACAAAATCTTATTTCCGTGAAAGGAATAACAAGAACCCCTTAAAAAATACCAATGCAGTATAGCAGAAAAAGATTAACAGAACAGATTAATGTTAGCACCTGAAATGTGAGATACTGCAGGAGTGATTTTCAAAACATTTTTTTCCAATACTGAACTTGTATTTAACCATAGCCAGCACATATATGAAAGTCTATCAAATAATGATAGCAAAACAAAGATGTGTTTAGACTATAAGCGCTTCGATTTGTTTGTGTTTTACCAGATTCGGCGCTATATAAATTCCATATATCAGTATTATTATAAGCGAGTACGTGAAATACGCACTACATGAATAATGAACAGTGCAAAGCAACCAACCTTTTAAAGTGAGGGATATCAAAGTGAATGAGCTAGAGGGAGAGATGTGACCCCCTTGTCTCCTAAAAAGCGAGGACCAGAGCGTGCAGACCCTGAAGCTGAAGCCTTTTTCTTTTTTTTAATGTAGACAAACTTTCTCATGAGAGGAAAAACTTATCATGTGTGAAACTATCTAAAATCATATTACTGTCTAAAAAATAGCCAGTCAAGAAAAAAATTTGTTGGCAACATTGTTGTGTGAGCCTGAGCAGGAAGTCTTTCAAAACGTGTGGGATTGTGAGCATAGCCCTGAAGACCTTTTCCCCAATAGTATGTATATGTATGTATAAGGTTCATAAAAGGTAAAGGTAAAGGAGTCCCATAACCTATAAGGTCGTAGGGGAGCGAGGCGTCAGAGACCTCACTTCTCTAGGACCAGCATATTGAGGGTGGCGCCCATCTCCTCTCCCTCGCTGCTTTACCTTCCCTGACCCTAAAGAGGGCAGGTACCCATTTACAGCTGGGTGAACTGGGGGAACTGTACTGAAGCCAAGGCGCGCAAACGGTCACCCATCCAAGTGGTAACCACGCTCGACGCTGCTTAACTTGGCTGGGGGAAAGCGAGTGCTCCGACCACTGAGCTATCCCTCATACAGACCTCTTAATATAAAATACAAAGACTTTTCAAAGAGTTTTTAACACACACTTCCGTCCTTTGATGCATCCATGCATGTATGTTGATGTGCATACAATATCTTAAGCGCACACACACACACAC
>CM054165.1:18453337-18458337 GCA_028751875.1 Rapana venosa | reverse complement strand
GTATGGCAAGCCATAAAGAGAGCTAAAACGAGGAAACGACTGGGAGGAAGATCTATACGTGTGTATACATATATACAAATATCACTAGATCCACAGAAAGAGATACGGCATTGGGGGAAATGAACATAAAAGCAGAAAGACATAGAACAGCGGGAACAGGAGACCAAGAGGGATGGATGTACGAGGGAGGGGGAGGGAGAGAGGGAAGGAAGGAGGGAGGGAGGAAGAGAGAGAGAGAGAGGGGGGGGGGGGGGGGGGGGGGTAGGGGTTGAGTATGGGAGCAAGGGAAGCCCAAAATATGCGAGAGCGACAAGAGAGAGTATGGGAGTAAAAGAGAGAGTATGGGAGCAAGGAAAGCTCAAAATATCAGACAGAGAGAGAGAAAGGCAGACAGACAGACAAAGAGAGAGTATGGGAGCAAGGAAAGCTCAAAATACAGACAGAGAGAGAGAAAGGCAGACAGACAGACAAAGAGAGAGTATGGGAGCAAGGAGAGCCAAAATATCAGACAGAGAGAGAGAAAGGCAGACAGACAGACAAAGAGAGAGTATGGGAGCAAGGAAAGCTCAAAATATCAGACAGAGAGAGAGAGAGAAAGGCAGACAGACAGACAAAGAGAGAGTATGGGAGCAAGGAAAGCTCAAAATATCAGACAGAGAGAGAGAGAGAAAGGCAGACAGACAGACAAAGAGAGAGTATGGGAGCAAGGAAAGCTCAAAATATCAGACAGAGAGAAGAGAAAGGCAGACAGACAGACAAAGAGAGAGTATGGGAGCAAGGAAAGCTCAAAATATCAGACAGAGAGAGAGAAAAGGCAGACAGACAGACAAAGAGAGAGTATGGGAGCAAGGAAAGCCTCAAAATATCAGACAGAGAGAGAGAAAGGCTAGACAGACAGAAAAGAGAGAGTATGGAGCAAGGAAAGCCCAAAATATCAGACAGAGAGAGAGAAAGGCAGACAGACAGACAAAGAGAGAGTATGGGAGCAAGGTAGAGCCCAAAATATCAGACAGAGAGAGAGAGAAAGCAGACAGACAGACAAAGAGAGAGTATGGGAGCAAGGAAAGCCAAAATAATCAGACAGAGAGAGAGAAAAGCAGACAGACAGACAAAGAGAGAGTATGGGAGCAAGGAAGCTCAAAATATCAGACAGAGAGAGAGAAAGGCAGACAGACAGACAAAGAGAGAGTATGGGAGCAAGGAAAGCTCAAAATATAACAGAGAGAGAGAGAGAAAGGCAGACAGACAGACAAAGAGAGAGTATGGAGCAAGGAAAGCTCAAAATATCAGACAGAGAGAGAGAGAGAAAGGCAGACAGACAGACAAAGAGAGAGTATGGGAGCAAGGAAAGCTCAAAATATCAGGACAGAGAGAGAGAAAGGCAGACAGACAGACAAAGAGAGAGTATGGGAGCAAGGAAAGCTCAAAATATCAGACAGAGAGAGAGAGAAAGGCAGACAGACAGAAAAGAGAGAGTATGGGAGCAAGGAAAGCTCAAAATATCAGACAGAGAGAGAGAGAAAGGCAGACAGACAGACAAAGAGAGAGTATGGGAGCAAGGAGAGCCCAAAATATCAGACAGAGAGAGAGAAGGAGAAGACAGAGAAAGAGAGAGAGAGGAGCAGAGAGAGCCCAAATATGCAGAGCGAGAGAGAGAGAGAGAGAGAAAGAGAGAGACGGGAGAAAAGAGAGAGTATGGGAGCAAGGAGAGCCCAAATATCAGACAGAGAGAGAGAGAAAGGTAGACAGACAGAGAAAGAGAGAGTATGGGAGCAAGGAGAGCCCAAAATATCAGACAGAGAGAGAGAGAAAAGGTAGACAGACAGAGAAAGAGAGAGTATGGGAGCAAGGAAAGCCCAAAATATCAGACAGAGAGAGAGAGAGAAAGGTAGACAGACAGAAAAGAGAGAGTATGGGAGCAAGGAAGCCCAAAATATCAGACAGAGAGAGAGAGAGAAAGGCTAGACAGACAGAGAAAGAGAGAGTATGGGAGCAAGGAGAGCCAAAATATCAGACAGAGAGAGAGAGAGAAAGGTAGACAGACAGAAAAGAGAGAGTATGGGAGCAAGGAGAAGCCCAAATATCAGACAGAGAGAGAGAGAAAGGTAGACAGACAGAGAAAGAGAGAGTATGGGAGCAAGGAGAGCCCAAAATATCAGACAGAGAGAGAGAGAGAAAGGTAGACAGACAGAGAAAGAGAGAGTATGGGAGCAAGGAGAGCCCAAAATATCAGACAGAGAGAGAGAGAAAGGTAGACAGACAGAGAAAGAGAGAGTATGGGAGCAAGGAGAGCCCAAAATATCAGACAGAGAGAGAGAGAAGAGACGACGAAAGGAAGTATGAGCAGGAGCCAAATCAGACAAGAGAGAGAAAGTAGACAGACGAGAAGAGAATATGGGAGCAATGGAAGGCCCAAAATATCAGAGCTGTAATATGAATAATAGTATAACGAAAAGTATGGCGGAGAGCCATGTATCATGATCAGAAGAATAAAACGACAGAGAAAAGAGAGTATGGAAAAAAACTTTATTTAAAAAAAAAAAACAGGGTTTGGGAGCAGGAAGGCCAGAACAGACAGTAATAACAACACATCACAACACAACACACACAACACATCACACAATAACACAACACAAACAACACAAAGTTACACATTTCACTATCACCGCACAACAAACACTCTCACACGCAAACACCTCACTCTCCTCTCTCTCACACACAACAAAACAAACAAACCATAACATCACAACACTACACCTCACTAACTCTCTCTCTCTCTCTAAACTCTCTCTCTCCTCTCTCTCTCCTCTCCTCCTCTCTCCTCTTCTCTCTCTCTCTCTCTCTCTCTCCTCACACACACACACACACACACACACACACACACACACACACACACACACACAGGCCGGAGAGGAAGATAGTGGGATAGGCTGAGGCACAAGAGATAAGGAGAACAGTGAAAACAAACAATGACACCCACAGGCAAAAGACCCACAAAACAAAAATGACGCGTCTTCAATAACACGCAACAGCAAACTAACATCCATAAATCTGGGCCAACATGCGTCAAAAACAAACCAACCAGCCAACAAACTAACTAACCAAAAACTACCAAGAGCACATGATAAACCCGACAGAAATTTCTGAAAAATGAGGAACACATTGACTGACCACCAAGAAAAGTGTGTGTGGTGTGTGGGTGTGGGGGGGGGGGGGGGGGGGGGGAGGGGGGGGGGGGGGGGGGGGGGGACTCCAGGATTAAGACGAAGCAACGAGATTTACAACGGTTGTCAGATGTTGACCAGAGAAGAACAACAAGCGCGCTTTGAAAGAAGAAATCTAAACAAAGAAATGGGGAGAAAAAAGCCAACGAACAAACAGAAGATTACAGACAAAAACAGACCCGGGGGGGGGGGGGGGGGGGGACAAAACAAAGAAAGACAGAACTATCAGAACTGATACGGGAACAGAGAAACGAATACAACGTGCACGCGCCACACACACCACACACACACACACACACACACACACACACACACCACACACACAACCACCACACACACACAACCCCAAACGAACAAAGATGGCCAATAGAACTGACAAGAGACACAGAGAAACGAACTGAGAGAGGGAGGGAGAGAGGGGAGAGAGAGAGGGAAGGGGGGGAGAGAGAGAGACGGGGAGAGAGAGAGAGAGACAGAGACAAAGAGAGGAGGCACAGAGACAGAGAGACAGAGGCACACAGAGAGACAGAGAGACACAGAGAGAGACAGAGAGAAAGAGAACCCACAAAGGCACAGAAAAACGAGATACCCAAAACACCACTAACCTGAACAGAAGAAAGCCGAGAGACGTCACAGCAACACGTCTGACGTCATCGTTGACATCGCTCACCTGCACACCAATAACATAACAGTTGTTTAACTAAAGAAACATAACAGCAGCAGCAAAACAGCAATTCCATCACTTTACGATCCCGCACACACAAAATACGTATTGTTCAAGGTTCTCAAGGCTACACACTAAAAGGCTACTTCCGTAATTACAGCGGAGTTGGTATCCCTGAATTTCGCAGAGCCTTAACTTAAAAGCAAGGCTCTTGGCATCAACAGCAGATATCAGAGAATCAAGCTTTTGGTGGTATCAACAGCACTACAGTATGTATAAGAACATATTAGTGTCAGGATGACCGTCTACTTGTTTAAGCTTCGGATGAGGAAAAGGAAAAGTTGGAGGTGTGCTAGTTAAGCTCTGTTGGTGATGTGGTAGTTCTATGAATATGTGTGGTAACTTCTGTACGTAAACGAAAATCCAAGTTCTGTCATCCTCTTCTTCTACGCAGTCTATAAGTGAAAACTAGGAGGTTTGGAGGTGCGTGTGTGTGTACGTGTGTGGTGGTGTGTGTGTGTGTGTGTGGTGGGGGGGGGGGGGGGGGGGGGGGGGACACATCACCAAGCATACATACATTTGTAAAGTTCAACCCATACTTGTAAAAACACAAGCTCTGATCCCATCAGTTTATGTCAAATTGACCTCAAATGTCACTGTCTGGTTTGTCGAAGTTTAAAAAGGGGAGGAGGAGGAGGAAGAAAAGAAAAAGAAGGAGAAGGAGGAAGAAGAGAAGAAGGAGGAGGAGGAGGAAGAAGAAGAAGAAGGAGAAGAAGAAGAAGAAGAAGAAGAAGAAGAAGAAGAAGAAGAAGAAACTCTATAATTCTTTACAAAGCATAATCCCAAGATTTTTTTTTTAACCCTACATTGAAAACAAAAATTCAAAACACAGAAATATCGACAAAAACGATTCAAAACAAACTTTCAACAACAACAACAAACTACTGTGGTTCTACATCGAGTGGAAAACAACTGTTACCCCCCTGAGACGCACACAACAAACAAAAGCCTAGTGCAGCGGAAGGGCTTCATGGGGACAGGCCTTCAAGGAGGGAGGACTCTGCTCTATTGCCGTTTATTTCCTATAGCAGCAACTCTGCCGCCATCCACCC
>CM054165.1:18443337-18448337 GCA_028751875.1 Rapana venosa | reverse complement strand
CTCTTCTCTCTCTCTCTCTCTCTCTCTCTCTCTCCTCTCTCTCTCTCTCTCTCTCTCTCTCTTTCCGCTTTTTCCTACTTGGTTTTTCCCCCCTTCCGAGTTGAACTGAAGAGATGAAGACAAAGCGCTTCTCTGATGACTTTTATTTATTTATTTTTTATTCAGCCAACCCTTTTTTATTATTATTATTCGTTATCCGCCCTCCTCCTTCACTGTTCTTCAATGTGGTATTTTCTCATCTTTAGTTTCTTTCCTCTTTGTTTCGTTTTGTGAGGGCAATGTGTGTGCATCCGAGGGCTCAAAGCACTACAGACAAGACAGGATGAACCAAGTCTGCACTCCCACGTGATGTTTACAATTATTTTTAAAAAATTTAGCTGAGGAGCATCATTATTTCCATTTCCATTTCATGTTGTTTATAGCTCTACCGACCACGAAAGCCTTATCACAGGGCTGTCACCTCATTCAGTTTCAAGGGCGCCAGTAACTTTCGCTTCAAGTTCAAAACCAAGACGTCGAGCATGATCATCATTGCCATCGTCTTCAGCGTTCTTTTGAAACATAATTGTGTACGGTGCAGCTCTGCTCATATACCCCACCCCCACATTACCCTTAGCCACCAATCACTCTGAATAAGACTCCACACTCTTCTCTCTCTCTCTCTCTCTCTCTCTCTCTCCTCTCTCTCTCTCTCTCTCTCTCCTCACTCTCTCCAGTTGACTGTCCATGCCGTGGATTTCCATGTCATTGTAATCGCGTTGCGCGGGCATTGTTCCATCGTGACGCAGTGCCAAAAGGCTTAACAGCTTTTAATGGCAATCAGTATTGTTCAATTTTCAAAACTTCTTTCTCTGTCTGTCTGTCTGTCTGTCTGTCTGTGTGTGTGTGTGTGTCTCTCTCTCTCTCTTCTCTCTCTCTCTCTCTCTCTCTCTCTCTCTCTCTCTCTCTCTCTCTCTCTCTCTCTCTCTCACGATCGACGCTGCTTAACTTTGGCTGGGGGAAAGCGAGTGCTCTGACCACTGAGCTATCCCGTCCCCAAAGTGAGGACAGACGCAAAACAAAAAAAAATCGACACACATACACAAATCACTATCTTTATTTAGGTCAATGATCAGAAGAAAACAAAACCCTCAAGAAGAGAGGTTCTGGAGACACTGACACTGTACGTTGATAGATCAGACTCTGGCCCTGGGTATGAGGCCTCAGATTTGACTATAAGAGGTCTGTATCATCGGCAAAGCCTTCATCAGCCACATACAGAACAATTACGCCCAAAGGCCAAACCCTGTGGAACACCATTTCTTCAGAAAAGCCAGATCAAGAGTATGTACCATTTCATATATTACACTTGCACTCTCGTTTTCAGACAGGATCAAAGCAGGACTGCATATGGGATTGTGAAATGGTTAACCTGTGAAGTCAGCATATTATTATCTTGAGAAAGACAATAAAAAGGTCCTGTCAGCAAAGGAACTAAAACATTTTCAAAAAATACTACATAATTATTCAATCATTGAGGCATTTACTGATTTTGTCTCTGATCTGTGAGAATTCTCTCTGATCTGATTCCACGGAAACATTGGAAGCAAAAAGGTTCAAAATGTGAGAATACAGACACATTAAAATGGACGCGACCTCTCTTTTAACACAAACGCTTAAATGTGCATACTTTTTCTCCCCAAAAGTCTTAACTTTTCTTCCCGCTTGCTTAAGCAATTTATATCTCTTTTAGCGCAAGCAAATGCATATATAGATCTATGGGTGTGTGTAACTGTGCATGTGTGTCCATCCTCTGTTATTTACACGCTGAGTTTATTCTCTCTTTTTTTCTTCTTCTTTGTCTCCTGAGTTCAATTTTCTTGCAATTTCACACGAAGGCTCTCTCTCTCTCTCTCTTCTCTCCTCTCTCTCTCTCTCTCTCTCTCTCTCTCTCTCTCTCTCCTCACTCACTCACTCACTCTCTCTCTCTCTCTCTCCTCACTCACTCACTCACTCACTCTCACTCACTCACTCACTCACTCACTCTCTCTCTCTCTCTCTCCTCTCTCTCTCTCTCTCTCTCTCTCTCTCTCTCTATCTAATCTATCTATCTATCTATCTATCTCTTTGTAAGTTCACGCACACTCCTCTCTCTCTCTCTCTCTCTCTCTCTCTCTCTCTCTTCCCCCCCCCCCCCCCCCCCCCCCTCCCGCCCCCAACCTCCACTATCACACACCGGACCCAAACTGGTGTACAATTCCCATTTCTCTAGCGTTAAATGCCCTGGAACGATTTCATCCACCGCCCTTAGCCACCTGAGCCTTTTCCTTCCCTGATCCAGGCGCTCGCTCGCTCGCTCCTATCTAAGCGACACAAATTCGCTCTACGGTCCCACTGAACTCCGCAATGGCCCTCGTTAGGTCTAGCTGGGGGGGACGGGATAGCCTGCTGGTTAGAGTGACGTTTTCGTGATCTGCTGACCCGGGTTCGATTCTCGTTCAAGAGGATATTTTCATCTGAAGTTAACATCAGTGCCCACTCCACTCTCCCCAAAAGTCCTTCCGATGAGACTATAAACCGAGGCCCCGTGTGCGAACGTACGCAGAACATCTTGCGCACAGGTTAAAACCCGTTCCGCTTTTCGGAAGAGTAGGCCATTGTGTGCCGGTGGGAACAGATAACAAAATTGACAAAGCTGCACACACACGGGGTGATGGAAAAAAGCACATGACTGCTTATTCCATTATCCTCAAAATAAAAGAATTTTTAAAAAATTTAAAAAAAGCTGTGGACTGCATTCTCAGTGGTCAGAGCACTCGCTTTCCCACAGCCAATGTACAGCAGCATCGAGCGTAGTTACCAAGTGGATGGGTGACCGTTTGTGCACCTTTGCTTCAATACAGTCCCCCAGTTCACCTAGCTGTAAATGGGTACCTGCCTCTTTAGGGTCAGGGAAGGTAAAAACAACGAGGGAGAGGAGATGGGCGCCGCCCTCAATATGCTGGCCCCTAGAGAAACTGAGGTCTCTGATGCCTCACTTCCCTATGACCACATAGGTTATGAGACACCTTTACCTTTTTCTTTTCAGGTAACTCAAGGTATCTATGACATGAATAGGACGTGCTGATCAAGTGGACAATGAGAAAAGTCTTCACAGGCCAAAATTTAGGGTCCGGAGTTCGAATCTGGCAGGGAAGGACAGGACTGGAATCACTGGACATTTTCTGAGGACTAAGCCAGGTACCCACCCATTCTCTTCTTCTCCATACTGTGTGCTATGATGGATGGATGGATGGATGGACGGACGGACGGACGGACGGACGGACGGACGGACGGACGGTGTGTGTGTGTGTGTGTGTGTGTGTGTGTGTGTGTGCGTGCGTGCGTGCGTGCGTGCGTGCGTGCGTGCGTGCGTGCGTGTGTGTGTGTGTGTGTTAGTGTTTTTTTTAAAAACAAGCGGTTCTCAAGCCTAATACGGTCCTAGTAACCAGCTCGCACTTACAAACGCCATTCTCGAGTCTAATAATTATGGTTCTAGTAGTAATCAGCTCGCACTGGACTTTCTTTTGTTGGTTTTTTTGTTGGGACTTTTTGTGTTTTGTTTTGTTTTGTTTGCTTCTTCTTTCTTTTTCAACCCTACTGGACGATGAACCGTGAATTGAACCCAGGTGAAGTGCCTTTATAAACATTTCAAGAGCACCTCAGGGGGCTATAGGGTCATCGATTTGAGCCTGGGGGGGCTAAACTTTGTTGCTGTTAGTGGCGCCAGTCGGGGTAGTGCTTCTACACACAGAACCTGCCCGGGCTGGGATCTAAGGGAAAAGTGGGTTGCAGATGGATGGATGGATGGATCAAAGCTAGCTGAGTGAGCACCGCCGTAGCCAGCCAGCCAGCCAGCCAGCCAGCCTGTTTTCTTTCATTTCTAATCAATGATTGCTCTCTAGTCTCTGTTAAGAAAAACATGCCCACGGCTATACATGATTCATGCCTGCTTCAATTTTTGTTAAAAAAAGAAAAAAGAAAGGGGAAAAAAATTCCATCTCGTCTCAGGTGCTTCTCAAAATTGATTTATCTGATGGGGTGGTGGAAAGTGAACATGCGCCGGTGTGCGTGTTGCATGCGTGTGTGCACACGCTCGCGCGCATGCGAACACACACACACGTACGCATGCGCGAGCACTCTGACATTGAACATCACCCTCCCTCCCTCCCCCCCCCCCCCCTCTCTCTCTCTCTCTCTTCTCCTCTCTCTCTTCTCTCTCTCTCTCTCTCTCTCTCTCTCTCTCTCTCTCTCTCTCACACACACACACACACACACACACACACGCATGGACGCACGCATGCACACACGCATGCGCGCGCACACACACACACACACACACAACACACCGCGAGCGAGTGAGCGAGCGAGCGAGCGAGATAGATAGGATAGATAATATATATATATAGAGAGAGAGAGAGAGAGAGAGAGAGAGAGAGAGAGAGAGAGAGAGAGAGAGAGAGAGAGAGAGAGAGAGAGAGAGAGAGAAAGAAAGAGAGAGAGAGAGAAAATGTGTGTGTGCGTGCTTGCGTGCATGCGTCCCCGCGAGCGTGCACGCGCGCATGTGTGTGCATGCATGCTTGCGCCACGTGAGTGCGCCTGTATGTGTGCCCCACAAATTTACACTCGCACACAGAGCCACATAACGGAAAGAGAAAGGAAAGAGAGAGAGAGAGAGAGAGAGAGAGAGAGAGAGAGAGAGGAGAGAGAGAGAGAGAGAGAGAGAGAGAGAGAGAGAGAGACAAAAAGACACACAGAAACAAATATCATAAGCAAAATAATATATTAAAAAAACGGGGAGACAGCGATAGCAACAACAAGAGTAAGAAGGGGGGATATAGAAGGGAAAGACAAGAGGAGATTGGAATTATAAGAATTTTACAACTGGATCCCCTCAGTCATCCTCCTACATAATGCTTTGCCCACATCGCTGCAATCTGGTTGGGGAAAGGGGGGGGGGGGGGGGGGGGGGGGGGGGGGGG
>CM054165.1:18428707-18437837 GCA_028751875.1 Rapana venosa | reverse complement strand
CACACCACACACACACACCTCTCTCTCTCTTTTCTCTCTCTTGTCTTCCTCCCTCCTCCCTCACACACACACACACACACACAACCATTCCCACCCCACCCCACCCTCTACACACACACCCTGCCCCCCCACCCCACCAACCCCACCCCACCCCACCCCACACACTTATACATATCCATAATCTAGCCAGTCAGCAACTCTCTCTCTCTTTGTGCACTTGACCCTCTCTTCCAAGCCACCAACCCAAAGTGGCTCAGCCACCCAGACGAAAATTGGCCTTGTACTTAGTTGTAAGGTCCTCCTCCTCCTCTTCTGTCCCTCCATCCATCCATCCCTCTCTGTCTGTCCCTCCCTCTGTCTGTCCCTCCATCCCTCCCTCTGTCTGTCCCTCCCCTCCGACCACAACCACCAGGGGCCATTTTCTCACTGACAATGATGCCATTTGCTTTAGCCTCACTACCTCACTCCAGTCCCTCCCTCCCTCCCTTCCACCCAGTCTGGGTTCACAGGACAACCACTGACCACCAAAATTATATTTGTGACACTCCCTCACACAATGAGTCGTCTGCACTAGAGGTCAGTTTTTAGTTAGTGACATGTTAGTATTCTACAATAAAAAAGGCTATCCAATACAGAAAATAAGATTGAAAATCGGACAGTTTTACGAAAAGTTATTACAAATTGAAATGATAGACTGCAAGCAAGTGACAAAATGAGAAAATTTTGACAAGTTTAGCATCGTGACTGGTGATCGGAATGAGGGCTTGCATTTTTTTTTTTTTAAACGCGGTTTTAAAGCAAAAGGAAACAAAACTAAAACGCCCTTGATATTTCAGTACAAGGTAGATATAATAATGGCTAGAGTTTTATAATCAATCAAAATCTCAAAATCAACAACCTGACACACCCCACCCAACCTGCCTAAAATGGCTCTTAGCACAAAAGTGGATGGGGGGGATGCAAAGCGACTCATTTCGTGGTGGAGCGTCACATCTGAGTGTAACAAATCAGACTGAGGAGGTCTGATGTGCCCACCAGACACCAGACCCTGTGCATCGCTTGCTTCTCTTAAGTCTTAGGGCCAGCAGAGCTCGTGAGTGAGTGACCTTTTCGTACGTTCCTGAATGACGATCACCAGTACGAAAGCAATCGGACGTGTCCAATGAAGGCATTCTCTCCACCCCCCCCACACACACACACACAGTCTGATGATGATGCGACAAGCTCTGGTGGCAGGGAATAGATAAAGAGCTCTTCTACTATGGCGCAAATTGATAAGGGGAGGGGGGGGGGGGGGTTTGTGTAGAGGGGGAGGGGGGGGAAAGAGACAGGAAGGGGAGATGGGAGGAAAAGGAAGCTGGGTGAATGATGGCTGGTGTTTGGGGAGTTAATGGATCGGTCGTCTCTTTCATAGTAGGGTTACTTTTTGCTTAGAGAGAAAAAGTGTTGGGGGGGAGGGTCATCTTTTACAGTAGGGTTGAGGATGTATGTATACAAAAAATTGAAGTAAAAATGATAGTGTGGTTTGGAGTATACGTAAATATTGTTGTTGATTGGTTAGCTCTCTTGAAGCAATCCCTTTCACTTAAAAAAAAAGAAAAAAAAAGGAATCTTTCTTTGATTATTGTGCGTTGTTTTTTTTTTAATGTTTTACTTCTTGAATACACAACTCCTCTCTATCTCTCTATCTCTCTCTCTGTCTGTCTCTCTCTCTCTGTCTCTCTATCTCTGTCTCTCTGTCTCTCTCTCTGTCTCTCTCTGTCTCTCTCTCTCCCTCCCTCTCCCTTCCCCCTTCACCACCCCCCCACACACACACCTCTCTCCCCCTCTCTCTCTCTCTCCATCATCTCTCCCTCTCCATCTCTCTCCTAGGCTCCCATTGCTATTATCCCCCCCACCCCAAATTTCTTCCTGCCCAGGCTTCAATCAATCAATCAATATCTGATCATTACCTCGCGAGACTTGTCAACTGGTGTCAAGAGTCTCACGTGCATCTGGCTCATCACCCTGCTTTGCTATTAGATAATGAACCCCAGCCAAACGGAAGTGCAAGAGGCACTCATCAGCAGCAGATATCCCTTTCCTCCTCTCTCTCTGTTTCTCTGTCTGTCTGTTTCTCTGTCTGTCTGTCTGTCTCCTGTCTGTTTCTCTGTCTGTCTGTCTCTGTCTCCTGTCTGTTTTTCTGTTTGTGTCTGTCTCTCTGTCACTGTCTCCTGTCTGTTTCTCTGTCTGTCTCTCTGTCTGTCTGTCTCCTGTCTGTTTCTCTGTCTGTCTGTGTCTCCTGTCTGTTTGTCTGTATGTCTCTGTCTCCTGTCTGTTTATCTGTTTCTGTCTGTCTCTGTCTGTCTGTCTCTCTGTCCATCTGTCTCTCTGTCCATCTCTCTCTCTCTCTGTATGTCTCTCCCTCTCTGTCGCTTTCTCTCTGTCTCTGTCTCACTCTGTCTTTCTCTGTATCTGTCTCTCTCTCTTTCTCTGTATCTGTCTCTCTCTGTGTCTCTCTGTCTCTCTCTCTCCATCTTTCTCTGTATCTGTCTTTCTTTGTGTGTCTCTCTCTCCTTCTCTCTCTCCCTCTCTCTTGAAACCGTAGCCGCCGCCACCACAACAACCCATACCCGCCTTCACCATCACAACCACCACTACCAACACCACCACCATCTCTCCCTCCTTTTATCACCACACCCACAACAAAAGAGCACCAGCATGCACAACCCGGGTTCAAATCCCATTCAAGGGGATTTTTTCCCTCCAGAGTTAACAACATCAGTGCCAACTCCACTCCCCCCCCCCCCCCCCCCCCCCCCCTCCCACCCCCCCCCCCCCCACCCCTCCCCACTCACAGCCACGTCAGCGCGTTTTCCTCTGCCATGTTAAAACACAAAACCAACACCTTCCTCCCACCACCCCCCCCCCCCCCCCCCCCCACTTCCCCTTCCTCACCCCCCCTCAAACCAAAAAACAAACAACCAAACAAAAACTCCACCACTCACAGCCACGTGCAGCAGACGTTGTATGGCCTGGTGGTTGCCATGTTAAAACAAACAAAAACAAACACCTTCCTCACACACACACCCCACCCCCCAAAAACCACCCCCTCATTCCCTCCTTCTCCACCACACCAACAAAAAAAACAACCAACAAACAAAATCACCACTCACAGCCACGTGCAGCAGTCGTGTATGGCCTGGTGGTTGCCATGTTAAAAAAAGAAAAAAACAAACCTCCTCACCCCCACCCACCTCCACCCTACAAAAAACAAAACCAAACTCTCTCTCTCCTTTTGTCTGTTCTCCAGAGAGGTGCAGATGAGGCCTTCCCATCCCTTGTTTTGAGCTTCCTCCTTATTTATGCCCCTTTCTCTAAGATCATCTGCAATACAGGCAGCCCAGGTAAACTCACGGCCACATGCAGCAGACATGGTATGGCCTGGTTGTTGCCATGTTAAAAATAACAACAACAAAAAATCCTCAACTCACGGCCACGTGCAGCAGACGGCGAATGGCCTGGTTGTTGCCCATGTAAAAAAACCAAAACCAACAAACAAACACACACAAATCCTCCCAAACTCACAGCCACGTGCAGCAGACGGCGAATGGCCTGGTTGTTGCCATGTTAAAAACAAACAAACAAAAAAAGCCAACCAACAACCACACAAACACAAAACATCCACCACCACCCAACTCACGGCCACGTGCAGCAGACGGCGAATGGCTGGTTGCTGCCATATAAAAAAAGCACCAAAACAAAAAACAAAAACCTTCTCACTCACCCCAACCCCCAAAAAACCAACAAACCAACCAAAAAAACAAAACAACAAACCAAAACAACCAACAAACAACCACAAATCCACCACCACAAATCCTCAACTCACGGCCACGTGCAGCAGGCGGCGGATGGCCTGGTTGTTGCCGGAGCCGCAGTAGGCCATGGCCAGGGTGTACATGCCGGCCCAGCGCAGGATGGGGTCCTTGTCGCGCGTCAGGCTCTCCACCAGCGCGTCCCCCTCCTCCATGCGCCCGTACATGGTCAGCGAGATGCCCACCGCCAGGCCGCGCAGGATCTTCTCGTGCTGGGTGTCTTGGGCGTACTGCCCGCCCCAACCAACATCCGAGGTGGAAACAAAGCATCGTGAAAGCGTTGTGGAGATTTGTTTGGTTTTGATGATGGGAGTTAGTTTTTGGTGAGAGGGTTGGGGGTTTTTTTGTTTGTTGTTGTCTGTTTTGTTTTTGTTGGAGTGTGTAGGGTATGGGAGAGTAAAGGGGGTGTGGAGGGTGAGCAAGGGGGGACTGTGGGGGGCAGGGGGGAGGGGAGGGGGTTTGAAGGTTGTTTTTAGATAAGAATATTCCTTGTACTGGAGAACAAAACGGTCACAAGTACAATAATCTCAACATCAGTGGACCTTGGAACTCTAGCTGAGGAATGCAGAGAGACATAGAGAGAGAGACAAACACACAGAGTCAGAGAGAGACAGAGAGAGAGAGACAAAGGGAGAGACAGACAAAAACAGAGAAACAGAGACAGAGTGACAGAGAGACAGAAAGAGAGAAATAAAAATAGTACTGTACATAATACTAAACAGCATTGCATCAAACTCTGATGGATTTTACTGCCAAGTTTGAGAAGAACAACACATAAACAGTAAAGACACAATCTAGACCTAGTGGTTAGAACATTGCGCTCGCAATCTGACGACCCGGGTTCGATTCCCGTTCAAGGGGATATTTTCCCCTGGAGTTAACATCAGTGCAGACTCCACTCTCCCCAACAGTCCTTCGGATGAGACTATAAACCGAGGCCCCATGTGCGAACACACGCAGAACATCTTGGCACACGTTAAACCCTGTTCCGCTTTTCGTAAGAGTGGGCCATTGTGTGCCGGCGGGAACAGATGACAAAATTTACAAAACCACATACACACGGGGACTGGATGTAAAAAAGCACATGAATGCTTATTCCATTATCCTCGATATAAAAGAATAAAATAAATTAATTAAAATAATAAATAGACCATACATGAAATAGTGTCTGGCACAGGCAAGGAGCTGTGTCAGTCATAGTTGAGGTTGTCTTCATCCATAGAAAGCTCATAACATAACATAACAACCTACACTCTCCACTAAAAAGAGCTTTGACATAATCATCATTCTGAGATTGTCTTCGTCCATCACAAGCTGGCCAGACCTACTGCCTCCCCTGTATATTATCAGCCTGTACTCTACACAAAAAGAAGAAAAAAAAAACAGTGAGTGAAAGCGCACAACCTGGGTGTATCACCCAATCCCCCAAGCTGCCCAATGTTCAACAATACACACGGGACATTGTATGTGATATTGGTTGGGTTTCTTTTGGTTTATTTATGTTTATGTTTTGTCAGGGGTTTTCTTTGGCGAGGAGGGGGGCAGGGGAGGTCCACAGCTAGAACTCTGATGAGATTTATGCATATGCGACCATCCCCACCTAATTTTGGTAGCTGCATTCCGACTTCAAGGAGTATGTGATCCTATCAGAGTTCTTAGATCACTTGGCTATCTAGACTGACCATCTACCTCTAAACATGAAGAAGAAAGAAGACAAGAAGAAGAAAAAGTGGAGCACTTACAGCCACCATGTCCTCAATCTAGACTGTCAGTCTTCCTCTAAAGACAAGGAGGAAGAAGAAAGAAGACAAGAAGAAGAAAAAGTGGAGCACTTACAGCCACCATGTCCTCAATCTAGACTGTCAGTCTTCCTCTAAAGACAAGAAGAAAGAAGAACAAGTGGAGCACTTACAGCCACCATGTCCTCAATCTAGACTGTCAGTCTTCCTCTAAAGACAAGAAGAAAGAAGAACAAGTGGAGCACTTACAGCCACCATGTCCTCAATCTAGACTGACACTCTTCCTCTAAAGACAAGAAGAAAGAAGACAAAAGTGGAGCACTTACAGCCACCATGTCCTCAATCTAGACTGACACTCTTCCTCTAAAGACAAGAAGAAAGAAGACAAAAGAAGAAGAAGTGGATCACTTATAGCCACCATGTCCTCAATCTAGACTGACTGTCTTCCTCTAAAGACAAGGAAGAGAAGAAGAAAGAAGACAAAAGAAGAAGAAGTGGAGCACTTACAGCCACCATATCCTCAATCTAGACTAACACTCTTCCTCTAAAGACAAGAAGAAGAAAAAGAAGAAAGAAGAAGTAGAGCACTTACAGCCACCATGTCCTCAATCTAGACTGACTGTCTTCCTCTAAAGACAAGAAGAAAGAGAAGAAAGAAGAAGTGGAGAACTTACAGCCACCATGTCCTCAATCTAGACTGACTGTCTTCCTCTAAAAACAAGGAGGAAGAAGACAAAAGAAGAAGTGGAGCACTTACAGCTACCATGTCCTCAATCAAGACTGACTGTCTTCTTCTAAAGACAAGAAGAAAGAAGACAAATCTCTAAAGATAAAGGAAGAAAAAGAAGTGGAGAACTTACAGCCACCATGTCCTCAATCAAGACTGTCTGTCTTCCTCTAAAAACAAGAAGAAGAAGTGGAGAACTTACAGCCACCATGTCCTCAATCAAGACTGTCTGTCTTCCTCTAAAAACAAGAAGATGTGGAGAACTTACAGCCACCATGTCCTCAATCTAGACTGTCTTCCTCTAAAGACAAGAAGAAAGAAGAAAAAGACAAGAAGAATGAAGACAAAGAAGAAGAAATGGAGAACTTACAGCCACCATGACCTCAATCTAGACTGACACTCTTCCTCTAAAGACAAGGAGGAAGAAGAAGAGGAGAAGACAAAAGAAGAAGAAGGTGCAGAGCACTTACAGCCACCATGTCCTCTATGGCAGCAGCGGACTTGGTTCCCAGCATCACCAGTCCCATGGCCAGACCCGCCGCCTCCCCTGTCACCGCATCATCCTGGTACAGGTTGAACTTCAGCTGTTCGTAGATGTCTGCACACACACGCACGCACACATGCACGCATGCACACACATGCACGCATGCACCACACACACACACACACACACAAACACACACACACACATACACACACACGGATGATAAAATTTACAAAACTGCATACACATGGAGACTGGATGTAGAAAAAAGCAGATGAGAGATTACTCCATTATCCCCAAAAGAAACGAATGAATAAATAAGTAAATAAACATAAACACACACACACGACACACACACACACATGCACGCACACACACACGCATGCATGCATGCACACATACGCGCACACACACACAAGCACGCATACACACATGCACGCACACATGCACACTCACACACACACACACACGCACACGCACGCGCACACACACACACACACCACACACACACATACACACTCTCACGACAAAATTTACAAAACTGCATACACACGGGGACTGGATGTAAAAAAGTTCATGACTGCTTACTCCATTATACTTGAAACAAATGAATAAATAAGTAAATAAAAATAAAAAATACACACACACACACATGCAAGGCACAGGATAGCCTGGTGGTCAGAGTGATGTGCACTGCGCACTATGCTTCTGATTCGCTGACCCGGGTTCAAATCTTGTTCAAGAGGATTTTTCCTCTGGAGTTAACATCAGTGCTGACTTCATTCCCCCAAAAGTCCTTCAGATGAGACTATAAACCAAGGTCCCGTAGGCAAACGCAATCAGAACATCTTGCACACTCGTTAAACCCATTCCACTTTTCAGAAGAGTAGGCCATGTGTGCCGGTGTGAACAGATGGCAACATTTACAAAACTGCATACACACGGGGACTGGATGTAAAAAAGCCCATAAGTGCTTACTCCATTATCCTTGATATAAAAAAATCTTTTTAAAAATTTTTAAAGTGACACTTTTGGGGGGAGGTCTAATATCACTTTGAGTGAACAGACTTTAAGTTAAAGAAAGTACACACACACACACACACACACACATACACACACACACACACACTATTTCACAGATCTCTTTACCTTGCCTGGCTGTTCCCATGGCAGCTAGACCCAGACCCAGGCAACCTCCGTGTCTCACCATCTGAGGGGAAAATTCAGTATAAACCGTCCGTAATGATGACACAAAATTATGATGATGATGATGATGATGACGACGATGACAATGATGATGATGATGATAAAAACAAGTAGGAGGAGTAGTAGTAGTAGTAGTAGTAGTAGTAGTAGCAATAGCAGCAGCAGCAGTAGTAGTAGTAGTAGTAGTAGTAGTCATATAATCATCATCATCATTTTTATCATTAGCAACATGATGAAGATAACAATGATGATAATAATGATGATAATAATAATAATAATTTTAATGATAATAATAATAATAATAATAATAGTAATAATATTTATAAAGAAAGGAGAAGAAAAAGGAAAGATGAACAGAAGAGAAAAAAAACAGAAAGATTTTTTAAAAATTGTCAAGTAAATAAAATACTATTTTTAAAAATACATAATAAATAAATAATTTTTAAAAATTTAAAAGACATAAAAAAACCCACACAAAAACAAATCCAAAAACACAACCCACAGACAACAACACAAAAAAAGACTCAACCAGCTACCACAACAACTAAAAGCCCGATAAAAACTCACATCAGTAGAGGCATCCTTCAGTTGGCCCAGGAGGTACTCGGTGATCTCCCCTCCATGGTTGGCGTGGATCAGACCCAGAGCATACAGGCCGCCACCCTCGGAATAGGCCGAGCCAGCCGTGGTGTCTTTGGGAAGGTAGGAGGACATCAGGTTCAAGGCTTCCTTCTCGTGACCCTGATCGTATGAATAATCGATTATTAATCGCATATTCCTGATTTGGGTCATTTTTGTCTCTTGCACATGTGCAAGTATGCAGACATGCAGACACACACACACATACACATATACACAGGCAGGTAGGAAGACATCAGGTTCAAGGCTTCCTTCTCATGACCCTGATCATTTGAATAATCGATTATTAATCGCATATTCCTGATTTTAGCCATTTTTGTATCTTACACATGTGCAAGTATGCAGACATCTTCTTCTTCCTTTTTTGTCATGTTTCTCCCAGGGGAAGGTTTGACATTGATGAGCCTTCTCCTCCATCTCTCTCTGTTTTGAGCTTCCTCCTTATTTATGCCCCCTTTCTCTAAGATCATCTGCAATACAG
>CM054165.1:18403707-18423707 GCA_028751875.1 Rapana venosa | reverse complement strand
AGTTGATGCGCAGAGGACACCATCATTTTATCTCCTTTCCCGGGAGGGATAGCCTGGTGGTTACAGTGATGCATTCGTGATCTGCTGACCCAGGTTCGAATCTCGTTCAAGAGGATTTTTCCTCTGGAGTTAACATCAGTGCCGACTCCACTCATCCCAAAAGTCTTCAGATGAGACTATAAACTGAAGTCCTGTGTGCAAACACACGCAGAGCACCTCGCGCTCATGTTAAAACCCGTTCCGTTTTCGGAAGAGTAGGCCACTGTGTGCCATTGGGAATAGATGACAAAATTGACGAAACTGCATACACACAGGGACTGAATGTAAAAAAAAGCCCATGAGTCCTTATTCCATTATCCTCAAAAAGAAAGAATAAAATTAATAATGCTGTGTTGGTGTATAGCACAGATCAGTATACACCTCATGCTTGATTGTCTCCAGTATTGCTGGGAAAAAATCATCTTCTAGACGTCAGAGATTAGTTACCTCGAAAGCCACTTTCTTTTCTGAGTAGCACAGGCTTACATTATTTGGTTGTTTGTATTATTTGTCCCAAAGATTACTGAATGCTGAATTTTAAGTTTGGGCGCTGTTTTTGAAGTCGTGGACAAATAAGAAGCAGACAAATGCTTATGCTTGGACAAGCATTGGAAGAAATTCACAATTACACCATATACAGCCACACAAGCTAGCTCGCTCGCTCTCTCTCTCTCTCTCTCTCTCTCTAATCATCATCATCAGTCATTATCATCATTTTCATCATCAAATCCATCATCACCCCTCCCTCTCTCTTTCTCTCAACCCTCCCTCCTTCCTTCCTTCCCTCCCTCTCTCTCTCATTAACTCTCTCTCTCCCTCCCTCCCCCCCCCTCCCCCCCCCCCCCCCCCTTCATCTTCTTCCTTTTTTGTCACGTTTCTCCAGGGGGAGGTTTGACATTGATGAGCCTTCTCCTCCATCTCTCTCTCTGTTTTGAGCTTCCTCCTCCTTATTTTATTATGCTCCCCTTTTCTCTAAGATCATCTGCAATACATACAGGTAGCCCAGGTTTTGCTACACCGCCCCCCCCCCCGCCCCTACCCCCCACCCACCCCCGACCCCCCTCCCACTCACATCTCTTTCTTCTCAACATCAGCAGCAACAGCAGCAGCAACAGGAGTGGCAGAGGCAGCCCCAGACTCCTGTACGGGGGTGGTGGGGGTGGGCTTGGCCGGGTGCTCTGGCAGGAGGGCGGGTATGGGGGCCACGGCTCTCAGGGCCGCCTGTACCCGCTGCAGGAACTGCTGGGTGGCGCTCTCGTACAGGTCGAAGCCGATCTGGTAAGCCATCAGCATGGAATCCTGTTTCCCACACACACAGAGAGAACTCAGAACTCAGAAATTGAATGTGTCTCGGCCTTAGGCCATACATAATACATGGTTGGCGTGGAATCCTGTTTCCCACACACAGAGAGAACTCAGAAATTGAATGTATCTCGGCCTTAGGCCATAATACATGGTTGGCGTGGAATCCTGTTTCCCACACACAGAGAGAGAACTCAGAACTCAGAAACTGAATGTATCTCGGCCTGAGGCCATAATACATGGTTGGCATGGAATCCTGTTTTCTACACACAGAGAGAGAACTCAGAACTCAGAAATTGAATGTATCTCGGCCTTAGGCCATAATATGCCGATCTGGTAAGCCATCAGCATGGAATCCTGTTTCCCACACACAGAGAGAGAACTCAAGAACTCAGAACTCAGAAATTGAATGTATCTCGGCCTTAGGCCATAATATGCCGATCTGGTAAGCCATCAGCATGGAATCCTGTTTCCCACACACAGAGAGAGAACTCAAGAACTCAGAACTCAGAAATTGAATGTATCTCGGCCTTAGGCCATAATACATGGTTGGCGTGGAATCCTGTTTCCCACACACACAGAGAGAACTCAGAACTCAGAAATTGAATGTATCTCGGCCTTAGGCCATAAAACATGGTTGGCGTGGAATCCTGTTTTCCACACACAGAGAGAGAACTCAAGAACTCAGAAACTGAATGTATCTCAGCCTTAGGCCATAATACATGGTTGGCGTGGAATCCTGTTTCCCACACACAGAGAGAACTCAGAACTCAGAAATTGAATGTATCTCGGCCTTAGGCCATAATACATGGTTGGCGTGGAATCCTGTTTTCCACACACAGAGAGAGAACTCAGAACTCAGAAATTGAATGTATCTCGGCCTTAGGCCATAATACATGGTTGGCGTGGAATCCTGTTGTCCACACACAGAGAGAGAACTCAGAACTCAGAACTCAGAAATTGAATGTATCTCGGCCTTAGGCCATAATACATGGTTGGCGTGGAATCCTGTTTCCCACACACAGAGAGAGAACTCAGAACTCAGAAACTGAATGTATCTCGGCCTTAGGCCACATAATACATGGTTGGTGTGGAATCCTGTTTTCCACACACAGAGAGAATTCAGAACTCAGAAAATGAATGTATCTCGGCCTTAGGCCATAATACATGGTTGGCGTGGAATCCTGTTTGCCACACACAGAGAGAACTCAAGAACTCAGAAATTGAATGCATCTCGGCCTTAGGCCATAATACATGGTTGGCATGGAATCCTGTTTTCCACACACAGAGAGAGAACTCAGAACTCAGAAATTGAATGTATCTCGGCCTTAGGCCATAATACATGGTTGGCGTGGAATCCTGTTTTCCACACACACAGAGAGAACTCAGAACTCAGAAATTGAATGTATCTCGGCCTTAGGCCATAATACATGGTTGGCGTGGAATCCTGTTTCCCACACACAGAGAGAACTCAGAACTCAGAAATTGAATGTATCTCGGCCTTAGGCCATAATACATGGTTGGCGTGGAATCCTGTTTCCCACACACAGAGAGAGAACTCAGAACTCAGAAAGTGAATGTATCTCGGCCTTAGGCCATAATACATGGTTGGCATGGAATCCTGTTTTCTACACACACAGAGAGAACTCAGAACTCAGAAATTGAATGTATCTCGGCCTTAGGCCATAATACATGGTTGGCGTGGAATCCTGTTTCCCACACACAGAGAGAGAACACAGAACTCAGAAATTGAATGTATCTCGGCCTTAGGCCATAATACATGGTTGGCGTGGAATCCTGTTTGCCACACACACAGAGAACTCAGAACTCAGAAATTGAATGTATCTCAGCCTTAGGCCATAATACATGGTTGGCGTGGAATTCTGTTATCCACACACACAGAGAGAACTCAAGAACTCAGAAATTGAATGTATCTCGGCCTTAGGCCATAATACATGGTTGGCGTGGAATCCTGTTTCCCACACACAGAGAGAACTCAGAAATTGAATGTATCTCAGCCTTAGGCCATAATACATGGTTGGCGTGGAATCCTGTTTCCCACACACACAGAGAACTCAGAACTCAGAAATTGAATGTATCTCAGCCTTAGGCCATAATACATGGTTGGCGTGGAATTCTGTTATCCACACACACAGAGAGAACTCAAGAACTCAGAAATTGAATGTATCTCGGCCTTAGGCCATAATACATGGTTGGCGTGGAATCCTGTTTCCCACACACAGAGAGAACTCAGAAATTGAATGTATCTCAGCCTTAGGCCATAATACATGGTTGGCGTGGAATCCTGTTTCCCACACACACAGAGAACTCAGAACTCAGAAATTGAATGTATCTCAGCCTTAGGCCATAATACATGGTTGGCGTGGAATCCCGTTTTCCACACACAGAGAGAACTCAGAACTCAGAACTTGAATGTATCTCGGCCTTAGGCAATAATACATGGTTGGCGTAGGAGAAATTTACAATGCCACAGAGTGGGCAAAAACCCGGATAACATACACAATACCAAGCTCGACTTTCAGTGAAAGAAATAATGAAGACAATGCACAAATGCATAAAAATACATATGTATCAAACACAATTCACTATTTTGATCTAAGTGTACCTTCCTTATGTCTGGAAAAAAAATCAATATACATATAGTTTCTCAAAATCATAACAAAACGATAACCGTATCTTCGTTCGTGATGTAAATATCTTAATACAACAAACTTTTTCTCTTATTGATGGCATGGAATATATATCTAGACAGGCAGTGATTTTTGCTTCCACAGAGAGAGAGAGAGAGAGGGGGGGGGGGGGGAGGAGGAGAAGAGAGAGAGAGAGAGAGAGAGATAGAGAGAGAGAGATAGAGAGAGAGAGGGGGGGGGAAGAGAGAGAGAGGGAAAGAGAGAGAGAGAGAGAGAGAGAGAGAGAGAGAGAGAGAGAGAGAGAGAGAGAGAGAGAGAGAGAGAGAGAGAGAGAGAGAGAGAGATTCAGTCCATAAATCAAGCAATCCACAGTTTCCCCCACTTTCAGCTACTCTCAGCTGCTGTCCATTCCATCCCATCCCCACCCACCCCAGCTACCGGTGCAAATGATAGCAGGAGCTGACCACACTTGCACTAGGTAAAAGGAAGGAGCGCGCTTATTTTAATACTAGGCCCTGGACTGAGTTATGCTGGATTTGCGTGCTCTGAATCAACCAGTCAAACTGATCTGTAAGGTGGCTGGTCACACAAAATGAATTCAATAAAACGGAAATCAGATAAATATGGAAGTCATACAAAAGAATCGAACTGTTATTCCCTGTTCACCAGATCATAGCTAGTCCAGGTTTCAAAGTTAGAGGCAAAGTAACATTTTGAGAAGCTTTTATATGAATTCAATTTTATCATTTCATCAGATAAAGAAACAGAGGGCAGGATAACTTAGTGGTTAGAGCACAGCACTTGTGATATGGCGGCTCAGGATCGAGCCTGGGTTTGACCCACCACCAAGGCTACCACTCATGGGGATTTTTTTCCCTGAAGTTAGTTAGTATCAGTGCTGACTCTGCTCTCCTGAAAGCCCTTTGGATGAGACTATAAACTGAGGCCCCATGTGCAAACACACAGAGAATATTTCATACATGCAGGAAGAGCAGGCCATTCATGCCAGTAAGAATGCATAACAAAAAATATATCTACACATACACACACGCACATGCACGCATGTATGCACGCACGCGCGCGCACACACACACACCCACAATGTCATGTTTAGACATCATCCCCAAAATCAGAGTAACAGTCGCAAACACAAAAATCTCACCATTAGTTAACCTCAGAGCTCGTTAGCTGAGAAACCAAACCCAAAAAAATTTTGATGGCAATGCGAATTAAGCAATCAATTGTTGCTCTTATCTACATAAAAAGGCTTTTACTACAAACTTCAAAATAAGACAACAGTCAACAAAGTCAATGGTATACATATAAAATGTACGTGCACAAATAATCATAATAATCATAATAATATATGAAATTTGTATAGCCCTGAGTCTTGTAAAGCAAACAAATCAAAGCGTTTTGTCTTTTAAGGGTAAAATAACAAACTCTCTGGTAAAACACAGTGACTTCATTTACCCAAAATTTGCACAAAAATCACATTTCCCTGCTTGATCCCCATAATTCAATAAACACGAAATAATTGCTTAATTAAGTCTTGATTTTGCAAGAAATGTTTTTTTGAGTCCAAAAAGAAAAATGGGACCTTTTAGAAATGTTAGGGAAACAGGAGCTACTGTATTTATCTATTTATTTATTTATTCTTTTATATCAAGGATAATGGAATAAGCACTCATGTGCTTTTTTACATTCAGTCCCCGTGTGTATGTGGTTTTGTAAATTTTGTCATCTGTTTCCACCGGCACACAATGGCCTACTCTTACGAAAAGCGGAACAGGATTTAACGTGTGCACAAGATGTTCTGCGTGCGTTCGAACACGGGGCCTCAAGTTAATAGTCTCATCCGAAGGACTTTGATATTCAGTTCGATTTTTGTGTCAAACTGGGAAGAAAGGGCGAGGCTGGGAATTGAACCCAGAACCTCACGGTTTACTTGTTGGCAGGCGAACATCTTAACCATCCTGCCACCTTCCTTCCTATTGATTGATTCAGCCAGAGGGAGCAGGACTCTCTTCTCTGAAGGAATCCGCTCTGTGTGAGACAGCTTACCTCATCCCCCTTCAGCAGTTTTTCCAGAATGTCTGCCACAGCACTGGGCTGGTCCAGGAAAATGTAACACTGGAAAAAAAACAATATAAATACATTTTACAGATATATGATATAATAATATATGGAATTCATATTGCGCTGAATCTTGTAGTAAAGTGAACAAATCAAAGTGCCTATTTTCCTCGTAAATAATAACAAAGAAGAAAATTATTTTGCCACTTTACACAAGAACTGCAATTTCATGGTTCCAAGTTATGAAGCAAATGAAACATGCACATAGTAGGGATGCTCACAAAAGTTTGAAATTTGCTCACAAAAGTTTGAAGTTCAAACAGCACATGTTCTATCAGACTGACAATTAGGGGGGTCAGGCTCATTGTCATTGAATTGACTTCTAGATTTTCCACAGGGTCACCAGAATATACAGGGGTCACACTATGACTGTTGGAAAAGTTTAGAAAACTAATGCATGTATGCACATGCACACACACACACAACGCAAAACACACAAACACCCCCCCCCCCCAACACACACAAACAAAAACACAACACCCCCTCCAAACACACACATGCACACACACAAACATTGCCCCCATCCCCACCCCCACGCACCCCCACCCCCTGCCGAACACACACACACATACACAGGATAGCCTAGTGGTTAGAACATTGCGCTTGCAATCTGTTGACCCGGGTTCGATTCCCGTTCAAGGGGATATTTTCCCCTGGAATTAACATCAGTGCCGACTCCACTCTCCCCAAAAGTCCTTCGGATCAGACCATAAACCGAGGCCCAGAGTGCGAACGCACACAGAACATCTTGCACACACGTTAAATCCTGTTCCGCTTTTCGTAAGAGTAGGCCATTGTGTGCCGGTGGGAACAGATGACAAAGTTTACAAAAACCGCATACACACGGGGAGACTGAATGTAAAAAAAAGCACATAAGTGCTTATTCCATTATCCTCGATATAAAAGAATAAAATAAATTAAAATAAATAAAACAAACATCGCCCCCACCCCCCCACACACACGCACGCTCACACACCCACCCCACACACACCACCACACACACACACCCTCCCCTGCCGAACACACACACACACACACACCCCACCCCTGCTGAACACACACACACACATATCACACACCCCCGCCCCCAACCCACCCCTGCCGAACACACACAAACACATATCCACACACCCCCCCCCCGCCCCCTGCCAAAACACACGCACGCACACACACACACACACACACACATATCCACACACACACACACACACACACACGAACACACACACACACGAACACACACACACACGAACACACACACAACACACACAACACACACACACACACACAGAGGCAGCATCCATCACTACCTGACAGACGTTGATGTAGTCCGGCACATGCAGGCCCATGTACAGGTTGGTCAGCACGTTGAGGATGGTGATGCGAAACTGCCGGTGCTGGATCAGCGACATGCACACTTTGAAGGCGTACGTCAGCATGGTGGGAATGTCGTCCTGTGCGTTCACAACAACAAACGAAAAACACCAGCCAGCCATCAGTTCAAAAGCAATCATTCGTCTAAAAAAAAAATGTATGTATATTCACAAGAGAATCTGGAAGCTTTGTTTTGTTTGTTCACCTAAAAAAAAATACACATTTATAAAATAATCTGGAACTTTATTTTGTTTGTTCACTTAAAAAAAATGTACATTCACAAAATAATTTGGAAGCTTTATTTCATTCATTCAATAGCCTAAAAAAATGTACACACAGAAAATAATCTAGAAGCTTTATTTTCTTCATTCATCTAAAAAAAAAAAAAAGCTTATTCACAAAATATAATCTGGAAGCTTTATAAATTTCATTCTTTCACCTCAAAAATATACATCCACAAAACAATCTGGAAGCTTTGTTTTGTTCATTCACCTAAAAAATATACATTCACCTCATAATTCAACTTTATTTTGTTCAAAGCATTCATTATTGACGAGGTGTAAGAACTCTTCTGTTCATAACAGCATTTTCTGCCTTTGTTGAAGAAAAATTAACCAAACAAATAAATCATACTATTTATTTTTTCTTTTCAAATCAGCAGTAGCTGACATGAGTGACGTTCAAATAATAATTTTCTTTTATAAAAACAGAGAAAATGAAGTGTTTGTTGTGTACATTTCATGCATTTCATCAACCTTTCCAGCAAAATTACAAAAGCTGAAGATGTGAACGATTTTTTTTATGTTTCCTTGGTTCTGTATGGTTTGTGTTTTCTAACTTTTGCTGATTTCCAGTTTTGCCAAGAATCCACTGCCTGACCTGTTCACAGCAAGCTTTTTGTTCAAAACAGACACCACAGCCATTTTCCTTTCACAGTTTAAAAGTAGACAACTTCTCGTGAGGTGCCAGAACTTGAAGAAGGCTACTAAATCATACAGAATAAAAACAAAGCAGTCTTTGATGGTATTCACGTTTCGGAAAAATATGCCTTCTTAGGGTTTGTTTTTTTTTAAATGAGAAAAAAGTCAAAGGAGAAATGTATGATTTTACTGAAAGCCATCAGCAGTTCTAAAACTGCTTTAACAAAAATAAAAACGGAAAAATAGCAGGAAAAAAAAACCAAAAAAAACAGGAAAATGTCAACTTTACTTCCATTTTCCTACTCAGTTCTAAACTGAAACTATGCATTTCAAAGTTACTAGAATGATTTTTCTCCATCTTTGATACAAATCCTAATTTGTCCCACCTTCTGCTAGCAGAAGACCTATATTCAGCATACCTGCGCGAGTCTAACAAAACGCGCTGCAAAAGTGAAACAGGTGTATGTAAAATGTTTTCCAGCACAAAGGTTATCACCCTTGTGTAACATGAAAGGTAAAAGTACAATTCCAAGACCTTTGTATTTTGAAATGAGCTGTTTTTGTGAGTTTTTTGTTTTGGTAGGGTTTACTAATAATAATAATAATAATAATAATGTATGGAATTTATAGAGCGCTGAACCTTGTAAAGCAACAAATCAAAGCGCTCACACACACACTTACACACACACACTTACACACACACACTTACACACACTTACTTACACACACACTTACACACACTTACACAC
This sequence comes from Rapana venosa, assembly GCA_028751875.1. Taxonomy (NCBI): domain Eukaryota; kingdom Metazoa; phylum Mollusca; class Gastropoda; order Neogastropoda; family Muricidae; genus Rapana; species Rapana venosa. Next base: position 18,414,536 of record CM054165.1, on the reverse strand, counting down.
ACACAGACACACAGACACACACAGACACACACACACACACCCTTCAGCCACAGATGATCTTCTATCCCATTCTTCATCTTTTGTCATCTGGCCCACAAGGTGAGAGACTATAAACTGAGGTCCCGTATGCAAACACACGCAGAACATCTCGCATACACATTTAAACCTGTTCTGCTTTTCCGAAGAGTAGGGCATTGTGTGCCAGTGGGAATAGATGACAAAATTTACAAAACTGCACACGCACATGGGGGTTCGATTTTAAAAAAGCACATGGGTGCTTATTCCATTATCCTTGATATAATAAAATAGAGAAGAAGAGAAGTAGCTGTTTCATTTGATTGGGTCTGATTTGATTTTGTTTAGGTTTCTTCACCCTAGGTGATCTGTTTTCTAGTTCACTGTTTTTTGGTGGTCCGTTGTGTTTTTTCTTTGAAAATTGTAAGTGTAAAAACCTATGACCAGTGATATATATATATATATATATATATATATAAAATTCAAATCAACAACAACAGTTGCTGCCTGAGCATTCGACAAAGAAAAGGCAAAAAATTTCAAATCAAATGCTGCTGTCTGTCATGTCAGTGAAAATGCATTGCGCTGCTGTTAAGCGCCTGAAAAGTCAAGCCCAGTGTGTCTGACTTTGGTATGATCACCATATCTGAAACGACATTCCCATTCTAACGGCTGGTGATCCTGATGAAGCATCCATCAATGGATTGAGAATGACAGGGATTGTGACACAACACACACAGTTTGTGTTAATAAATCGAATTCACTTACCGCCATCTTGACAGCTTTTTCGAAAATGTCAATCCTGCGAGTCTCCAGAGCAATGCCAAGAGCCTGGAAAATCGAATTCAACAATCATATAGATAAATAACAACACTGTATATGGATTATTTTGATATCCTGTTACATTGACCAATCACAATCATTTCTCTAAGACATGCTCACGCATAGGTACACACCCTCACACACACAACACACACACACACAACACACTCATGCATCACGTGCACACACACACAACAAATGCACACATGCTACATGCACGCACACAAACACACACACAGAGGCAGAAATATTACAGGAAGAATGAACAGCTCCAGCTCAAACTGTACCCAGTACAATTTCAGTTTTATGCTTATATCATTAACTGCTATACAGAGCATATCATCTCTCTCCGAGTCTCTCTGAGTCTCTCTCTGAGTCTCTCTCTGAGTCCTCTCTCTCTCTCTCTACTCCTCTCTCTCTCTCTCTCTCTCTCTCTCTCCTCTCTCTTTCTCACTCACTCACTCAATTACCCTCATTAAAAACTTTTTCGTTCCAATTCAAGAGTTGGAGTCAGAGCTCTCTCTCTCTTCCTCTCTCCCTCCCTCCCTCCCTCTCCCTCACTCTCTCTCTCCCCACCTCCCTTCTCCTTCCCCACCTCCCTTCTCCCTCCCTCCCTCCCTCCCATCTCCCTCTTTCCCTCCCCTCTCCCTCCTCTCCTTCCTCCCTCCCTCTCTCCCTCCCTCCCTCTCTCACCTGCTTGAACTGCTTGTCGTCAAAGCAGCGCTGGAACATGCGGTTGACCACAGCCTCCAGGCGGGGGTCGATGGGCTTCTGCTCGTCCTCGGGCAGCTCTGCATTCTCCACCCTCAGACGCGTGTAGTAATCAAAACACTTGGCTGTTCGTTTGACACACACACAGACAGACGGAAGAAACATTTATGATGAAAAAAAAAAGAAATAGGAGGTTAACGCTATCCCTACGTTAAGGGAAAGAACCCGTCTTTCCCAGTACATGTGTACATTTGTATGCAGCCATAAACCAGTAGCATGCCCGTCAGCGCCTGGGGTTTATCACCGTTCTTGATTAAACCATTGACGCTGGGGGCAACAACAGCAAAGTGAGAGGCTGTATGACCAGTGGCTTTTCCACTCATGCAATTCCACTTTACAGTCTATAGTGATCGACTATGACTCTCTGACTAGGAGGCTTGACTTGCACAGTCCTTATGTGCTGCAGCCCCGGGGGCTGGTTGGCCTTTGGAGAACATCTCCAACGCTGACTGTCCTTATGCCCACTTGGCCGAGAGAGTGGGGATGTACTGTGGGCAAGGCATCTCCACTATAATCAAATTTCTGCCCAGTTTCCGAAACAGCAGCTTGCCTCCTCTGCTGTTTTGGAGGTCATCGTCGAACACGACGGACAAACATACTACTATAACCCAGTAGTGGGTGATACGGAGGGAAGGGTTAGTATATGGTTGGTTGCCCTATAGCAGGTTACCTGTAGGGAAAAGGTTAACCATTTCTGTAAAACAAAAGAGAAAAGCATTGCTCACTGAGTATTTTGGATAGTGTTTATATGTGCAAAACTTGAATAAAAGAATTTTTTAAGAGAGAGAGAGGGAGGGGGGGGGGGGGGCAAGCACTACCAAAAACAAAACAAAACAAACAAAAAACAAAAGGATTACAAAAAAGGTAAGACCATTGGTCTACACCCAAAGCCAAATTAAAGAAAAAAAATACAGATTTTGAAGGGGAAAAAAAGAGAAGAAAAAAAGAACAGTAACAACACAGAGGTTGATTTTTAACCATTATAAAAACAACTAGGGATTTTGTTTTGTACAAACTGAGAAGGAAAAAACAAAGGGCCAAAAGTTCATACTTTTTAATCTTCAGTTATTTGAGGGTCTTGACAGTAAAACTGACAAGTTTATTCTGTGGCATTTTTCTCCAGTGAATAGAACAACAAGAAAACAAGAGAAATGACTTCTTATTTTCTCTCACTGATCTCAGTTCATGTCGTGACCGACAAATCAAACAAGTTTGAAATAGTTACACAAATCAACCAAGTTTCCAAATTGGTGAAAGTTATAAACCAAAAAAATTAAAACTGGAGAATCTTTGATGAAGTGAATGGACATGTGGACAATCTGCAAGCATTAAACGATGACACTAACAGACATTAAAAAAAATAATAAATAAAAACAGCAACACGTACAACGACAGATAGATACGAGTGAAAAAAGCATGAAATCACGACTCTTGATATGGAAATGACCAGTTAGGCTTCACTCACAAATGATGGTTTGCACAAACTCCGAGTTGTCGTTGACATCAAACAGGTCACTGGCTCCAAGGGCATAGGTCAGGGACTCTTCGTAGGCTCCAAGATGGTAGTATACCTGGGTAGGAATTCATATATATGTATGTTACATATACGTTAAAAAATAAATCATACAGTTAACACATTTGGCAAAACACTCTCAGTTCGTGATCTCCAAGTACTACCACTAAACTGAACTTATTTTTTAATTGTCAGTTGCTTTGCAATCGTCATTATTCAATCTACTAGTAGTTTGGGGGCAAAGTTTTTACAAGATTACTGTCTTTTTCATATACATGTATTCTCAGGCTGGAACTGAACACAATGGACACATTCTACCAAAACATAAATTCCTTTACTAGAATTACAAAGTAGTTTTGGGGTTTTTTTTATAATCACAAGAGCACTTCTAATAATATACGCAACCATACAATCCATCTGAGCAACTGTGACATTCACAGACATACGTGCATCCATTTTTGAGGCGACAGGAAAGAAAGAAACAAGGCAGAAAAAAAAAGAGAGGGACAGAAAAGAGAGAGTTCCTAGCACAGAATTTCCTGAAGGCGGGGATATAATTTATATCGACAGGCCCCCTGACATCCCCATGGTGAATGATTTGTTTTGATTCATTATGATTTGTTTTGTATTGTTTTCTTTTGGTGGGTTTTTTTTTTGGGGGGGGGGGTGGGGATTGGGGGGAGGGGGGGTTTGGGGCTGGTGTTTGGTTTGGTTTGGTTTAATCTGGTCTGGTGTGGTCTAGTCTGGGTCTTTTTTTAGAGGTTTTTGTTGTCGGTGCTTGTTTGTCAGTTTCAAAATGTCAGAATAGTGTTATGGACGGAAACGACTCAAATGCATACAAGTTAAAATACAATACAACAGATTACCACACAACACACCATAACACAATAAATACAATATTGCAGTACAACACAATCCAATTATTAATCACTCTATCCTCTCACCTTGGAGGCCACCAGTGCTGCCAGCTGCTTGCTCTTGAACTGCTGGTCTTCAAACAGCACTTCACTGCAACAAACGTTTCCTCCATCATTGTACAAATAAGCCTGCGTGTGTGCATTACGTACACGTGTGCGTGCATGCACGCACGCACATGCGTGTGTGTGTGTGTGTGTGTGTGTGTGTGTGTGTGTCAAAGTCAAAGTCAAAGTCAAACTTTTATTTTTCAGATGGTACATTGAATAAGCAGTGCATGTGTGACTGTACATGCACATTAAGTTTTGTTTTTGTTTATTATTTAATTAATTAAACCAGTACAGAACTAGTAAAACCTCATCTAAAAACAACACACAAAAAGGGACAAATGCATAGGATCTACATCGATATATAATCTTACAAATAAGACATCTATGTTAATATGCAGTTCATATTTTAACCAGTTTTATTTTTATGCTGAACCCATAAATCTTACAGAAGGTGGTCTTAAACTGTAGTCTTCAAACAGAATTTCACAATTTAAAAAAATGTTGCCACTATGATGATAAATAAATGAATAAATGAGTAAATAAATACATCAAGCTAATAAATCATAAACATATGAATAAATGTAAACTATTCGTAACCAACAATCATGAGGAACAGGAAATATCCGGGTTGTGTTTATTTTGGACAAGATCTTGACAATTTGTGTGTGTGTGTGTGTGCACCTCTGTGTCAAGAGTGTGTGTGTGTGTGTGTGTGTATGTGTGTGTGTGTGTGTGTATGTGTGTGTGTGTGTGTGTGTGTGTGTGTGTGTGTGTGTGTGTGTGTGTGTGTGTGTTGTGTGTTGTGTCGTATGTGCGCGTAAAGTTTTGTTGTTTTTAAACTTAAACAACTACACAACTAGTAAAACCCATCCAAAAACAACACACAAAGGGGGATGAATGCTATCTATCTATCTATCTGTCCCGTAGTCTGACGACCGTGGAGGCACCCTCGAAGACTCAACAACCAGTTCCCTCCATTCCTCTCTCTGTTCTGCCTTTCTCAGGGTTTTGTTGAGTTCTAGGCCTGTCCATTCGCTGATGTTATCCTCCCAGCTCTTCCTTGGTCTGCCTCTTCTTCTTCCTCCTTGGACAGTGCCTTGTAAAATTGTCTTTGCAAGTCCTTTGGATCTTGTGACATGCCCATACCATTTAAGTTTACACTTTTTCACGATCGTTAGAAGGTTCTCATAGGGTCCAATGGTTTGCTGGATTCTGTTATGCACGCTTTCGTTGCTTATGTGGTCTTTGTAGGAGATGCCAAGGAGTCTCCGAAAGCATCTCATCTCCACCGCCTGTACTCTTCTCTCCAAATCTGCAGTCAGGGTCCATGATTCACAGGCATACAGAAATATGGGTATGACAAGGGAGCGCATTAGTCTGATCTTGGAGATAAGTGAGATCTTTTTATCTCTCCAGATGGTGTTTAGTTTTGAATGCACAGGGGGGAAAAAAGGAAAAAATCAGAAACTGAGAAAGCAATGCGCACTGGTCACATGCCACCACAATCTGCAGAAAATTTTAAAATCCTATACACTAATCAATATAAAAAATATTAGCAAAATATATATATATATTTGTTAACTCACACACCATGAGTTACAAAAGTAGAGACAAGAAACAACACTCACATCTTGTCAATGGACTCAGATATTTCAGCCCAGAATACGCCCACAATTTTGTCCAGCTTCTGAAGTGCGAACATCTGCAACAACACCAACCCCAACGCTCTGAGTGACTTTGTCTTCTTGTGCATACAATGATACATGTGCACACATGCACACACTCACTCACCAACACACACACACACACACACACACACACACACACCACACACCACACCACACCACCCACATCACACACACACCACACCACTCCACAGCACACACCACACACACACACACCACCCAAAACCTACACACCACACACACAAAATGACAGTAAACTTCAACGTTCATTTGTCAAAAATAGAAAGGGAGACAAAAACTGTTTCCCTTCTTTCCCATACAGTATACACATGTATATAAACTATAAGACAAGATTTTATTACCATCTCTCTTTTCCTCTCTCCATCTCTCTCCCCTCTCTCTCCTCTCTCTCTCAGTCCCTCCTCTCTCTCTCTCTCTCTCAGTCCCCCTCTCTCTCCTCTCTCTTTTCCCTCCTCTCCTCTCTCTCTCTCTCTCAGTCCCTTTCTTTCTCTCTCTCTCTCATTTCTCCTCTCTCTCCCCTCTCTCTCCTCTCTCCTCTCTCTCTCTCTCTCTCTCTCTCTCAGTCCCTCTCCTCTCTTCTCTCTCTCTCATCTCTCTCTCTCCTCTCTATCTCTCTTTCTAATCTTAGTCTTACTCTTACCTTCAACTGCGGCTCTGGTTCATCTAGTAATGACAGCACTCCCGCTGAAATTGTAAAAGCAAAATATATTAATTACAAATGAAAATCAATTATAAAATGAAATATACAAACGGTACATGAGCAGTTTCCTGATTCTCTGGGTAAAAATAAGCATGTGCAACATTCAGAACAGAACTAAACTTTTTCACCCTTGAAATTCCACTCCTGAAAATAAAAAATAATTATAAATTTACTATCTGTCAGGGTAACTGGCCCATTTATAGTTTATAGCAGGAAACACATTCATTGATCCAATAGGTCCCCTTTCAGTTCCAGTTCCAGCTGCGATAGCCTCCAGTGTTTAAATTGTACAAATTCCTCCCAGCACCTGATCACTGTTTTGGGAAAATTGTGAGATTTCCTGGCACCTGCCGTCCATGTTTTTGGGGACAAATAAAGGGGAGGGGGGAGGCCCAATGTTAAGGAAAACAAACCTATTTCCCCCTTTCTTGGGTGTCAGCTGTGGACAGGAAAGGTGCTGTTTATGTCTCTCAATGACTGATAAACAGTATACTGGTCCTGCTATGGCTTGGCCCTTCAATGGGTTCATATGTGTCTTTTCTTTATAAATCTTGAACAGCTTCACTGTAAAAAAAAAATCAACCCCCCCCCCCCCCCCCCCCCCCCCCCCCACTCCCCCTCCCCCAAAGCGCACAACCATTAAAGTTCAGTAGGCCTTTGTTCTCTGATCTCTATCATTCTCTCCAAACTGGAGGAAGAGATGCAGAAGTTTTCTGTATAGAGCTATGAATACATTATGATTTTCCCTATTTATTTGAACATGAGAAGAGCAAATGTCCCAGCACTGATTTTAAAACAGAACATAGATCTAGGAATAGATTAGATCAGGAGATATCACACTTTTCACAGTTTTGTTTTACACAAGATAAAACCTAAAAGTTGCAAGACATACTGGATAGTGGTGACACTGACAAGACAAACAACAGTGAAAAGCTGAACACACCACAAAATTTTTCAGGAAGAGGTAAATTAAATTAGTGTTTTTTTCACTCTTGGCTTTTGTTATCCACAAAAAAACTTTCCCATGCTTTTGTTTTAAAAAAGACTTTACAAAATTTAGGAATGCTCCTTGCTTTTTTATGGGATTACAGGAGACAGCTAAAAAACACCCCTAACATGTTCTGTGACGGATATTTTTTTCAGTATTTACAGCAACAGAAAGGACACAAAGTTTTGTGATACAAGTTTGTAAGCATGTTTTGTACAGATCTTGTTTTTTTACGAGTTAGCTGTCCCGGGTGCATACTATTTTAAAAACAATAACTTTTTAAGAATAAGAAACCCTTTTTAAGTTTCTTTCTCCCAAAACCTAAAAACAAGTCCAAAAAAATAGTGGGCTGGAAACCAGACCCCGAGCAATAACTTTTAAAAAGAAATTCTTCCCCGCTAAAGCGGCACTAGGGTCCCAAAAGATTTATATATAAAAATATTATTTTCGTACACTAATAAGTGTGCAAACAAATATATCCATTTAACTTACAATGACTGAATGAGTTACAATACAACTAGTTTATACAGTTTGACATCAATTCAAGCCTAATTGATCTATAAAATATCATTTATAAATTTATATCAAAGGTTTCTCAAAGTCAAATGTAACATTAGTGATTAACCATTAATGAAGTTAAAAACTATCCTTTTCTCACTCAAAAAAACTACCTCTTTCTCTCGACACTCTCATTCTCAGTCTGGTTTGTTACAAAATATTCTCTGTAGACCTACACTTGAACAAAACACACACGCCGAAACAAATGCGCAAAACACACACACACACACAAACACACACATGTACACACATACCAACACACACATACCAACCCCAGCATGTGTAGTTGTGTACACACACATACCAACACATATGTTACACACACACATCTACGTCTATAGTACACATTAGCACACACACACACACACACACACACATGTTTACACATAACGTCATAAGTGTACACACACACACACACACACACATGTTTACACATAACGTCATAAGTGTACAGTACACACACAGTGACACACATATACACATAACTTCATAAGTGTACACACACAATCACAGTGACACAACACACACACAGAGAATAGCCTAGTGGTTAGAACATTGCGCTCGCAATCTGACGACCCGGGTTTGATTCCCGTTCAAGTGGGATATTTTCCCCTGGAGTTAACATCACTCGTCATCAGTCATCAGTGCAGACTCCACTCTCTCCCAAAGTCCTTTGGATGAGACTATAAACCGAGGCCCCGTGTGCGAACGCACGCAGGACATCTTGCGCACATGTTAAATCCTCTTCCGCTTTTCGTAAGAGTAGGCCATTGTGTGCCAGTGGGAACAGATGACAGAATTTACAAAACTACATACACCCAGGGACTGGATGTAAAAAAGCACATAAGTGCTTATTCCATTATCATTGATATAAAAGAATAAAATAAATAAATAAAAATAAATAAGTGATACATACAGTGTGACACACACACAGTGGCACACACACACACACACACACACAAACACACCCACAGTGACACACCATGTGTACACACACACAGCCCACACACACACACAGTCACACACATGCAACATGCTCACACACATTATCTTTTCTCTCCTCTCTCTCTCTTCCCCTCTCACTCTTTTCCTCTCCCCCTCTCTCTCTCTGTTTGGTTTTTGTTTTGTTTTTTTGGTGGTTTTTGATTGTTGTTGGTAGTGGGTTTTTTTTTTTTGTTTTTTTTTTTTGTTTGTTGTTTTTTGAGAGCATGGTGAAAAAAAGCCCTGAGCTATCCATTTTACTCTCAATAAAAAGTTCGAGTTCGAGTTCGAGTTGAGTTCTCTCTCTTTTCCCCCTCTCTCCCCCCTCATCTCATCTTCATCTCTCTAAATCTCTCTTCTCTTCTCATCTCGCCCCTCCTCCTCCTCTCTCTCTCTCTCTTCTCTCTCTCACAACACACACACACACACACACTCAGTCTAAGTCAGTGAGTCACACACACACACACACACACACCTCACCACACCATGCCACACCACACCACACCACACCAACACTTTTCCTTTCCTTATTTTCCCATGTATAAAATGACTATTTCTAGCTTCTCAGATCAAACAGCTCCCAGACCAAAACAATAATTTTGAAATGACATAATCATGGCAATGAAACTGTAACACTAAGACAGTGACTAGCAGTAACTGAGTAAGTACTTAACATTTGACAAACATTTGCAAGCCCTCATCAAGATCAGTGTTTCTACCAATTCAAGTAACTTTAGTTTACTATAGCAATCCTCAGTTTTATTTTTGTGTTTATATTTCACTTTAGACTAATACTAGTGACAGTGTAAAAATATAAGCTTTGTTGATGGGACGTTAGTCACAATAAAACAATGACCACTGACGACTGCACTGTGACGAGTTTGAAAGAGACTGTCCCGTGTCCGTGTCAATCACATCATCCAAGCCCTAATAACTTGCCTTGATTCTATGAATCGTACTATTTTATTTCAATTATCAAAGACTAAGTCAAGGAGGGTTCATTGTATACGTGTATAAGATAGCAGTTGTGATGATTCTTTGAAAAATAGCAGGCACACGCGCCTTGACTAATCCAAACGGCTAGTCATGACGAAGCGTCTTTGAATGTTACACGAGTTGTTGAACTCGATCGTTCCAATTAAACTTCCTAAACGAAAATCAGCTACCACAAAACTGTTGTAAACTGAACATTATCATCATTACTTAATTATGATTACCTGCTGACGTTATTTGAACAGTGGCCATGGTAGGATGTAAATTATTTCACAATGAACAACTAGTTTTGTCGCTTCTTGCTTGTCGTCTGGGAACAGCACGCGATTGTCTTTCTTCTGCTACAGTAGTGTCTTTCGACAGGAACCTGGCAAAAACACAGGCTATTGAAGCAGTCGCTCTAACTTTATCATAATCTTTTTAGCTCCTGTCAACAACAAAGGCTGCACCAAGGATGTCACATGGTTAAGAATGAAAAATCAGTTTAAAAGATGCAGTTACATAAACTAAAACGCCAAGATTACAATCTTCTACAGAAGAAGATGACTAAGCCTACGCCTGTTCAGTCTTGCTTTCCAGTGATTATTTCTGTTATTCTTTTACTTTTGTTTATTTTGAGGTTAGTGGAATAAGCACTCATAAGCTGTTTTACATCTAGTCCCCGTGTTCATGCGGCTTTGAAAATTTTGTCATCCATACCCACTAGCACACAATGGTTTCGATTCCGAAAAGCGGAACAGGTTTGTAAAATGTGCGCAAGATGCTCTGTGTATAATGTGATGTAAGCATCTGTTTCAGTTTTATTCTAGGCAGTGGT
>CM054165.1:18361207-18398707 GCA_028751875.1 Rapana venosa | reverse complement strand
GTACAGGTTAAGACATTCACAGAGGTAGGAGGGTGCAGTTTTGTGGAGACATTTGTAGAAGAGGGTACTGGTCTTATAACTTACTCTCTGTGGCACAGGCAGCCAGTGGAGAGATCTCAAGAGAGGGGTAATGTGCTCAGATTTTTTCTTTCTGAGAACTAGTCGAGCTGCGGAGTATTGTATATGTTGAAGGGAGTGGATAGATGATGCTGGCAGACCAGACAAAAGAGAATTGCAATAGTCCAGACATGAAAGAATGAGAGAAGGGACAAGTTTGGCTGTTGCATCTGTGGACAGGTACTTTCGAATTGCGCTAATACACCGTAATTGATAGTAGCACGACTGACAGATCTGGGTGATGAATTTTTGCATAGAGAGTGTGTTGTCCATAACAACACCTAGATACTTCACAGCAGTTGATAGAGGGACTGATGAATTGCCGAGTTCTATTGAAGCTGTTGTAATGGAAGAGAGTTTGTGTTTGGTCCCTAGGAGCATGGCTTCGGTTTTATCTGCATTTAGCTGTCATTTGTTCTGTGTCATCCAGTTTTGAATATCTTCAAAGCAGTGGGATAGGAGCTGTCGGTGTCCTGTTCATAGTCTGGAGATGGCATCTTGAGCAGCTCTATCTAGCTGAAGAGTGTAATTTCTTTTCATCTTCTGGCCTGATGTCCAGCCACTGGCGCCATGCCTTCCTGAAGCTGTTTCTCAGGATTGTCCTTGCCTCACTGTATGTAGGACACTGGAGGGGCTGGCTGTTCCAAGTTGCTGCCTGTCTTGGACAGGGGGTCTGCCGCTTATTTTGCCCCCTATGCCACAGTGGGAAGGGATCCATTGCAGCACCACCATAATTCTCTGGTTTATGAGGTATGCCTCTCGATATTGAAATTGCTGTGAAATTGAGAGACCTTCTTCAGCAGTAGTCGCCAGAAAGTAATGATCATTTAAATTAATATACATTATTATCATAATGTATGTATGTATGAATGTATGTATGTATGTGTACACATATGTGTGTGTATATAATATGCATGCATGTTTGTGTGCACGCATATATTTGTTTTGTATGTATGTCTGTATGTATGTCTGTCTGTATGCATGTATTAGTTATGCATGTATGTATATATATATATATATATATATATATATATATATCAGAGAGAGAGAGAGAGAGAGAGAGAGAGAGAGAGAGAGAGAGAGAGAGAGAGAGAGAGAGAGAATGAATGAATGAATGAATGAATGAATGAATCTTTATTTTTCAAGGGTAACAGAATAAGCATGCGCATACTTTTTTTTCATCCGGCCCTAGCCCTGATTAGGGACTATCAACAAAACAGATAAAAATCTTACTACAACAACATGATTTTAAAAGAAAAAAAATTTACATTACATAATCCCTAACTGACTTGAACATTAATTTGAAAAGATACATAGATTTTTTTTTTGGAGAAAAGAGATATGCTGATAAACATATAATTATCAAATAAATCAAATATTAACATGAAAACTGATACACTGATTATAATTACGTAATATGGATAAAATAAAATAGAGGGGAGAAGCAAGAGAGAGAGAGAGAGAGAGAGAGAGAGAGAGAGAGAGAGAGAGAGAGAGAGAGAGAGAGAGAGAGAGAGAGAGAGAGAGCATTTCCAGGTTACATCAACATAAAAATAAACCAGATATCAAATTCTGTTAAAGCATCCTCACCAAAACCCTTTATAATATATATATATATATATATATATATATATATATATATATATATATATATATATATATATATATATATACTATCAATAAAGATATCAAGGTAAGTTACAAAATATCAAGGATCCTGATATATGTATGTATGCTAGTCCGTCGTTTTCGACGATGACCTCCAAAACAGCAGAGGAGGCAGCTGCTGTCTGGGAAACTGGGCAGAAATTTGATTATAGTGGAGATGCCTTGCCCACCACAGTACATCCCCACTCTCTCGGCCAAGTGAGCATAAGGACAGTCAGCGTTGGAGATGTTCTCCAAAGGCCAACCAGCCCCCAGGGCTGCAGCACATAAGGACTGTGCGAGTCAAGCCTCCTAGTCAGAGAGTCATAGTCGATCACTAAAGACTAAGCTGTAAAGTGGAATTCCATGAGTGGAAAAACCACTGGTCATACAGCCTCTCACTTTGTTGTTGCCCCCAGCGTCAATGGTTTAGTTTTTAACAGCCCCGCCAACAACAGCATCAATACAATTCGAAGTTAGGCAAATTAATTTAAACTCACTCAGTACATTTCCAAGAGGCATGGTATATTGATTGAAGATGGATAGCAATATTGCATGCTTTATGGACGATGATAAAGCAAATCACTATAAATGTAAAAACCAAACATTTATATAAAAATAATACATTTCATATATAAGAGGAATACCAGAGAGAGAGAGAGAGAGAGAGAGAGAGAGAGAGAGAGAGAGAGAGAGAGAGAGAGAGAGAGAGAGTACATTTCCAGGTTGTGTGATCATCTAGATAAATGGAATGGTATGTAACAAAAACACCCACACAAACTTCAGCTATCAATGATAAACAAGCTAAGATGAAGTCTGCAAAGAACATCCGCATACAAAAATATGTCTAACAATTAAGACAAAACAATTTAACAATTCCAATTGAGTAAAATGCATACTTGTATATAGAAAATAATTTAGAACAACAGAATTACTTAAGAAGAATGGAGGGGAGGGAGATGGGGGAGGGGGGAGAGCGACAGACAGATAGGCAGAGCCAGAGAGTACATTTTTGAATGTTATGATTATCTGGATAATATGTTATCTTTGGCACCTACATAAGCAATCTCATCATTAAATATTGCTACCATCGTATATAGTAAAAATGATATCAATAAAACAAAATATAACATACAAGGGACATATATAAAGTCTATCAACATTTACATCAAAACAGTCTAACGTAGTAGGCTCTTTATTTATGACAAAGAAAACTTATATAAAAAACAGTCTAACGTAGAGGCTCTTTATTTATGACAAAGAAAAAACGATTGCGTCAAATTAGTACGTAATAAACACAAAATTACACAACTTAACATAGTTACTAAATAATTCTTACTGATAATTTTTTTTTTTATAGTTGTTAACCAATAGTATACATTTCAAAGCCATAACACAATGGTTAATTCATTGATTAAGTTATCAAGGTGGCATGCTGTGACTATTCCTTGAACAGAAATTTACTGGCGTACATGTGGCAAGAGAACTGTTGTGTTAGCATATCAGTTAGTACTTTTGAGGTGGGTATACATAGCTTTCTTGAAAGCTTCTTTGGGATGTTTTCACGTATGTTGGTAGCGTGTTCCAGAGCAGGCTACCTGAGTATGTGAGGCTTGATTTATAGAGGTCAATTCTAGGTATTGGTAATTGAATGAGAGAGAGAGAGAGAGAGAGAGAGAGAGAGAGAGAGAGAGAGAGACAAACAGACAGACAGACACACACACACACACACACACACACACACACTGGTTCGGCGTCGGACTTATAGCCTGGAGTGACTTGAGGATATATGAATATCTTGCGGACACGTTAAAAACCCATCCCTTTGTCGGTGGAAGAGAGTGCCGGCCAGCTATGGCCTCTGGTGCATATGGCACGAACATGCTCAACATGCAATTTACATGTTAACAATTGTTCTAATAAAGACCACTGAGCGCTGGGACCATAGAATATCGAACCCGTTAAAATCAAGTCAGGAAAGTGCTTTCATAGGTTGGCCCATCACAGAAGTCAACAAAAAGAAGCTGAGCTTCCTTTGAAAGAAAGTGGGTTGAGGGTGAGGATGAATGTTTTAAGGACCACTGAGACAAATACATACAGGATAACAGATTTTTCTTGGCAGACTCTCCCCCCCACCCCCCCTCCCATCTTCTCTGACAGATCCCGTGCTGTAATGCCAGCGATCTGTCCATATTTTTACAAACTTGTCAGTGAACCAAGCCCAGTACTAGATCTCATTCAGAGTAATCAAACAAAACAGAAACAAAAGTGCCAAAATTATAGAGAGAAAAAAAACAAACAAACAAGAGGAACCTAAGGGAGGTCAGTGCCACCGCAAAACTGACTTTACTTTTTTAATGAATGAAGTAGCTGGATCGTCATTGGGAGTTATTGTTCTTGCCATCCTGGAGGACAGTACATCATCACTTGCAGCTTCAATTTCGGTTGTAGTGATGAAAGTTATGGAGCAAAATCCTGCCATATACACTTGTAGGTAAGTGCTCAACTTGCGGCTCAGTGTCAAGTGTGTCAGTAGTACCGTCTCTGTCGCTTATCTTGTGTAAAACAGATTTTAAAAAAAAATTGCCAGAACAAGGGACAGAATCGCAAAAACGTTAGGGGGCGCATCAAATAATATCAGCAGGGCCTACTCTGATTGGTCGATACGACCAGGCCTAGGTTTAGCATACTGCATTGCGCAGACGACCCGCGTTAGTTTACACAGAGAAGCCTTTACTCAAACATGCAAGCTAAGGTGAAAGGTGTGACAAAAGGTGTGACAAAAGGTGAGCAGAATCTCAAACATGTAGGATTTTCTTTAGGCCTAGTCAGGTGTTTTGTTTAATAGGGGCCTGTCAGTTTTTTGAATGTACGTTACAGCGTAACATAGCTTAGTGATATATTTCACAAAAGCTGAAACAAACTAAATTTTCCCGCACTTGGACAGATTTTTCCAGTTCAATATCCGGGTACTTGGAACTGCCATTCAGAAGTTAACTGTGGTCATCTAGATATATTCCCTACCCCTTTTTAATTTTACCGCAAGAGGCCATGCATTTGGGAAGTGAAATATCAACGACCTGCTAAATGCAAGTTAGAAACTGCCGACCAGACAAGGTACTCGCACGTTACTTAAATGGTTTAAGGTTTATATTTATGTAACTTCTTGCTAGTGTTTACTGATGCTTCAATCTTGACTGGCGAACCGTAGGGCTGAGACCTGGGGCAAAATAGATCCAAAATATATGATGTGTCAATGTTATGCTTAAAGAGGCTTGGGGTGTCTGGTTCATTTGGACTATCAAGGTTGGGCTTGAGGCTGAGGTTAATGTCTGGGCCAGTGCCTCTTTTACATGTCACGTGAAATCCGCGAACCTCAGGGATCAGTTCCTTTTAGGCCTACACTTTTGGAAGGTTTTGTTTGGCAGCTCGTCCTGTTCAAACTGCAAACTGACTGGTGAGATGTTCAAATAGTCCTTTTGAATGGCAAGGTCAAAGAACATATTAGCTTTGTTGCAGGAAGGCCCATTCTATTATTTTAGAAATGAAAAAAATGATTGTCACTAGCTTTAAATTATTTGTTGGCCTTTTCCTGCACATTTTATGGAATGTTACTTAAAGGAAGCTTTCAAATGTTAAAACACTGGAACTGTGTAAGGCAACAAACCAGAAGAGGCTTGGCATTGTCAGACATCACTTTGTGTGTGCGTGATGTTTTGATCCAGCATATAGCAAGATATTTCTGAAGTCCCATGGTAATGCAAAACGGCAAATCATTTAAAAAAATGTTGTGGAATGTTTTGCTGAGCGTTTAGCTTGCTTTACAGATCAAAATTCAATACTCTTGCTAAAAGCCACTGTATCCATTTATTGTTTAAAAAAAAAGACTTGTTATAAAACTTTTTTCATTGACGAGAAAACTCGTACTGTGGTGCTGCTTATGATCTTGTTAGATTTAAGCAGAAACTTTATAGTTTATCCTGTGATTATATATATATATATATATATATATATATATATATATATATATTATACATATACACACACACAAAGGATAGATACTGGCGTAAACGTTATTCCAAGCTATAAGAGACCAAATGGATTTACAATAGAGAACTGAAATGCAGCAGTTCTTCTATAATTTTTTTTTTATAGTTTGGTCTAATAGTGTGCACATTGGTTTCTGTGATTTGATAAAACGTGTGCTAAGCTTGTACCTCTTCTCTCCTTCCCATTGTATAGATCTGTCTATATTTTGTCTGCCTGTCTTTGACTCAAAATATGTATGTATGCATACATGTTTGTATGTCTACTTGTGCAGTAAAGAAATGCATCCCAGAGGCCAAGAAGTGAGCGGGATGCAAGGCCTGAGCCACCTTCACTCCCACAGCAATATCCATCTACCTGTGTCCAAAGTGGAGTCACTTTTACTCCATTGCATTTTCCACCCACCTGTGTCCAGAGCAGAGCCAACTTCACTCCCACTGCAATATCCACCCACCTGTATCTGCTCTGGAGCCATCTTCACTCCCACTGCAATACCCACCCACCTGTATCCAGAGTAGAGCCATCTTCACTCCCACTGCAATATCCACCCACCTGTATCCAGAGTAGAGCCATCTTCACTCCCACTGCAATATCCACCCATCTGTGTCGAAGGCTGAGCTGCCCCCACTCCCACTGCAATGCTCACCCATGTGCATTCAGCATGTGGGCTGGCTTTCGGGGCCCAGACTAGACTCCGTACAACACTTCTGGACCCACCCACAGCAAATGAACACAAGTTGACAGGTAGGTGTTTAAAATAGTTTGGATTTTTTGTTAATAACCCCACAAGAATGCCCTGAATGCTGCAAGTTTGCTCCTGAAAGTCATATTCCTTGGGGGTCTTAAAGACTGTGGCTTGTCAAGTCAATGATTAGTAACATGTCTGAAATATGTTCATACAATTATTGTTAGTTTTTGCATACCCCCCCCCCCCAAAAAAAAAAAAGAAAAAAAAAGTTTGGTATTCAGTCTGAGGGTTCGTGATTCATCTCACAAGTTTACCTTTTATAGAAGGAAATTTATATTATGCAGGAGTGGAAAAGTGTGATTTGTAGCTTCAAATTCTGGTTTTGAAATAGAGAATGCATGTTTGTCTTTTTTTTCGAGTAGCTTGGAAGTTTTTCTCAAGGGTAAACATGGGTTCTGACTCCATTTTTCTGCATGTCCTGTGATACTATCGATCAAGTTCCCGCATGCAAATAACATGTGTATCATCTTATGCTCTCACTCACTCACTCATCCCTTGGTCGGGACGACCGTTGGGGTACCCGCACGGAAGCTGCAAGTGGACCGCCAAATGGTTCTGTCCTGGGCTGCTTTCAGGTTTGGTACAGTGAGGCCGGTCCATTCCTTGATGTTGGATATCCAGCTTTTGCGTGGTCGTCCCTGCCTCCTTGCTCCTTCCACCATTCCCTGCAGGACTGTCTTTGACAGGCTGTTATGACTTGTTTGTGTGGCCAAACCATTTCAGTTTCCTCCGTTTGACTGTATCTAGCAATGGTTCTTGTTTGCCAGCCAGTGCCTCGATCTGCTGCCAGATGTAGTCATTGGTTTTATGGTCTCTGTAGGTGATGTTCAGGATCCGCCTGAGGCACTTCATCTTATGCACACTTTAAAAATTGTGTACATCTTCTGTAGAAGATTAGGCAGGCTGTGGCTTGTGTTGTGGATAACGACCATACCAAGCATGCACAATGTGGCCTGGAGAGGGAGGTGTTCCACCACTACCAGGTTCAACTTGTCCAAGACACACTGCAAAAGTCAGTTAAGCACCTGAACACCACCTGAAGATATTAAAGAAGTCGGTCATCAGAAGAAAAAATGTGTATATATTCTATTGATTCCATCCATTGATCATGGAAACCTTTTATAGAAGTGTATGGGATCCAAGAAACTTCTCAGATCCAGGAGAAATGGTGGTAAGTACTTTAAAAAAAAAGTGATGAATGTTTACAGCATATTTCTTTTATTTCCTTGTCAGGTACTGGCCAGCAATGGTGGACCATCTTAATCTGGGACACAAGAGTTGCAGCACAGGGGTACAGTGCCTCTGAACAACTTACATGTGATAGCATCTATAGACTAATCCCGTATGTTGGCTTCTGTAGAATAAAAGGGGAGACAAAATGCTTCCTCAGAGCCCTGGAAAATATAAAGCCAGCCCTTTGGATGGGCTTTTGCTCAAAGATCTGGGACATAAATGCATGTCCATTTTTTTCTTAAAAGATAGCCCGGAATTCTTGTGCCTCAGTGTTGACAGACTTCAGGACTACAGCATGTTTATAGAGCTTTCAGGATTAAGCTAAAAAGCTTAGGATGTCTATGACCTCGTTTTATTACACAGTGTAGGCAAAATTCACTGCATCTTGACTTTACCAAGAGACTGAAGGCAATATTGCAAAAGTGCAGTTGGTCAAAAAGTTAAATATCTGAAGATGAAGAGAGGCAAAGTTACGGGCCAAGCAATTTCCCACCTTTTTTCAATTCACGTCTTTAGATAGTATACATTTTGGACGTGTTTGTGTAGCATTCGCGAAGGGAACTGGTTCAACTCACTCCTCACATTTTGTGCAGCTATGGCCAAATTTGAGCAGCTTCAGGTCAGTTTAAAGTTAACCATCAGCTGGATGACCTTGTGTGTTGTCTTTAAGTGATCAATGAACACCATACTTTGATTGCTGTAACACGCTATGAAAAGTAAAGTGAATTTATATAACATAGAAAATAAACTAATGTAAAGCTAGTCATTACAAACTGAACACTTGGGATGGAAAAGAATAGATCTGAAATAAAATAAAACGAATAACCTAAACAAAAATAAAAGTTCAACAACAGAGACTTAAAAAAATTTAAATATAAAATCCACCCCCTCACAAAAAGAAGTAAACTAAACCAAAAGGTAGATCAACTCAACAAAATCTAAACTATAAACTAAACCAGAAACTAAACTGGAAAAAAAAATCAAAATGCCAAACAAAGCGGAAAATAAACAAAAAAAACTAAACCTAAACTCTAAACCAAACCTAAACTGTAAACATAAAACTAAACCAAACCTAAACTGTAAACATGAAACAAAACTAAACCAAACCTAAACTCTAATTCAACCAAACCAAACCTAAACTCTAAACAAGAAACATAAAACTAAACCAAACCAAATCTAAACTCTAAACATAAAACCAAACCAAATCTAACTCTAAACATCAAACCAAACCAAACCAAAAACCTAAACTCTAAACCAACTAAACCAAACCTAAACATGAAACATAAAACCAACCCAAACCTCTAAACCAACAAAACGAAACCTAAACCATAAACCAAAAAAAAACTGGAAAACAAAACTAAATCCTTTAAAAACCTAAACTAAACCAACAAAACCAAACCTAGCTATAAATATAAACACTAATGTTTAGATTTATAGTTCAGGTTTGGTTTTGCTGGAAAATAAAACAAAAAGTAATTAATCAATAAAAACATGCCTAAACACTAAACCAAACCAAAACTAAAAGCAAAAACTAATACTAACAAAACTAACCTCAAAATATAAAAAAGTTAAGGAGCAAAAGAAAACGCCCAGATGAAATACAAATCCAGAAAGACCAAAAATAAAATGTGTAAAATTAAGATATAAACTGTAGCCTCCCCCCCCCCCCCCCTTAATAAAAAAACAATTTAATACAATTGATCAAAGGGGAACAATCTTGGTGACAGTGATCTTAGTTTCCCAAAACATCTGGAGGCACCAATTCTCAGGAGGGAAAGTAACTCCATCTTCCTCTTCATTCCCACTTTTTGGGATTTTTTTGAAAGTGCATCTTTGTACCTTTCTGGTTCATTTCAATCCCTTCTTTCACAGAAGTCTTGTCATAAGGGTTGTAGTCGTCATGCTCATCACATGGCGGCGGTTCTGAAGCATCTGTTTCTCCAGTGCTGGTGGCACCCCAGGTGGGGGAATAGGCTACATCCAGACCTCAAGAATTGTGTACTGTAAGTATGGAAATATACTATGATAGTTATACTGATTTTATTTAACAAAACTCATCTTTGTTTTTAGCTAGTCCTACAGCTGTGATTTAACTTTACGAGAATTCTCACAAAAAGTTTTCATTGGATTTTTTTGGTCACTACTACAAAGGCAATCAGTGAGGGGTAGTATATTAAAACAAAGGCCATTTTGTTTGTAAATGGTTTTGTTTCTTGGCGCCGTTAAATTCATCAATGGTGAGATTTTTGTGTATGCGACAAATAATTTTTTTTTAACCCAGCATTAGATTAGCTGCGTTCTAACTCCGACTTTGGTGGATACAGTTGGGAATTGAGCCTACCCATTTTGCCAGGCCTATCAAGAGGCTTGCTTGTTAGGTAGGTGAATGTCGAAACTGCCCTGCTCCTTGCTACTTTAATGATATTTATGAATGGTTCTGGGAAATTTCATGATCTTTAGCCTATGATCGTGGATTTTCAGACTTATGGAGAGATAACTTTTATGGCCTTTAAAGATTAATTTTTGAGAACCTCAAAATTGCAAAAGATTTGGGCTCATGTGACCTTTTTTCACCATTTAAGTATTCCCTTTTCAGTCCTAGTGTATTTTCCCCAAATATTTTATTACAGTTGTTTTTTTTATAGACATAATTACTTTTTCCATAATCACATGCAAACAAAACGGAGAATGGTGTTTGAGGAAATTAATTTTTGTCTAGCGAGTCTGGACCAGCGAGGAATGAGTGTGAATTTAGTGAAAAAGTAATGTGGTTGCATTCTTAATGTATGCTAAAGGTGTATTGAAATGAGTTAAGTGATTATGAAAGTAATCTATATCATGATGAAACATTATGAATATTTAGTGAGATATAAATGATATAATATGAAACAATTAAACTATATATTCCTCAAGATCTGAAAAGGTTGTCAGCATAATCTTTGAAATGATGTAATAACTGATACTATTTTTAAATGATGTAATAAATGGTGTAATAACTACATTGTCGAGCTGATAATGCTATCAGCATTTTCAGTATTACTAATGATTACTTATTGCTTTCAGGAGCTGTGGGGCTAGAGAAACACCTAGAAACAGCTGTAGTCCCAGACGGCAGCACCAAAGTTCAGCTTTAGCCGACATCGCCACACCAAGACATTGCTTTCAAGGGCTGTGGGACTGGAATCAAGTGCCAAGAAATAAGAGCTGATCTTCAGACAGCAGCAATGAAGTCATTGTGGGGCACCTCGACGCCATCACAACTATGAATCAAGGTAATGGTCATCATCTGCTGTCTGATTTGTTATAGTTATTACATGCTTGCATTGTGTGTCTGACTTTTTATAATTATTATATGCTTGCATTGTGCGTGTCTAGATGGCTGTCTTCTCTGTGTGTACTACCCTGTCTGATTTTCTCCATCATAGTTTGTATTCTTCTTTGTTTGCATTTTATTATGTCTTGTCTTTTATCTTTTCATTGGCTTCTGTATTGCAGTCCTTTAAGTGTGTACATTATCTAGAACGTCTTAGCACTGTGTGTAAGGACCATCATGTCAGCAGATAAATGACAGCTTGAATACAGACACTACTGTTGACCTGCCTGCCTGAATGGAATGGAACAGTTGATGTTCACAAAGTTCAGGTTCGGAAAACCTTGCATTAGATGGTACCTTAAACATTGCATTAGATGGGTAGCTTAAACTTGTATTGGATGGGTAGCCTTTGCAATGAAAATAGTGACGATCTTGTCAGATTCAAGAACTATGTTAGTGGAGTTCATGGTCTTACAATTAATCCGCTGATGTAACAAGCAAAAGATTGCAGGTTTGATTCGTGTTTCAAGCTAGATTGCGCCTCCTCATCCACTAGATTAAGAGTGTGATTGATAGTCCTGAAGGTGGTCTTTTGGCTGAGACGATATACTGTGGTCTCTTTGGCAACATATATTACTGTTCGTGAAAAGAACCCACGGCAACTGCAGAAATATTGTAGGAAATAGTCTGTAGAAAATAAGCAATCTTGAAGGAAAATACACCCCTCGGAAAGAAAAGTAAAACAAAAAGGATGGCACTCCACTAGCACCCTTCTATAGAGAGCAGCACAAGTCATTAAAAACTTTGTATTTTTCCATGATAGAGCAAGAACAGAGCAATTCATTAGTTCACTGTTGGGTGATTTTCTTTTAACACTATCCCTGCGTTGAGGGAGAGAACCCCTCTTTCCCAGTACACGTGCACTGTACATATTCGTATGCTGCCATAACTCAGTAGGGGGTGATGTGGAGGGATGGATGGTAACCCGTAGAGAAAAGATTTTTTTTAAGGTATATTTATTTGCCCCATTTACCAGAAAAAGGTGCATACAGTACATATTGGGTTATTGTTGTTGCAGATCAACGCTGCAATGGACACGAAGGCAAAACGCCCTGAAGCTTGTGGACAAGCTGGGCATCATGCTGCTGACAATAAATAGCAGGAAAATCAGCTGCTGAAGGTTAGTAACCACAAAGTCTGTTTCTACGATTTTAGAGTACAAGCCACAAACTGAATACAGATAAGATAAATGAGCATAAAAATCTTGGATTTAAAAAAAATATTAAGACAAGATTGTAAGTGAATCTAGAAAGCCTTTCTTTTCCTACTTGGCTTGTCTATTCACTACTGATGTGGATGGGCAAGTTGTCATAAGAGAGGGGAGTATGCAGTGCCCCTGCGAGGACTATAGTAACCGTCCCACTGTGGAATATGTCTTTAGCAGTTGATGTTATATATTGCTGAAAGTTATAATACACTCTTGTCATGCCATATTTTGTACTCCCATCAATTCCCTTTGTATACTAGTCTTTAAAAATAGGGCAGTCAAAAAGTAGATTGTATTATAACGAAAACACAAGGATATCACATTTTTTAATGTTCCATGCATTAATAAATTCATAAACAGTTATCTTATTTCTTGGGAAACATATTTTCGATGTGGAATTTCTGGAAATTCGAATACACAGAACTTGTAGAAATGTTGGTAGTTTCATATGGTAGTTTTATACTAGTTGGATGCAGTTAATATTGAAGCTTTCTGAAGCTCCTTGATTAGCAAGATAACCACCTGTCTCAATCCAGTACTGTCCACAGTGTGATGGGAACCCAGCAGAAATCTAAATTTCTTATGACTTGACACAGTGTGCATCAATGTCTAATTTCAAGTAAAATATTGCAGTTTAACTTGCCAATTTTTAATAGCTGACAGGATTTGTTTAAAAAAAATAGAATGTTGTGAGAGGATAAAACATAACATAAAGACCATGAAAGATTGCGTAGTTATACCGTAAATATGGGTAAATATTTGCCAGTACAGATTTTTTTCACCTTTAATAAGTCAGAAATATTAAAAGCAGACCCCCCCTTTAAAATTTTTTGTTTACTCTTAACATTGATCAGTAAAACTTTTAAATGACCAGAATATTTTTCGGCGGCAGGGGAGATAAGTACAGATGTGCGTACCTTCCAACTTTTTTCCCCCCTGGTGTTCAGATTTGTAGTCACAGTTCCATCTTGCCACTTTAAAAAAAAAAAAAGACAAATTTGGTGAAAAACACATTTAGTTGAAAATCAATATGCTTGCTGGTTTCCAATGCCAATCCAGGTTTTTCAAGTTAGAAAACCATCTCTTCTATGCAGCATACAGTATGCCTTCTTTCCTGACCAAAACGTCAAAAAGTGCAAAATCTGGTTAGCTGCGTGCTTAAGTTGTTTTCGTATACAAGGATTTTCCAGGCATCGATCAGTCTCGACAAGGCAAAAGTTGCACTTGATGTGCCTGTACATTTTTTAAAATTTTGCACAGCGGATAAAATTACCACACATGAAAAAGATCAGTTTGCTTCTACAGTTTTGATACCAGTAATTCTTTAATTCATTTTTTGTTGTCGCTTGGCTCTGAGGTTCACCAGTGGTGAGATGTATTTTGCATATGTAACTTATTCTCCCACCATCAAGGTGACAAAACCGCTCCCCCCCCCCCCCCAACCCCCTCCCCCCCCCATCCACCCCCCTCCCTCCTGAGCCGATTCCCCATCCAATTCCATTTCTAGATTCTGAAAGGTTGGCAGATGTGAATGTACATGTGGATATCGTATAACAAATTTGAAATTATAATGAAAACTAATACTGTCTTTTGATTTTTTTCACCAGGACTCTGGAGCGAATCAACAAAAACATTGCAGCAGAACAGAAACAGACAGACCCAGGAACGCAGCAAGAAGACGATATTGCTAAACAGCAGCAGGAAAGTCAGCCCTGCAGAGTTGCAGCAGGACTTCAATGCAGAGCAGCAACAGGAAGGCCTCATCCAGAAGCAGCATCGGGAAGGTATCGGTGAGCAGTAACAAAACGTAAAGAAGCAACAGCAAAAAATTGTCAAGAATCAGCAGCAACAAAAAGAATAAAGCAACCAAACGTTCAAACAGCAACAAAAAATCTAAGGAGCAGAAAAAAGACTGTTCAGAAGCAGCACCCCCCCAAAAAACCCCCACAACAACAAGAAACAAAACCACCAACAATAAACAAAAATGAATAAGCAGCAACGGAAAAGAACCGTCTTCAAGAAACATTCTCAACAGCAACAAAAAATTGATGCAAACAAAAATCCGAAACAAGCAAGAACACACCAAATGACAATAAAATAAAAATAAAAAATATCGGGAAGCAGGAAAACAAAAAAGCAAGAGGCAGACAAAAGAATCTTAAACAGCAAGAAATTATCGAGAAACACAAACTGTCAAAAAGCATCACAGAACGAAACCCAGCAAGAAAACGTAAAAAAAGAGGAGAAATATAAAACAAACGGCAACCAAATGTCTAGAAGCAGCAAGATGCCAAGAAACGGCGGCAAAATATCAAGAAGTGGCATATCATCAAGAAACAGCAAAGAAAAGCCAAAAAACCCACAAAAACAAGAAGCAGCAATAAATTATTGTCAAGAAACGGCAACAAAAAAACACCCAAACAAAACGGCAAGAAGCAACAGTGTCAAGAAGTGCCCCACCCCCCCCCCCTAAAAAAATCAAGAAGCAACAATGAAACATTGTCAACAAGCAGCAAAAAAAAATCAAGAAGCAACAATGAAACATTGTCAAGAAGCAGCAAAAAAAATCAAGAAGCAACAATGAAACATTGTCGTCAAGAAGCAGCCAAAGAAGAAGCAACAATGAAACATTGTCAAGAAGCAGCAAAAAAAATCAAGAAGCAACAATGAAACATTGTCGTCAAGAAGCAGCCAAAGAAGAAGCAACAATGAAACATTGTCGTCAAGAAGCAGCCAAAGAAGAAGCAACAATGAAACATTGTCGTCAAGAAGCAGCCAAAGAAGAAGCAACAATGAAACATTGTCGTCAAGAAGCAGCCAAAGAAGAAGCAACAATGAAACATTGTCGTCAAGAAGCAGCCAAAGAAGAAGCAACAATGAAACATTGTCGTCAAGAAGCAGCCAAAGAAGAAGCAACAATGAAACATTGTCGTCAAGAAGCAGCAATAAAAGAAGCAACAATGAAAATTGTCAAGCAGCAAAAAAAAAAAAAGCAACATTGTCAAGAAGCAGCAAAAAAAAGCAACAATGAAACATTGTCAAGAAGCAGCAAAAAAAAAAAGAAGCAACAATAAAACATTGTCAAGAAGCAGCAACAAAAAAGCAACAACGAATCAGTCAGCAATAAAAAAAAAAACACCTAAAAGGCAACAATGAAATAATGTCAAGAAGCAGCAAAAAAAAGAAAACATTGTCACAAAGCAGCACGAAAAAAGCAACAATGAAACATTGTCAAGAAGCAGCAAATTTTTTTTTAAAAAGCAACAATGAAACATTGTCAAGAAGCAGCACAAAAAAAAGAAACATTGTCAAGAAGCAGCCCCCCAAAAAGAAACATTGTCAAGAAGCAGCCCCCCAAAAAGAAACATTGTCAAGAAGCAGCAAAAAAAAGAAACATTGTCAAGAAGCAGCAAAAAAAAAAGAAACATTGTCAAGAAGCAGCAAAAAAAGCAACATTGTCAAGAAGCAGCAAAAACACAAAACAAGCAACAATGAAACATTGTCAAGAAGCAGCAAAAAAACCAAAAAAAGCAACAATGAAACATTGTCAAGAAGCAGCAAAAAAAACAAAACAAGCAACAATGAAACATTGTCAAGAAGCAGCAAAAAAGCAACAATGAAACATTGTCAAGAAGCAGCAAAAAAAGCAACAATGAAACATTGTCAAGAAGCAGCAAAAAAAGCAACAATGAAACATTGTCAAGAAGCGGCAAAAAAGGGGAAAAAAAGCAACAATGAAACATTGTCAAGAAGCAGCAAAAAAAAAAGCAACATGAAACATTGTCAAGAAGCAGCAAAAAAAAAGCAACATGAAACATTGTCGAGAAGCAGCAAAAGAACAAAAAACCAAACCCTAACCAAGCAAAAAAAAAATCCTCACGCAAACAAAAAGTAAAAAAAACAACCATGAAAGCAAAGAGGAAAAAAAAAGAAGGAACAATGAAACATTGTCAAGAAGCAGCAATAACCCCCCCCCCCCCCCCCCCCCCCCAAAAAAAAAAAAAAAGCAACAATGAAACATTGTCAAGAAACAGCAAAACCCCCCAGCAACAATGAAACAATGTCAAGAAGCAGAAAAAGTAACAATGAAACAATGTCAAGCAGAAAAAGTAACAATGAAACAATGTCAAGAAGCAGCATAAGGAAAAAACCAGCAACAAAAACCAAAAAAACCCACCAAGAAGCGACAATGAAATTTTGTCAAGAAACCGCCTAAAGAAAAAACCCAGAAGAAACAATAAAACATTATCAAGAAGCAGCAAGAAAACCCAACAAAAACGAGCAGCAATAAATTGTCAAGAAGCAGCATAAAACCCCCCAAACAAAAACAAAACCCAAACACAGAAAACCCAGCAAGAAGCAACAATGAAACATTGTCAAGAGGCAGCAAAGCAAAACAAAAAAACCCGAACCAAGCAAAAAAAAAAAAAACCCACACAAACAAAAAAGTCAAAAAGCAAAATAAAAAAAACGAAACAAAAACAAACATACAAATGAAGCAGCAACAATGGAGTATTATCAAGAAACGACTACAAAACAAACAAAAAACATCAAGAAGCAGCAAGGAAACTATCAAGAAACGGCAAAAAACAAAACCCCATTGTGAAACGGCAACCAAACATATATCAAGATGTAGCAAAGAAAAAAAGAAACTCAAGCTATCTCCAAGAAGCAACATCAAACTATCATTGAAAAGCAGCACCAAAATATCATTAAGCACCACCAGCAAAAAGACACCCCCCAAAAAATTGCCAAGACATGAAGAAGCAGAAACTGGATGACAACAAGGAGCAGCAACCAGACGTCATTGGGGAGCAGCAACCGGACATCGTCGAGGAGCAGCAAATGAACATTGAGGAGCAGCAACAGGAAGACATCGTCAAAGTGCAAAAAGACAAATTATCTAAACCAGACACCACCGGAAGAGCAGAAACCGGACATTGAGGAGCAGCAACCGGACATTGAGGAGCAGCAACAGGAAGACATGTCAAAGTGCAGAAAGACAAATCATCAAATCAAGGAGCAGTAACCAAGAGGACATTGTCAGGAAGCAGCAATAAGACTTGGATTAGTACATCAAAAGGACAGTAAGCAGCTGTCCAATATCCCGGACGTGTGCTCTATAGCTTTGTGCAGCTGTGAACAGTCTAACTTGTGCAGCAAATCGCGAGGACTTTAGTTTGGATTAGGACGCTAGAACCATATGAAGGGAAACTCGAACTGGATGATCAGGACTATAAGATACTTTCATTAGGACTGCTACAGTATATCACCAACTGTGTGCAGTAGAATAATATGGAGAGAAGCAGCAGAAACTGATCATAAGAGCGGCATACCAGCACTTACATGAAGACTGTTTAGACTTCATACCATGAAATGCAATTTGGAAATAGTATGCCTAAACCCAAATCTTGTGTGCAAAAAATAAGAAGCAAAATGCTAACACAAGTGTGCAGAGAGACGCCCCCCCCCCCCTCCCCTGTCCTTTTTGTGTTTATTTACCTTAATAAATGAAGCAGCCTTAAAAATTTGAAGACCAAAAAAGGAAAATGAACTAAAAAAGGAATTGAAAAAAGTGTAATATAAAAGACCAATAATAAAAAACCCAAATGACATTCATTATCAGCTTGACGTGGAGGCTTGACTAAGCACCAACTACTCAAAAATGTTATGTGATTTTGAACAAGATTGTGTGTGAAGGGTATGTATTGGATTTAGGACTTGTGGTTAGACTGATTTTTTTTCTTCTCTGGAGCTATGTTTTGCAGATGTATTGAATTATATTTGACTATATATGTAGATGTGTGATCGTAGTTTGTTTAGGATCTGTGTTATAGCTTGTTGAATTTTGTGCAAGAAATGTGAGGTGGTGATAGAATGGGCACTAAAGTTGATTAGTTAAAGGAAAATAGATGCTAAATGAAAGTTTACATTTTGTATCTTTACTTGCAGTTAAGTTTCATACTTTTTTTATGAAATCAAATATTAGTTAATGAACTGTCTCAGACCAAAGATTTTTAATGGTAAATTTGTGATGGCCGTCCAGTGATAAACCAGAATAGACTGCGCTCTGCTGTACAGAAAATGATAGAAACTAGTTGCTTTTGTAAGATTGGTGTTTAAGGATGCTCTAAAAATTTGTGGGGATTTCGTACCATAAAAAATTCATATCGAGTTAGTTGGCTACATAGCTTTTCATTGAGATGGTGTACGCTTATGGGGATTTCATAAAAAGGATAATGCAAGTGGGCTGTATAACTTTTAAATGAGATGCTATCTACAGGAAAAGGTTGATTTTGGATTGGGGGGGGGGGGGGGTGCAGGGTAAACTAGAAGTTTTGTAGGATAGGTATCAAGAGGAAGGGGTATTTGGGTGAAAGCTGCTTTTAGAAATGTATGGGGATTTTATAGAAAATAATATAAAACTATTTATTTTATATCACTTTTAAGTCACGGCAGATTTCTGTGCGTGAAATTTGGGCTGCTCTCCCCGGGAGAGCGCGTCACCACAAGAGCAGCGCTACAAGAGAGCTACAACTAGGGGGTTGTATGACTACTGAGGTGTTTGTTGTTAGCACGTTTACTGATAACTTGGGGGGGGGGGGGGGGGCGTTAAGTTTTGTAGGATAGGTATTCAAAAGGGAGGGGTGTGCAGGAATGGAGTCGAGCAGTGTATGAGGATGTGATAACAGAGGATTTGAAGAGACTGTAGATTTTTTATTAGTAAGATGTTAAATATGTGGGGGGTGGGGGCTAAAAGTCGTGTGGGGTGGGTATTTAATATCAAGTGGTTTTTGGGTAGGAGGGAAATTGGGCAAACGGAGAAAAAGGTAGGCAGTAATTTTCTCATATGGTTTGATACAGATGCAACCACTATACTTTTTGGGGGGAAATGGGTGTAATTCATTCTTTAACAGATTAAAATTGCATAGAAATATCGGTAACTGAAAACCATCTTACCATGACGGAAAGTACATGAACTTATAACTGGAGAAAAAATGCTACAGACCATTGTCTAATGTGCCGTTGTGTCCTCATGCATTCATACATACATACATATGCATGAACAGACACCACCTTAATACTAACACTTAACCCTAACCTTGATACTAACCCCAGTTTTTAAATCTGCATGAAAACACAAAGGCAGGTGAATACAACGGTATATGAACACAATGGTTGATGGCCTTAAACTTTCTTCATAGAAGCGGGGAGGAACAAATTTCAGGGGAGATATATTTTGGGGGAAACAGGAGAATTTCAGAGAAAAGCCACGTGACAAGAAGGGTAAGTGTACATGTTCTAGTCTGTAGGAATGAAGTACTGGTATATATGGAGAACAGGGAGGCAGGGAGGTATTTTTCTTTATATTAGGATAGGGTGTAGTTACAAATCGGAGAAAAAGTTGTGAGGAGGCTAAAATATATGTTAAGGTCAGAGTTGAGGAGAGACGAGGGGCTAGAATCAACAGCTGATGTTTTGTCCATATATATATATATATATATATATATTTTGTGTGTGTGTGGGGGGGGGGGGGGGGGGAGGATTAAGGTATGTGTAGGGGGGAAGCAGGCAGATATTTTCCTTAAAAAAGTGAATATGGGACATGGTGGGAAAAGGGCAATTTTAAAAGGGGATAAGAGTACATTTGAAAGGTTAAGTTGAAAAGACGATTGATTTTGGGGAACAAGAGAGAGGTGAAAGATACAGAAAGAACACACACTTTTCTTCATGGTGCAAAGAGAGGGAAGGGGGGTTGTACATTGATGTGAAAGAGGTACTCGAGGTGGGGATAGAAATGTTAATGTCGGTGGCAACAGGGGGGTGGGGTGGGGTGGGGGGTGTAGGGTTTGGATGACTTGGGCCAGAGGCAGATCAGTCTGGAGGTCTGTTATTGGAACGCCATCACAGATTTTACAACGGGAAAAGTCCCGCAGCCTTCCACAGTTACATTGCTTTCATATATATTGCTATTTTTTTCAGTGGGCAGTGTTGTGTTATGGAAAGAGTGTGTAGTGACAGGACTTTTCTTTGTAACGCTTTCTGGGCTGGGAAAGATTTGTTCAAAAATATTTTAATCATGAAATCATATTTTTTCTTTTTATCATGAAGTCATGTTAGCAGATAAATAGTTTTATGGAGAATTGAGTGCTTTACCAAAAAAAAAAAATTTATCCACCCCTCCTTTTCTTTTTTTTTTAAACCCTTTTTTATCAGTTGCATTTGAACAAATTCTGCCATGCTTTTTGTTGACTGGATAGTAAATGTGCTATGAAAAGGATACAATTTGGATATTATAATTATGGTTTTTGATCTGGGGGGAAAATTATCAGTGATGTTTTATAGAAACATTACAGCCCTCAAACCATGTTTGCTGTTGAGTGATTTTATGACATGGTCCATATTCCTACTCTCAAAAACCTTAATGAACCCAATATAATGAACTTAGTAAAAATAGTCATGAAACTATTTAATGGGAATTGGATAGGTTATTTCAACAAAAAACTTATTTTTCTTTGAAAAATTATGAAGTTATGAGAATAATCAGTCCTCGATTCAAGTTCATTGTGTTGAGGATAATGAGTTTATGGAAAATAAAGTGTTTTTAATTATATGCTTTATTTCCCTTCATGAGAAGAACCCTTCTTAATTATACTCATTAGTGTTCAATTCATGTTCATTGTTTAGAGGATCAGTTTATGGAAAATAGTGTTTTCCACGATATGCCTTATTTCTTTTCATTAAAACCCCAAACTTATTTGTAATAAAGTTACTTAGAAATGTATTGGTCCCAAAACTGTTTATAGGATACTGAGATTGTTATGAAGAAAGTGCATTTTCCATTATAGGATTTGTTTTCCTTTCAAAAAGTTGTCAGTGATGCTGTCTAGAACAGTTATAGCCCTGAAACCATGTTTCCTGCAAACAAGACGGTGTATGATATGGAAAAGGTACTGCTTTTAATGATAGTTTAATCTCACCTTTCACCTTTTTTGTTTTTGAAATCTGCATCAATGTATTTATTTAGAAATCTCAGCACTGAAACTATTCATTGTTAGAAGAAGAATGTGTTTGTAATGGAATAGGTTTCATTTGGTGGTTGGTTTTCCTTTAAAATAAAACCCCAAATTTTATAAATGATGTAGAAGTATAATCCTGAATTTGTGTTTATTGTTTCAAGGATAATGACTTAATGAAAAATGTTTTTTTATATTGCATTTTATGTCTTTAGTAAGGAAAAACAAAATAACCTTTCAGCAATGAAGTTTTTGAGATGTAGTCCTGAAACCATGGTTATTAGTAGGGTAATCAGAGTGCTTTAGAATATGAAAAAGTGTTTTTAATGTGATGTATTTCCCTTAAAAAAATTGAAGCCATTTAGAAGCATTATGCTTGTAAAATTATATTCATTGTGAGTAGCATACTAAGTTTATAGAAAAAGTTGATGATTTATTTCTTTTGGGAAAAAAAAGTATCGATGAAGCCATCTTGATGCTTCATGGATCTGAAACCATGTTTTGTTCAGAAGATAATGATATTGTGGACAGTTTTTCATGATGTGTTTTATTTTTCTTCCATTAAGAAAACACTTGCCAATTCATCCACAAAGTTGTTTAGAAATATAGTCATGAAATGGTGTGTTTTGTTAAAAGGAAAATTATATCATGAGGGAAAAGATATGTGACTTAAAGCCCTTTTCAATGAAGTTATCTAAAAGATAAGATATTGAGATGGTAGTTATAACAGATGGAAAAGTGTGGTGTTTACGATGTGGATTTTTTCAGTTTTTGTTTTGGTAACTATTTTTTTTAAAGGCATATCGCAGTCATGAAGATGTTAAGAAAGATGGAAGGATATAGTTAATATTGTGGTTATTTTCCTCTTCATTGTGTTAAAGACAAACTTTATGAAGTTATTTAAAAACATGTGAATAAATTTAACATAGAAGATGGAAACCTCATTCATAATGAGGTTTATTTTCCTTTTTCTTAAAGCAAACTTTACAGTGAAGTTATTTACAAATGTTGTGAAATCTTGTTTCCTGTTAACAAGATATATTATGGAAGATAAGGAAATATGTGTACCCTTCTGTTAATATAGTTTTTATAGACCTTATCAGTGAAGTTGTTTGGAAGTGCTACAGCCATGAAATATGTTTTTGAAAGTGGAGAAGGTGCATCTTTCATATTTTCCTTTTAAAGCGAAATGGACTTTAAGATATTTAATCCTTAACCAATGTTTGTTTGTAGGATAATGAGTTTGTAATAGAAGATAGTGTGTTTTTAGTATGGTTTATTTTCCGCGCACCCCCCCCCCCCTTCCCTTAAAAAAAAAGAAGCTACTTAGAAGTACAGTCCTGAATCCATGTTGTTCATGGGACATGATATGGATTGTTCATGCACAAGTCATTTTGTTATAGATCAGATGCAATGTTGGTTGATTAGAGTCCTGTTATGGCTTTAATGTTAACAGCACTGATACTTGACCAATGGTAGATTATTGCAGATTTAACAGCAACTCTTATGTGGTGTTAAAAATAATGAAAAATTTTTTAATTCATTTTTATAGATAAGGGATGGAAAACTATTTTTAACGTGAGGAATTTGACGTAAAAGAGGAATGCTATGGAAAATATAGTGTGTGGGTATGTGATGTGGTGGGTATGTGATGTGGTGGGTGTGTAAAAGAGCACTGTGAGTAATTGGTTGTGAAACATAGTCTTAAAAACTGAAGGGCATAGGGAGTTTTTGGGTTGGGTTGAAGGGAGGGTTTTCCTGATAAGGTTGAATTTGTTTTGTATTTTTATTTTTTTGTTTTTTTACAGAAGTTGCTGTCCTTGCGTGAATGGATATTAAAATATATGAAAGCCTGATGTTTAAAAATTTTTTTGTTATAGGTGTGTTTAGTTTTCTTTTTGTAACATTATTGGTCTGAAAATGGGCTTAATGCTAGATTTTTATTCACACGTCTTAGTGAAAAGTGCAGTTATATGAATGATGGATGCTATGTGTATGGTTTTCAGTTACCTGCATTCCATTTTGATCGATTGTGTACATGTTTCAATAGCTCTAGGAGCTGCTTGCATGTGGTAGAGGAGGGATAGTGTGTGTGCTGGCAAATCAGTACTGATCTACCATCAGTGGGTCATAGCAGATTTTACAGCCACACTGATTTGATTAAAAATTTGAAGAATTTAAACATATATGAAAACAAACCTATGTTATGAAAGATGAGTGCTCTATAGTGGTTTGTGTGTGTGTGTGTGTTTAGCAGATCTGTGTACTGATCTACCTTCACAGTGGATCATTGCTAATTTTACAAAAACACTCGTTGATTTGATGTTGAGAAGTACAAACAATTAATATAAGTATTTTTGTAAAGTGTTCCAGTTTATGTAAGAGGCAAATGTATAGATAGTGTGTGTTCTGGCAAAAGTGTTGAGCTCCGATAACATACAGTTCCGTGGTTTAGGAGGAATGGATGTGAGATGGAATTTACTGTGGAAATATTGTTTGGAAGGAGAGAGCTTTTTGTCTGATTTCTTTTTGCTTAAAAAAATAAAAAATTAGACGATTAAAAATATAAATGTTCTGAACTCATGGTTGTGGTTTGCGAGGCAGAAAATTTGAATTTTGCTTTTTTTTGTTGATTGGTTGGTTAGCTGTTAAGCTTTTTGGTTTTTTTCTTTATACAGCAATTTTAATATGTATGAGAGAAGATGCTGTTTTTCTCTTTTTTAAAATTTTCTTTAAATTTTTTGGGACCTTTTTTTTTATAGTGACAACTTGAAAAATGGTGTTGAAGTAGTTTGTCAAATTCTGTACATTTGAGTGGAAAGTGCCAGTGATAACTTGAAAAATGGTGTTGAAGTAGTTTGTCAAATTCTGTACATTTGAGTGGAAAGTGCCAGTGATAACTTGAAAAATGGTGTTGAAGTAGTTTGTCAAATTCTGTACATTTGAGTGGAAAGTGCCAGTGATAACTTGAAAAATGGTGTTGAAGTAGTTTGTCAAATTCTGTACATTTCAGTGGAAAGTGCAATTTGGTATATGAGTTTAGATGCATTTTTTAATTTTTTTTTTTTTTTTTTTTAACAGGGGATAACTTGAAAAATGGTGTTGAAGTAGTTTGTCAAATTCTGTAATTTGAGGGAAAGTGCCAGGTGAATATATTAAAAAATATGTCAGTGTGTGAAGTAGTTCGGGGAATTTGTACATTTCAGGGATAGTTGGGAGGTGTGGAAAGTGCAATTTGGTATATGAGTTTAGATGCATTTTTTAACCTTTTTTTTTTTTTTTTTTTTTAAACGGATAACTTGAAAAATGGTGTTGAAGTAGTTTGTCAAATTCTGTAATTTGAAGGGAAAGTGCAATAACAGGAATGAAGAATGTTTTGTTATATTAAAAAATATATTATCCATGATCATGTGTGTGCATGCAGCTCTCGGGGATTATTTTTGAGTGGCAGGGAATTACTGTTGGGAGGGTGTGTTTGTAGGAGGATAGATTAAAATTTTTTAAAAATTAAGAGTGGCACTGGTAAAGAGGTGTGTGTGTGTACTGTCAAACCTTTTGCTTTACATTCATAGATCATGGTAGGTTTTACAGTAATACAGGTATGTATGAAAAGTGCATATTTCTGTGTATAAAAATTGGGAAAAGAAATTTTAAGGTGAATTTTGAATCGAATCTCATGGTAGATGCAAGTATGTAAGCCACATTATAAAATAAATCCTGAAATCGAGTTGAAGATTAGGACATATTTTGTTTTGAAAAGAAAAGTCACTCCTGAGATAAGCCAATAACTGCTGAAAAAGAATTGTCTGTAAATAATAATAATAATGTATGTATGAAATTTATGTAGAAATGGAAATGTATGCTGTAAAGAACATCCCATCAAATTTTAACTGTGAATGTTGTTAAATAAGGAAAACAATTTTTGTTTTAAAAGTAGTATAGCGACAAAAACTGGTGAGTTGCACTATCATACAGATATTTCGACTTCTGGTTATATGCTTCATGATTTCAGATTTGTGTGGAGAGGAGAGGAAGTAGGGGAAAGGCGGAATGAGAATGAGAATCTGTAATGATGAAATGTACATGTAATAACATAACAATTCTCAAATATTTATGAAACTAAAAAAAAAAATGTTGATAATATGTGGCATGATGCAATGTAAATGTAATTACAAGTGCAGTGTATTGTCTTGAAACTGTATTCATGTTGATGTATGTGGCATGATGCAATGTAAATGTAATTACAAGTTCAGTGTATTGTCTTGAAACTATTCATGTTGATGTATGTGGCATGATGCAATGTAAATGTAATTACAAGTGCAGTGTATTGTCTTGAAACTGTATTCATGTTGATGTATGTGGCTTGATGCAATGTAAATGTAATTACAAGTGCAATGTTCAAGTATTCATGTCTTGAAACTGTATTAATGTTGTATTGGCATATCGTTTGTTCAGACATTACAAGCTCTTTCCAGATATCCCACAAAACTTTGTATGCGTGTGTCCACATTGTTTATGTGTGTGTGTGTGTGTGTGTGTGCATTTGGAGAGAGCTATTTCTTGTATAATTATGTTTAAGGATGCTCTCACCAATGACAAACCAGCAAATGTAATCACTTGCTTGTGCTTCATGTCAAGCGTCTGGGAATCAGTCTTGGTTTTAATCCCTATTATTTTTTTTAGATGACTAAACTCCCTTGAGAATAC
Source organism: Rapana venosa (assembly GCA_028751875.1). Classification (NCBI taxonomy): domain Eukaryota; kingdom Metazoa; phylum Mollusca; class Gastropoda; order Neogastropoda; family Muricidae; genus Rapana; species Rapana venosa. The sequence goes on along the minus strand of CM054165.1, from coordinate 18,372,611 downwards.
CACAAACAGATGGATATTGTTTTTTTATGTTGTCCAAGACCTACGTAAGTTTGAACTGAAATTTCTGTAAATCCTACCATGATTGGCAATTCTCAAACTACAGAATTTTTCTTCCGTACAAAAAACCCCTCACCCACCACTAGCACACTGTCCTTAAAACCAAAGCAAAAATAACTTGTCAAGTGTTTATGGTCATTCTGGAATTTTTTCTCTCATGAGAATGACTTTTTAGTTTTCGTATGGAAGAAACAGAATTGCTAATCTTTTATGACATAAACCTCAGTCCAAAGTAAGGTATATATTGAAGGGTTCACAAACAAATTCTAATGTGAAGTAAAGTTTTGTATTGTCAGAAAACTATTTGTTCCAGAAAAGTATATTTTCAGCCCTTTTAACCTTCAAGTAGAATTATCTTGATTACTTTTGTGTATAAAGGTTTGGTGCACTTAAAATGTTACTTATGTGCCATGAAAGTAGCTATCAACAGTAAAAATATGCAAAAAATTATTATTTGGAGCAGGAAGGCCTAGTGGCTAGCATGTTGAGCTCAGGATCTGACAGTGTGGGTTTGAGCTACCACCAAGAAGCTCATTCAAGGGGATTTTCCCTGTGGAGTTTACATCAGTACTGACTCCCCTCCCCAAAAAGGCCTTAAGATGAAACAAGAAGCTTTCGGAAGCACAGGCCATTGAATGTGGACAATTTAAAAAAAAAAAGTATGTAACCTGTCCAAATGTATATTATCTGAAGATTGAATGCAACAACCTTAATTGTGGGCAAACGGTCTCGTATGAAAAATCTCATCATTGGTGAACCTCAGAGCTCCGGCTAAGGAATGATAGAAAAAAGATTATAGTATTATATTAATCCGTATTTGAATTCTACCTTATCCCCAGTAACTTGGGACATAGGGAGTCCAAGGTCCCTGTGTGTTGCACACATTTAGTGCATGTAAAAGAGTCCATGGCAACAAAAGAGTTGTCCCTGATAAGAATCTTTTTTTTTTTAATGTGCACGCAAGGAATGAAATACACAGACTGGCTTTTTAGAATTTTTCTTTTAAGGAAAAGGGTGTTGCTGCTCTTGTGGTAATGTGTTTTATTTATTTGTTGTCTTTTATTTCCAGGATAATGGAATAAGCACTTTTTTTTTTACATCAAGTCCCAGTGTGTATGCAGTTTTGTAAATGTCATCTGTGTAACCAAGGGCTGGGAGCAGCCCATATTTTATGCAGAGAAATGTGCCATAACTAAAAAGTGGTGTGTGTGTGTGTGTGTGAGTGTGTGAAACTTGTATAGGCATGTATGTTTTATTTGCACAGAGAATGAAATGCGTTGATTTTGTACACTGCAGTAAGCTCTGTAATGACATGTTTGCTATTTTTATTTCTTTGATGTTTTAATCCTTTATTCGTTACATACATGACTTTTTGTTTTTGAAATAATATGTGTGGGTGTGAGCATGCGTACGTGTGTGTGTGTGTGTGTGTGTGTGTGTGTGAACTTAATGTACTACTTCTGGCTCGACATTTGGTGTAACAGCATTAATTTACAAGGCGTATGGTCTGTGCAGTTGTCTCTGCTCAAGAAGGGTCTGGTTCTCCAGAAGTAGTTGCAGACTTGATATGGTATCGGTGCCATTGGGCAAGACGGAGAATTTTGGGGGATAATAGCAACTTCTTGAAGTTACGAGTTGGATGTTTATGAATATATGATGCAGAAATCAAAGAAAAATGATATTCTTTTGAAGTTATAATGGCTTTAGATGGTGGGTGGGTGGATGTGTAAAGTCCAAAGTAAAATAAGGCAATGAACTAGGTCATCTCCCCAAGTTAGTTCGTGTAGGTACATAGATCATAGATTGTGTGGATGCAGGCGCATTTGTAATTAATTTTATTCTTTTATTTTGAGGAAATGGAAATAAGTGTGTGTGAGCGTGTAAACCATACATGCAGTACATGGATTGTGAAGAGGGTCCATTCAGTGTTAGGCGTGGGTAGGAAAAGTGATGTAGGCATGTGCCTGTGTGGAAAGGGAAGCAGGATTTGATGTGCTGGTGCATCTGTGCAAAGGGAAGTAATAGTGCATTTCAAGCCCAAGACATAATGTTGTGGTTTCCCTTGGTTCATGTGTGACCGGAGAGGAATGGGGAAACTAAAAAAAAAAAAAAAACCCAACTTTTTATTGAGAGAGAAAAATGAGCAAATATGATGACTTGTTTTTACATCCAACGCTCAGTCGAGGACAATTTACGAAAAGTGAATGAAACAGTCCTTTGAGGGAGCTAACTCTGCCAGTTCAAGGAGTGGGTGGGAGAGATCAACAAAATGGTTACATATTTAAATTTTAAGGATGAATCAATTAAACCAGGGTTTGGACATGTCCTTGAAAAAAAGGATATTTTCAAGGCCTTGGAAAGTGCTAAAAGAAATACAGGCACAATAAAGTCCTTGAATTTTCAAAAGGCCTACAGCAATCTTCATTTGAAGGCAACAAATTTAGCTGCTGTCCAAAAAGAGGTTTTTAACAGATGAAAACAAAAAAGTAAATAAACATATCAATATTTGTTGATCACTACATGACAGTAGCAGACATCGAAGTATGTGCTTGCTGGCATGAAAGTGTGATACTTTGAGGGAGTGGGGCTCTTGTGGATAAGGGAGGGGATGGGATAGCTCAGTGGTCGGAGCACTCGCTTTCCCCCAGCCAAGTTAAGCAGCGTCGAGCGTGGTTACCTCTTGGATGGGTGACCGTCTGCGCGCCTTGGCTTCAGTACAGTTCACCCAGCTGTAAATGGGTTCCTGCCCTCTTTAGGGTCAGGGAAGGTAAAGCAGCGAGGGAGAGATGGGCGCCGCCCTCAATATGCTGGCCCTAGAGAAGTGAGGTCTCTGACGCCTCGCCCCCCTACGACCTTATAGGTTATGGGACTCCTTTACCTTTTTATTTTATTTTAAAGGTAATATTAGAGGAGGTGGTGGCTAAGTTACGTACACAGTACCAGCCTATGCGCGAAGGGAAGCAATTATTCCGTTCACCATCTAACAGTTGAGAGGGTTGTCTCTCTTTGTACCTTGTCTGTGGCATTTCGATTTAGAGCTTTTTGGCGAAGGATGGGCTAAATCAGATGAGACTCAACTTCCCCACAATGCACTGCAATCTGAAACATTCAGGGGTGTGCCCTTACAACTCCCCAAGGAGTTAAAGAAGCGAGGTCAAATTTCCGCTTCTGACTTGACTGCTGTGTCAAAGGGACAGATACTACTAAGTGGATAGAGCAGTTTTGACTTCTGTACCGTGGGTTCATGAAGTCGTGCGTTGGAATCCTAGCAGAGAACATTAAGAATAGTGACTTCTACGATCTCCTGGTCAAAACTTACTGATCTAGATCTATCAGTTCTTTTTTCTTTTGCCGAGTTCGAATACTGGCCGCAGATGCAGGAAAAGTAAGAAGAGTTTTACAATCTCCCAGGTCAAAGTTAATGAGTAGATCTAGATCTGTCAGATCTTCATTTAAAAAATAAAAATGTGTGTCGAGTTCGAATATTAGCAGCAGAATCTGGAAAATTCAGAATAGGCCTAGAGACTTTTATGATCTCCCAGGTCAAATCTAATGTGCAAATCTACAACTATCAGTTCTTTATTTCTTTCACAGAGTTCGAATATTTATTGGCAGAAGAGTGGAAAATTTAAAATAGAGGGTTTTACGATCTCCCGGGTCAACTTTATGAGCAGATCTAGATCTATCAGTTCTTTATTTCTTTTGCTGAGTTTGAGTATTGGCAACAGAGTTAAGAAAATTAAGACTTAATTTTTTTTAACGATCTTTCGGGTTATCAAGTGCAGATCTATCAATTCTTTCTTTCATTCCCCATGTATGTGCATGCAGAAGATTAGATTTGCATAAGAAAGATCATGTAACTGGTGTCAGCTGTAGGTGGGTTAAGGAAACAAACATACCCAGCACACTATACACCCTGTACCTTGGAAAGGTTAAGCTTCAACAGGTTCAATAAATTTGCCTTAAGAGACGTGGCTGAAAAATTCAGCACAATACACCAGTAACCTACAAAGAAACTTTTAAGGGAGAGAAAAGAACACACACACAGGCTCACACGCACGCACGCGCGCGCGGGCACACACACACACACACACATTGCATCTCTCGCTCGGGGGCACACACACACACACACACCATCATCTTTACTTTCTGTATTCTTAGGGCTCTAAAAAACACTTCTATAGAGGGCTGAATCTGCATTAGGCTACACTCTTGCTTTAGATGTTACCACATTTCCTTGCGTTTTTTTCTGTATGATTCTTATAGTCGTACCGCACGAACTAAGGCATCCACAGAAATAAAAACCACTTTTTTAAAAAGACTAGCCTCTGTCCCCAAACTCCTGTGAATTTGCACAAATTTGGTCGGTTTTAGTATTTTTAAAATTTCAGCAAACACTGTACCCCTCAGTCCTTCGTTGTTTGCTAGCTTCCTTACCACAATATTTTGACAAATGTCACTTTGCCTTCAAGACATTCAAAACTGGATGATACAAAACAAGTTACAGCTAAATGCAGATAAAACCAAAGCCATGATTATAGGGACCAAACACAAACTCTCTTCCATCACAACAGATTCAATAGAATTTGGCAGTACATCTGTTCCGCTATCCACTGCAGTTAAGTATCTAGGTGTTGTTATTGACAACACACGCTCTATGCAAAAATTCATCACCCAGACCTGCCAGTCCTGCTACTATCAATTATGGGGTATAAGTGCAATCCGAAAGTACCTGTCCACTGATGCAACATCCAAACTTGTCACATCTCTTATTCTTTCATGTCTGGACTATTGTGATTCTCTTTTGGCTGGTCTGCCACCATCATCTATCCACTCCCTTCAACGCATACAAAACTCTGCAGCTCGATTAGTCCTCCAAAAGAAAAAATCTGAGCATATTACTCCACTCCTGCAATCTCTCCACTGGTTGCCTGTGCCACAGAGAGTAAAGTACAAGATCAGTACCCTCTGTTACAAATGTCTCCACAAAACAGCACCCTCCTACCTTTGTGAATGTCTTCACCTGTACACTCATTCTCGTTCCCTCCGCTCTGCTGCAGATACCTTGGGCTTACGAATACCTAGATTCAACCAATCCACTGTTGGCCATTGCTCTTTCTCTATTTCTGGTCCATCAATCTGGAATGACCTCCCTCTCCCTTCGTGAAAAGCCTACTTACGACAGCTTTAAATCCAGCCTCAAAACATACCTATTTCAAACCTAAGATGTTTCCTCCTTGTGTCATCTCATATCTGTCCCTGCCTTTAAAAGCCCAAATTCCATCACCCTGCTGAAATGTACAACCTGTGTGTGTGTGTGTACATTTGAATTTGTTAGAATATTGTTAATCATTGTTGGTAGCTTGTGTGGGAGCGGATTGAATGGAAGCGCTCTGATTTGTAATTGCAAGATATAGTGCTCTATAAATTCCATATATTATTATTATTATTATTAATATGCATACGCAGGGTCAACACTGTAGGAACACAAGCAATCCTCATTTTGATAATTATTTTCAACTTTCTCGTGACTACCTAGTGTTGCTCTATGCCCTCAATCCTAAAAACAAACACAAAGTGCATTTTTGCATACTATAAAAAAAAAATCTGAAAAATACCAAAAATGTCCTCCCCCACTCGAACTCTATAGAAGATACTACATGACCCGCAAGCCAATACAGGAGTGTAACCTTACATCCCAGGAGAAGAAGATAATGTATTGGTGGATAGATTTAGAAAATAAATTTTTTGGGTTTTATCCGGTCAAGGGTGGTGGGGCCTAGAATGATTGACTCCCATCAATCAAAATTGATTGTTAGAAGTGTTTGTTGGTCACACCACCCCGGGTGGGCGCCTGGCTGCTCAGTCTGGGCCATGACTGTCGTCAGTAGGGGGTAGTACCTGGTCATCTGCCTGTGTTGGCTCAGAACAGGCATCATCCAACATCAACCAAGGTGACCTAGCAGCAGTGTCGAGAGCCCGTCTGGTGTGCATACTGTGTGTATAATTGTCTGTGTACTTAAGGACATTTGCAAAAATTAATGCACGCAGACACGCCCACGCACATACACACACGTGCAGAACATCTTGCGCTCACGTTAAACCCCATTCTACATTTCGGCAGAGTAGGCCATTGTATGCCGGTAGGAAGGGATGACCAAATTTACAAAACTGCATACACACGGGGACTGGATGTAAAAATCACACAAGTGCTTATTTCATTATACTCTAACTAAATACATACACACACACACACACACACACACTCTACATCATCCTTATTTCTGTATTCTTAGGGCTCTAACACACTTCTATAGAGGGCTGAATCTGCATAAGCCTACACTCTTGCTTCGGATGACCTGTGTTTGTTGGTCACGCCACCCCGGGTGGGCTCCTGGCTGCTCAGTCTGGCTCAGCGACTGGGCCATAAGTGTCATCAGTAGGGGGTAGTACCTGGTCATCTGCCTGTGTTGGCTCAGAACAAGCATCATCCAACATCACACTGTGTGTATAGTTGTGTGTGTGTGTACTTAAGAACCTCTGCAAACATTAATTTATACACGCGCGCACACATACACACATTCATTTCATTCATTTATTCTTTTATATCGAGGATAATGGAATAAGCACTCATGCGCTTTTTTTTACATCCAGTCTGCGGTTTTGTAAATTCTGTCATCTGTTCCCACCGGCACACAATGGCCTACTCTTACGAAAAGCGGAACAGGATTTAACGTGTGCGCAAGATGTTCTGCGTGCGTTCGCACACGGGGCCTCGGTTTATAGTCTCATCCGAAGGACTTTTGGGGAGAGTGGAGTCTACACATATGCGCGCATGCAGGCACATACACATACACATGCAGGCACAAACACACATGCAGGCGCACGCGCGCTCACACACATGCACGCACGTTCGCACGCATGTAAATAACAAAAACACCAGTCTGATCCAATCACTGTTTCTTTATAAAGGGTCACAACAGACACAAACTCCTCCAGTGCAGTACATCATTGTTTTGAAACAGAAAAAACCAAACCAAAACAAAACAAAGACATATTAACAATATAAGAGAAAATTGATAAAATTAATATTTGATAAAAGTTTGTCAATTCATATAATTATATTAGACACATAGGCAGTAACGCACGTGTATACATACATACATTACATATATATATATATATATATATATATATATATATATATATATATATATATATATATATATATAATACCTGGTTGACTGAATTGCTGCTCTTGGCTTGTTGCAGTTCAACCTTCAGGTTCCAAAAATGTTATATACACAGACAATAAGATTAATAGTTGATGGTATTTTCAGTGAGGCTTAACTAGCCAAAAAAAGCAAATGAAAACAAAATATTGGTTACAACAACAAAAAAGACGCAAAAACCGAGAAACAGTTTCGGTTGCTGGCAAAACAGTAGGAAATTGGCAAAACTGGCCCAAAAAAAAGAATGCCACCGTTTTTATTCAACAAATTATGCAAATAATCTTACCCAGCCCCTCATTTACATAATTATTATTAACTTTCAAATGGTAGGCTTGCGCGTTTAGTTCAATGGCCACGAAATGAAAATTCACAGTTTAGCAGTTCTGTTTTTTTTTTAACTGTTGAGGAAGGAACCCAAAGCTTTTACAGTCGGAACGTTTAGTAAATGGCTAGGTAATGAACGTTTTTGGTTGTTAAGTCGGCAACGTTTTAAAAATCACTCCCATAGTTCTGCAGTCAATTGGCTTAAGACGCGATTTATTCCCGAATTCGTCAAACAGTCCACTGTGAAATTAATAATAAAACAAATTCAACAGCAAACTTGTCAAAACATCAAAATTTACCAACCAGCCTCTTTAACAGATGACAAAATTTACAAAACCGCATACACACGGGGACTGGATGTAAAAAAGCACATGAGTGCTTATTCCATTGTCCTCGATAAAAAAAAAAAGCGCTTTGATTTGTTGCTTTACAAGATTCAGCGCTATATAAATTCAATTTATTATTAGAATTATTAGTATTATTCAACCGGTCTATCACCAGTGTGTTGATGGGTTAAATCGAATAAAAGATCTAATGAATTAGCCTTTTCAACAGTCACTGAATCCGCGTTTCAGTATTCAAGTTGTCAAACGTTTTGAACAGATCAAGTCATCAACCTTTTATATATATATATATATTTTTAATTCATCACTTGATTTAATGTTTCCACAGTCATTGAAGCAACCTTTCAACAATCAACGTTTGAACAATCAAATGTTTCAACAACCAGCCTTTCAACAATCGACGTTTCAACAATCGACGTTTCAATATTCGACGTTTCAACAATCGCCGTTTCATCAATCAACGCTTCAACAATCGACGTTTCAACAATCGACGTTTCAACAATCAACGCTTCAACAATCGCCGTTTCAATATTCAACGTATCAACAATCAACGCTTCAACAATCGACGTTTCAATATTCGACGCTTCAACAATCGACGTTTCAACAATCAACGTTTCAACAATCAACGTTTCGACAATCAACGTTTCAACAATCGACGTTTCAATATTCAACGTTTTTACAATCAACGTTTCGACAATCAACGTTTCAACAATCGACGGTTCAATATTCGACGTTTCGACAATCAACGTTTCAATAATTATTTGACGTTTCAACAGTTGACTTTTCAACAATTGACGTTTCAACAATCAATGTTTCAACAATCAAGTGGTCCATTCTCCTGCCTTTTCTTTCTAAGAAGACTTAAAAAGATAACAATTCTCTCCCACACCGAGGTGGGATGCGCTGGGCCTGACTCATCAGGCGCTTAACGGCAGCGTAACGCATTTTCACTCGTATGACAGACAAAATAGTTGTTGTTTGTGCGCTCGACAACAACAAAGAAGCATCCCCCCCCTCCCCTCCCCAAAGAATACAATGAGTTAAGATGTAAAAACAGCGAAAGGAAACGAAACCAATGAGAGAAAAAAAAAGACCAACCAATCAATCAACCAGCCTACTGACTAATCATAATTATAATGGTTTATAAATGGTCGATGAAGGTACGTCTCAACAATCAACGTTCTAAAAGCCACGTCATCAACGTCACTGACGTGGTAGCCTGTTGCCCCCCGCCCCTCCCCCCCCCCCAAAAGAAATGTGCCCCCCCCCCCCCTCCCCCAATCCATTTTCCAAAAGAAAAAAATATATCGAGATGATGTGTATGGGATTGTGTGAAAGGTGAGGAGCATCTTTCTTCAGGGCCCCTGTAGTCGGCAAGGCTATGAACATGGATTGTGGATGACTGAAAGGACAGACCACTGTCAGGCGTTCATTCAGAACCCGATGCTTTGAATAGGAAAATAGCCATGAACCTGACATACACGTAATAAGATAATGTCATTTTAAACTAACAAAACACGCACAAAAAGAAAACACAGAAAGAAGCAAACAAAACAAAAGAAAAAAAAACCCTTCGAACCCTTGCCACTCCACTTTGGAACACCCTTACCCCATCCCCCCAAATAAAAAGTAACAAACCTGGAATATAATACAAAAGAAAACCTGTAATAACAGTACTGAAAGGAAATAAATGGAAAAAAAACCCCAACCAACCAAATAAACTCTCTTCCCTCCCCCCCCCCCCCCCCCCCCAAAAAAAAAAAAAAAGAATATAAGCTAAAACTAAAAAAAAAACCCCAAAGTCCCCCAAACCCCCACGCCAAAAGATAATATGAACAAGACAAAACAACACTCAAAGCACCATCACCACAACAAAACGAAGAAGTTTTGAGTGTGATCTGTTGTGCCACAATCAGCTTTAAACTGAAGACCAAAAATATCAATGTACCGTTCGTTCCACAACTATATATTATATAAACATGCAGTTTAGCGCACGAAAACGAACCCATGGCAACAATACAGTAAGCTTTCAACGCAATAACTATAACAAACTGCACAGCTATGTAACGCGAAGCCAGTCACTGCATTGCGCTGCGCTGCAAATAGAATGCAATAATTTTATGACACGACATGATAATGATAATGAGAGGGTACAGGATAGCCTGGTGGTTAAAGTGATGCGCATTGCGCTCGTGATCTGCTGACCGAGGTTCGAATCTCGTTCAAGAGGATTTTTTTCTTCTGGAGTTAACATCAGTGCCGACTCCACTCTCCCCAAAAGTCCTTCGGATGAGACTATAAACCGAGGTCCCGTGTGCGAACGCGCGCAGAACATCTTGCGCACACGTTACAACCCGTTCCGCTTTTCGGAAGAGTAGGTCATTGTGTGCTGGTGGGAACGGTTGACTAAATTTACAACGCTGCGTATACACGGGTATTGGATGTAAAAAAACAAAACAACCCACGTGAGTGCTTATTCCATTATCTTCGAAATAAAAAAAATATAAAAAAAAATTTCAAAGCAATACGGATACGATGCAATGCAATAGAATGCAACATGGCACGACATGATATACAGCTAAACAATAATAAGGATATGATGCAGCACAATCGAATGCAGTTAATGTAACACGACTCAATACAATTATAATACAGCCCAATAAAGAAGGTCACGCACAACAGAATATAACAACACAATACAACACAACCAGCCCAAGAATGACAGACGAAACAAACAACAAGAATATTATTATGTACACAGAAGACAGAACGGTGGTCATGGTGTTGTAGTCGTTGGAAAGCGAGGCATCGGAGACCTCAGCTTCTCTAGGGCCAGCATAATGAGGGCGGCGCCCATCTCCTCTCCCTCGCTGCTTTACCTTCCCTGACCCTAAAGAGGGCAGGTACCCATTTACAGCTGAGTGAACTTGGGGGGGGGGGGGGGGGGGGGGGGGGGGGAGCGCAAACAGTGACTCCAGTGCTAAACGCTCAATGGTGCTTAATCTTAGCTTAGGGAAAGCGAGTGCTCCGACCACTGAGCTATCCCATCCCCTACCACGACACAATACAATAATATTATAATACGGATTAATGCAAGAAAGTAAAATACAACACAACACAATACCACACAACCAACACAAGAACAACAGACCAAAACTAACTAACAACACAAAAAATATGTCTGTCTTTTTTATTTCTCATGCCCACAAATGTTTCGCAGAAAAATAAAAGAAAATCAATGTTTTATTTGCTCTGATCAGGCAGCTGCTTTAAATCAACCCGTTTTGGAAATGAGTGGTTCTGGTGTCCAAATAAATAAATAAATATAGACGCTATACCATATAGACGATATATATATAGGCTGTTTAGTGCACTACCACAGCAGCTGGGGAATAAACAATGATCAAAATAGAAAAAAAGAAATGAAGATGGTAGTGATGATAGTCA
>CM054165.1:18353707-18358707 GCA_028751875.1 Rapana venosa | reverse complement strand
CGCTCCATGAAATTAATACTCCTTAAATCATCTTTGCAAAATGAAGATTACAAAAAACTCAATATTTTACCATTAAATCAGAAATGCCATTTCAATAAAGTCGTATTCATGTACAAGATTATGAATAATCTTACGCCATCCTATCTGTATGATAAATTTGTTATCAGAGTTATTCGAGGTAAACGTATTCTATTTATTCCCCGCCCCAGGATAGACTTATTCATGTCATCCTTGGTTTATTCAGGTAGTAAGCTATGGAACAATATCCCTGATTATCTTAAACAGAAGCCTAGTTTGTCTTCATTTAAGAAAGGATATCACAGACATCTTTTCGAAATGTTATGATTGGAATTTCATTTTTGTGTTCGAAATCCTTATCTCTAGTAGTCATTAGCACACAATTCATGTTTAATTATCTGTAGTAGTCATTAGCACACAATTCATGTTTAATGCGATTTCATTCTTCACGTCTCTTTGCTGTTGTTGTTTTGTTTTGTTTTTTGTCCTTTCCCTGTTGATCTATTTTTGTCCTCACACTGTCCATAACTCTGTAAGCCACTCCCCCCCCCTCCCCTCACTCTCTATATCCTTTGCTGTTTTGCCGCTGTCTGTATGTCCGTCTGCCTGTCTGTCTCTTTGTCTCTTTCTGTCTCTCTCTGTAATGTGGTTTCTGAGTCGGTGGTTGTGTGTGTGTAGTGGGTTTTTATTTTTATTTAAATATATTTTTTTTTAATATATACTTGTTTGTCTGTGTTTGTTTGTTTGTTTGCTTTTCTTTCCTTCTCCATTGTCTCCCTTGTATGACATTCATCGTCATTGTATCTAGTTCTCATTTATAGTGTTTGATTATAATAATCAATTTTGAATTTTCATTTTGGTGTCTTTAAAACTGTTGACAATGATTATTTGGGGATGGGGGGGGGGGGGGGGGAATGTTGTTGGGTTTTTGTTTGTTTGGGTTTTTGTTTTTTTTTGGTGGTTTTTGATTGTTGTTGGTGGTGGTTTTGGTGGTGTTTTTTTTTGTTTTTTTTTTGGGGGGGGTGGTTTTTTTTTTTTTTTTTTTTTGAGAGCATGGTGTAAAAAAGCCCTGAGCTTATCCATTTACTCTCAATAAAAAGTTCGAGTTCGAGTTCGAGTTCTCTCTCTCTCTCTCAGTGCTATGTGGTTGTTATATTAAGCGCAGCAACAGTAAATACTTCTGAATGTCGAGTAGGGGAAATATCAAGTCAGCATGTCTCTCTCTCTCTCTCTGTCTGTCTGTCTGTCTGTCTCTGTTTCTCTCTCTCTCTCTCCTCTCTCTCTCTCTCTCTCTCTCTCTCTCTCTCTCTCTCTCAGTGCTATGTGGTTGTTATATTAAACACAACAACATACTTCTGAATGTCGAGTAGGGGAAATATCAAGTCAGCATGTCTCTCTCTCTCTCTGTGTCTCTGTCTGTCTGTCTGTCTGTCTGTCTCTCTCTTTCTCTCTGTCTCTCTCTCTATTGTGCAGCAGCCTTGCTTTATATTTGTGTAAAGCCTTTAGAATAAGAGATATCTTGGTTTCTTAAGTCATATTTTTTGGAACTGATTTTTTTTTTATATTGTGGTAGTTGTGAGTATACATTAACACTTTGATTTTTTGTGTTGCTTATTTTTCTCACTAAAATACTAAGCAGTTTGGCAACCCCCCTTCATGTATGGGCCAATGGCCTTTTGGTGAATAAATCGAGTTTTCTCTCTCTCTCTCTCTCTCTCTCTCTCTCTCTCTCTCTCTCTCTCTCTCTCTCTCTCTCTGTCTCGGGGACGGGATAGCCTGGTGGTTAGAGTGATGACTGTATTCGTGATCTGCTGACCCGGGTTCGAATCTCATTCAAGGGGGATATTTTCCCCTGTAGTTAACATCAGTGCCGACTCCACTATCCCCAAAAGTCCTTCGGATGAGACCATAAACCGAGGCCCTGTGTGCGAACGCATGCAGAACATTTTGCGAACGCGTTAAATCCTGTTCCGCTTTTCGTAAGAGCAGGCCATTGTGTGCCGGTGGGAACAGACGACAGAATTTACTAAACCGCATACACACGGGGACTGGATGTAAAAAAGAGCATGAGTGCTTTTCCATTATCCTCGATATATAAATAAAATTTAAAAAATTCTCTCTCTCCCCCCCTCTCTCTCCCTCTCTCTGCTCCCCCCCCCCCCACACTCTGTCTCTCTCTCCCCCTTCTCTCTCTCTCCCTCTCCCCCCCTCTCTCTCTCCCCGTGTACTTGAGTTTTTGTGATTGTCTTATTCCAATACCTCATTGTTGAGTGTAACCACTACGTGTACCTTACTTACACTGTGTAGATGTTCATTTTTGTGACTTTATAGGTTTGGCTGTGTTTTTTGTTCTTTTCTTCTCCGTGTTTTTATTGTGGGAGTGTATGGATATTGGGCTTATTTTTGTTAGTATGATGTATCCCTACGAGCGGGGACTGGATGTAAAAATAAGCACATGGGTGCTTATTCATTATCCTCGAAATAAAAGAATTTTGTCATTGTCATTGTCTTTGTTTTTGTCATTCTCTCTCTCTGTCTGTCTGTCTGTCTGTCTGTCTGTCTCTCTCCTCCCTCTTTCTCTCTCTCTCTCTCTCTCTCTCTCTCTCTCTCTCTCTCTCTCTCTCTCTCTGGCTTTCCTCAAAACAGATACACTTCATTTCCATTCGGGGGTTGAGGTGGGGAGAGGGGTATTTCTGTATCTCCATAATTATCCTCCTTCCGGTTTCTTGAAAAAAAAAATCAACACACACTATACATTAGAAGAAAAGTAAAATCTGAAACAATGTATGTGCTTTTTTGTATTTGGAAATATTATTTGTTGAAAAAAGCCAGAATTAAAAAACACCAAACATGCAATAGTAAGGAGGTCTAAAGAAAAACCCGAACCCAAGCCACCCATCGAAAAAAACCCAACCAACCAAACAAAAAACAAAAAAAGCGACTCAACACACACTTTTTTGTATATAGGTGGCTTGATGAAAAGAAGCAAATACACTACTTATTCAATGTACCATCTGAAAATAAAAGTTTGACTTTGACTTATACACATGAGCACCAGTCTAAAACAGTAACAATACAAATCACAAACATGACATGTCAGACGTTGATGAAAAACGTTATCACAATTACACACAACACAATCACGAGTATCGTCTCATTAAACAAACAAAAAAAATCATTATGCATGCCACCGTCAATTTAAAAGAAGAGGGCGCTATTTTCATGAAATAATGAATGATGTAATCTGATAAAATTTAACCCAGGTCAAAAGCTGTGTCAGTTATCAATGTCAGCTAAAATATCCTAAAGGCACAGACACAAACTAAAGTGGTTCGGGCACGTCACACGAACATCTGGACTGACCAAGACTGTACGTCAGCTCAAGGCCTACACTAAAATGTTGTTATGTGGTAAAATGTTGAGATTGCCTTTAGCCATGACAAGCTCTTAACACAACAACTGGCACTCTCCTTTAGTCGTCGGAAGGACGTTGTGGTGATCACCACCTCGGATGGGCGACTCACTGTCTGGCTCCGTGACTGAGATAATAATACTGTCGTTAGTAGGGGGGCTTAGTAGGTGATGTCCTGCGTATGTTAGCTCAGAACAGGCACCACCGAACACCACCAAAGTGACCCAGCAGCAGTGCAGGGCCCCTCTAGCTGGTGGTCCCATGGTGGCCTGATAGTGATTAGCTCCCTTTGGACGTCCGACCCTGAGGATGAGACGAAACGAATCTGGGTATGGCTGTGGCGGGGAGATTGAAATGAGCGGCGTGGGAACAGCAGGACAGGAACGTCACAGAAGATGAGGCAGCACCCTCCCCCAAAAAAAACCCAACAACAACAACAACCGAACAACAACACCCCCCCCCCCCCCCAATCCACGCCCACCCACCCTACCACATCGAGCCAATATGTCCGTCACTTATAAAACACATTGGGGCAATTTGTCTCTGCCAATAATCCACATTGGGGCAATTTGTCTCTGCCACTAATCCACATTAGGGCAATAGTAATGTCTACCACTAATTCACATTGGGGCAATTTGTCTCTGCCAATAATCCATTTGGGGCAATTTGTCTCTGCCACTAATCCAATTAGGGCAATAATAATGTCTGCCACTAATCCACATTGGGGCAATAATAATGTCTGCCACTAATCCACATTGGGGCAATAATAATGTCTGCCACTAATCCACATTGGGGCAATAATAATGTCTGCCACTAATCCACATTGGGGCAATAATAATGTCTGCCACTAATCCACATTGGGGTAATAATAATGTCTGCCACTAATCCACACTGGGGCAATAATATTGTCTGCCACTTATCCACATTGGGGCAATAATAATGTCTACCATTAACCCACATTGGGGCATTAATAATGTCTGCCACTAATCCACATTGGGGCAATAATAATGTCTACCATTAATCCACATTGGGGCAATAATAATGTCTGCCACTAATCCACATTAGGGCAATAATAATGTCTGCCACTAATCCACATTGGGGCAAAATGTCTGCCACTAATCCTCATTGGGGCAATAATAATGTCTGCCATTAATCCACATTGTGGCAATAATAATGTCTACCACTAATCCACATTGGGGCAATAATAAAGTCTGCCATTAATCCACATTGGGGCAATAATAATGTCTGCCATTAATCCACATTGGGGCAATAATAATGTCTGCCATTAATCTACATTGGGGCAATAATAATGTCTGCCACTAATCCACATTGGGGCAATAATAATGCCTGCCATTAATCCACATTGGGGCAATAATAATGTCTACCACTAATCCTCATTGGGGCAATAATAATGTCTGCCATTAATCCACATTGTGGCAATAATGTCTACCACTAATCCACATTGGGGCAATAATAAAGTCTGCCATTAATCCACATTGGGGCAATAATAATGTCTGCCATTAATCCACATTGGGGCAATAATAATGTCTGCCATTAATCTACATTGGGG
>CM054165.1:18346207-18348707 GCA_028751875.1 Rapana venosa | reverse complement strand
CATCGTGTGAACCAATAAATTGTCTGTACATTTGAAATCTTTCACTGTTTTGTATATGACCACTCCACTGTTGCCAACGGCAGTCACTCAGTCTTTGCCTGAAAACCTTGATAAACTCTCTACAATTTCCGACACCTTGATTGAGCCAAACAAACCCAAAACCAAGTTCACATAAACAGGTACGTATTTGTGAAGCCCAGGTGCTTTTCCCCTTGACATCTAGATCATAAAACAAAGAGAGAGAGAGAGAGAGGAGAGAGAGAGAGAGAGAGAGAGAGAGAGAGAGAGAGAGAGAGAAGACAGACAGAGACAGACAGAGAGAGAGAGACAGAGGCAGAGACAAAGAGACAAAGAGAGAGACAGACAGAGGCAGACAGAGACAGATACAGAGACAGAGAGAGAGGAGAGACATACAGAGATAGAGACAGAGAGAGAAAGAGAGAGAAAGAAAGATAAAGAGAAAGAAGAGAGAAGAGAGAGAAAGAGAGAGAGGTAGGTGTGTTTCAAACATTCTCAAAATCAATGTGATGCAATATTACAACAAATAATTCTTGGAAATTGATATCCTACGAGACACAAAGGCTATAGAAACTCAACGATTGACCTGATAAATAATTGAAATCCTACATTTAAAAAACAACAACACCAAACCTTCTGCCAGATAGATAAAATCGTAGTGAACAAATCTGTACAACCTTTGATTACTTCCATCAATGAATAAACACAAATCATCACATCATTCAAGACATTTTAATACATTTAAATACTTAGATTATATCTCTTAAAAGATTTTTTTTAAAAACCCAACGTAATAAGCAACTCAAAAACTCATGATTTATTAACAAGCCACCCCGTCCCCCCCACAAAAAAAACCCAACAACCAAAAACCAAACCACCAAAAACAACACAAAAACAACAAAAAACCTAACAAAACAACCCCAACTAAAATTTATAGATGTCAACACTTCATGAAAGACCTGGAGCAAAGCAAAGATAAAGAAAAACCAAACCAAAAATATGTACATACAGATACAAATATAGACCTAGCAATAGTTTTAGAAATCCTCTTCACCCTCACCTATCCCCTAGTCCAATGGGCCACTGGGGGCATCAATAAAGTTTTTGCACTAAATGCTAAACACGAAAAAAACACCCAACGACAACCGAACAAAATAGATAAACATATCATAGATAACATCTGCCATGGTATTCATTCACACTGACTGATTCAAGAAAAACAAGACGATAGATCCGATATCAAAATGTCACTGTCATTACTTTTATTGCCATTTGTTTTCATTCCATTTTATTTTCTGTCGTTTAAAATTTTCTTTTATGGTGGGCATCATAAACAGGCAAGATAGACAGACACACCCA
This sequence comes from Rapana venosa, assembly GCA_028751875.1. Taxonomy (NCBI): domain Eukaryota; kingdom Metazoa; phylum Mollusca; class Gastropoda; order Neogastropoda; family Muricidae; genus Rapana; species Rapana venosa. The sequence goes on along the minus strand of CM054165.1, from coordinate 18,347,330 downwards.
GGATTCGGGTAGATACCCCCCAAAAAAACCCCCCCCAACAAAAACCCAACCAAACACCCCAACAACCAAAAACAAATAAAACCAAACAAACAACCCCCTAAACAACCTCCCCCCACCCCTACCCCCCAAACCCACCCAAACAAAATCAAGCAACTCCCCCAAAAAAACCCCAACCCAACCAACCAACCAACAAAAATTCCACAAAAACAACCAAAAATCCCCCAACATAATTATAATCAGAAGTAGACAGAAATAGACAGATGTAGATAGAGAAAAGGAAAAACAATTCTGGAGAGAGACAGAGACAGAGAGAGAGACAGAGAGAGACAGAAACAGAGAGAGACAGAGACAGAGAGAGAACAGATTCACAGAGACAGAGACAGACAAACAGAGAGGCAGAAAGAGACAGAGAGAGAGAGAGACAGTGCGAGACAAAGACAGAGAGACAGAGACAGAGAGAGACAGAGACAGAGAGGGAGAGAGAGAGAGAGAGAGAGAGAGAGAGAGAGAGAGAGAGAGAGAGAGAGAGAGAGAGAAGAGAGAGAGAGACAGACAGACAGAGACAGACAGACAGGCAGAGACAGTGACAGCTGTTGGTCCTGATGGTATATCTTATCAAATGTTGACCCATATGCCTTTAAAATGGAAAGGGCTACTTTTTCTATTTTTCCAAAATTGTTGGATAAATGGCACTCTTCCTTTTATCCGGAGGCAGTTGATAGTAGTTCCAAACCTTAAGAAAAGAAAGATGCGGTCATCAGTAGATAGTTATAGATCAATTGCTTTTACTTCCCAAGTTGGTAAAGTAATGGAAAAAAATTATACACAAGCGTCTGTGTCATTATTGTGAAAAGAATGATGTTATCCCAACCAATCAGGCTGGCTTTCGAAAGGGAAGATGCACTTCTGATCACTTAGTTAAATTAACCCATCAAATTAAAAAACAATTTTCCAGAAGAAAAAGCGTATTAGCCACATTCTTTGACGTGAAGAAAGCTTACGATAGAGTCTGTCATGAACAATTGTTGCATAAATTGAAGCACACTGGTATCAATGGAATGCTATATAAATATCTTAAATTTTTTTTATCTGATAGATCAATTTGTACTAAACTGGGTCCAGT
>CM054165.1:18326207-18341207 GCA_028751875.1 Rapana venosa | reverse complement strand
AACAATAGTTGCTGTCTGAGCCTTTTGAGGAAGAAGAAGAAGACGAATTTGCATATCAAGTTTTAAATGGGAAGATGCAGTTTAGTTCATAACAACGAAATTAAAGTTTATATTTTAGCCATTTTTCTGCGCGTAAATTTGCTAAAAAAAAAACACCCACAAAGTTTTCATAGACAGTGCGTTGAAGTAGCCAGTTAACGAATAATTTTAACAGATCAGCAACGTAATAATAAAGATAATGAGAATCAAAATAATAATGATGATGATGATGATGGATGATAATGATGATGATAACAATAATGATGATGATCATGATAATGATGATGATCATGATAATGATGATAATAAATAATAATAAAACATGAACTTTATAGAGCGCTGAATCTTGTAAAACAATCAATAATAATAGTAATAAATACAATAACAACAAACAAATTCATAAAACTTTTGACATATAAACCTCAATAATGAAAATCTGATCAGCCTCTTAACCGTCTAATTACTGACGGCATGATAATGGTCAAATGACAGCTCAGATAATCCAGTTATTAACAATCAATAAAATCAACGTTTTTTCACAGCCACTGAATTACGCGATTCAATACAAAGATACCCAACACGTTTTAAAGAGATTTTGACAGTAAACTCGTCAATCAATCAACAATCAGCCCCACTTTATTAATTTGGTATAATAAATTATTATTACTGATAATGTTTTCGATATGGATCAGCGTTTTCAACAGTCAACTAATTCGCGTTTCAATACTCAATACCATCACGTATCAATCAGATCAATGATCTAATTAACCCTCAATCAATCAATCAATCCCCTTATTAATATATTAATCAATCAAGTCGGGATTCATCCATCAATCAATCAACCAACAATCCAACCAGCAATCAATCAATCAATCAATCAATCAATCAATCAATCAATCAATCAATCATCCATCAATCAACAAACCAATCAATCAATCAATCAACAAATCAATTCAATCAATCAATCAATCAATCAATCAATCAATCAATCCATCCATCCATCAATCAACAAACCAACCATCCAATCAATCAATCAATCAATCAATCAATCAATCAATCAATCAATCAATCAATCAATCAATCAATCAATCAATCAATCAATCAATCAATCAATCAATCAATCAACTAACAATCCAAAGATGAAAGAGTCTGTCGTACTCAACACTGGAACAGAGCTATGGGCCCTAGACATCTCACCCATTCAGAAAAATCAACGTTTCACCCAGCCGGACAGATCAACCAGCATCCATCAATCCACGAATCAACGAATGACGAAACCACGTTTTCATCAATCAACGCATCAACAGTCACGTCATCGACGTCACTGACGGCACGTGGTGTCCTGATTTTTCCCAAAAAACCTCCAAACCCAAATCATGTACCCCACCCCCTCACTCCCCCCTTCCAACAACAACAACAAAAAAATCCTGATGACGTGCTTGAGATTGTGTGAGTCCTTCGGATGAGACTATAAACCGAGGCCCCGTGTGCGAACGCACTGCAGAACATCTTGCGCACACGTTAAATCCTGTTCCGCTTTTCGTAAGAGTAGGCCATTGTGTGCCGGTGGGAACAGATGACAAAAATTACAAAACCGCATACACACGGGGACTGGATGTAAAACAGCACATGAGTGCTTATTCCATTATCCTTGATATAAAAAATAAAATAAAATAAGATTGAACAAATCTTTCTCAGTCTAGATACGGCCCCTTGCAGTCAGCCGAGGCTATGAACATGGATTGCGGATGACTGAAAGGACAGATCACTCACTCACTGTCCGTCAGGCGTTCATTCAGAACCTAAGCGCTTTGAGTTGGAAAGTAATAGCCTGAAAGTATACCTGACACACACACACACACACACACACACACACACACACACACACACACACACACACACACACACTCACAACACCCACCCACCCACCCACCCACACACACACACACACACACACACACAACACACACACACACACACACACACACACACACACACACACACAACACACACACACACACACACACAACACACACACACACACACACACACAGCACAGCATACACACACAGACACACACACACACACACATGTAACAACACTATAATTACTTCTGGTCTGATATTAGTCATGGTGAAAAGACGTTAAGCTGAAGAGGGAACAACTATCATTGTTTCACATTAGTAACACACACATAAAACTCAACAAAACAACAAAAGAAAGCGAAATAACATACACGAAATCGTAAACGAAACACCGCTATCACCATTTCTAACCCCCTCCCTCCGAAAGAAAACAAAAAACAAAGCAAAATAAAGAAACAAAAAATAACCCCAACCCAAAAAGAAACGCCAAAAAAGAAAGACCCCCAAACAAAAAAACAAAAAACACACCCACCCCAAAAAACAAACAAAACCAATAAAAAACGAAACCTAAACAAAATAAAACAAAAAATACAAAAAAAGCACCACCCCCCCCCCCCCCCCCCACACACAACAACACACATAAAGAAGATGCAATGGAGACAAACTTTAAATGAAAACAGCCCAAAAGTTAACAACTAAAACGAAGAACCCCCCCCCCCCCCCCCAACCCTATCCCCCAGTTTACCAACCAACTAACAAACCAATACCCCACTTCCACCCCCCACCCCAACCCCCCACCCCCAAATAAACAGAATTAAAACCACAGCCGAAATAAAAACACGACAAGACCACAAAAAACCCCCAAACCACCAACAAACAAACACCCCCCCCCAAAAAAAAACCACCAACAGACAAACAAAAAAAACCCCAAACACCAACAAACAAAAAAAACAAAACCCAAACCACCAACAACCCTCCCTCCCAAAAACCCGAAACCACAACACCCCCCCAAAAAAAACCCAACCAACAACACCACAAACAAAACCACCAACAAAAAAGAAACAAATCCAAAACCCCCTAAAAAAAAAACAAAAAACCCCCCAAAAAACAAAAAACCCCCCATTCCCATAATACAGTAAAAGCTCTTGAATCTCCCCCCTTAAATGTCGAAGTCTTTTTTCCAATTTAAAAACAAAAACCAAAGAAAAAAAATATACCGTTCTTACCAACTTAGAATAAAACCCTCAGTTTTTGGGACAGTAAAAGATCCCAAAGGGAAAAAAACCATACAGCTCACTACTAACGTACCGCACTTAAAGCAAAATAATAACAAATAGCGATAGATATTGTCGGGTGATGTCATAAATACAATAAAATTCGTATCTGTTGCAAAGAAAAATCAAAATGAACCATGCAATGCAAAAAAACGCCCCCCGGTAATGAAATTCAATGCAACACGCACAGTCAATAACAATGGAAACAGCGCCATCAATAAAATACTACCCATACAACACAACACAGAATAATTCTATAACCCACACAACCAACCCATACCAACAAAAAACATCCAACCAAATCCAACCGAACCCAACTCAACCCACACAACCCAACTCCCAACCCACCTACTCAAACCCAACCCAACCCATGCCAACTCACCCAACACAACCCAAAACCCCAACCCCCACCACCTCACCCACAAGCCCAACCAAACCCCAAACAACCCAACCTACCCAACCCAACCCCCCAACATAACCTAACCCACCACCCAACCCAACCATCAAAAACCCCAACCTACCCATCCAAACCAAACCCAAATACCCAACCCCACCTACCCAACCCCCCTACCCAACCGAACCTACCCAACCCAAACCCCAACCTACTCAACCCAACCTACCCCACCCAACCCACCCAACCCCAAACCCAACCACTCGACCCAACCAACCCAACCCAACCTACAAACCCAACCTACCCCCCCCAAACCAAAACCCCAAACACCCAAACCCCCCCTACCCCAACCCCACCTACCCAAACCCCAAACCCACCCCAAACCCCAAACCAATCCCACCTACCCAACCCACAAACCCAACCAAACCCAAACCCCCCAACCAACCCAAACCCCAACTAACCCCCCTACCCAACCCAACCTAACCCCCCCTACCCAACCCAAAAACAAACCCAACCTCCCAACCCAACCTACCCAACCCAACCTACCCCCCCCCAGCCAACCCAACCTACCCAAACCCCCCCTACCCAAGCAAACTTTAACCCAACCTAAACCGACCCAACCCACCCCAACCCAACCAACCTACTCGACCCAACCTACCCCAACCCAACCTAACCCCAACCTACTCACCCAACCACCCAACCTACCCAAACCCAACCCAAACCCAAATAATCCAACCCACCCAACCCAACATAGCCCGACCCAACCTACCCCCCCAAACTACCCAACCCAACCTGACCCAACCCACCCGACCCCAAACCAACCCAACTCAAACAACCCACCTACCCAACCCAACAACCTAAACCCAACAACATAAAACCCAAACCAAACCCAAACTAAACCAACCAAACCCAACCAAAACCAAACCTAACCCCAACCCAACCCAACACCACAAGAAAACAGACCAAAAACAAACACAACCAAAACAACAGCACACAAAACAACCAAGATACGCCAGCCAGCGTTAATATGCCGTGACAAAATAAAAGGACAGCAACACACACAACACACACACACACACACACAAGCACACACACACAGCACACACACACAAGCACATACACACACACACACACACACACACACACAAGCACAACACACAACAAGCACACACCACACACAAGCACACACACACACACCACACACACACAAGCACACACACACAAACACACACACACAACACACACACAACAAGCACATACACACACAAGCAACAACACACACACAAGATACACACACACACACACACACACACAGCATACACACACACACACACACACAGCACACACACACACACACACACACACACACACACACACACACACACACACACACACACACACACACACACACACACACACATACACACACACACACACACACACACAATACACACACACAGCACATACACACACACACAACACACACACACAACAACACACACTCACACACAACACACACACACAAGCACACAAAATCAAGAAGAATGACCTTAAAAAAAATTTTTTTTTTTGCTCTGACCCGTCTAACTAGATAACTTAGATCAATTAACCCGCTTTTTGTTTGGTTTTAAATAGTTTTTATTCAGAAATGAGTATAAGCATTGAAAACAAACATCATTTTGTTTGCAACCCAATAATGACGATGATAGTTCTTTGTGTGTGTGTGTGTGTGTGTGTGTGTGTGTGTGTGTGTCCAAATAATATATAACAGACACTCTAGCACGTAACTATGGTGTGTGACAACAGCATCTGATAAAAGATCAACAACAACAAAAAGAATAAAGAAAAAACAGAGAGTAAAATGGAAAAAAAAGAAAGAAGCAATAGTAACAGAGAAATAACAAATTAAAAAGGAAGAAAAGAAAAGAAAGAAGCAAGCGTAAGAGAGAGATAACAAATTAAATAACACTGTGAATGACTTAAGAGTATTCTCATGACAACACTTAAGGACAAAAAGTATAACAGTTTTGTAAAAAAAAAAAAAAAGAAGTTAAATGATGATAGTGATGATGGTGATGATGACGACGGTGATGATGACGACGACAAAAAAATTTTCATTATAATTATCATGAAAGAAAAAAAATCAAATACAAATAGCCTCAGGCAATGCTTGAAAAGGTTTCTCTTTTTTTTTCTAGCAGTAAAATGTTAAGCATGAAACTGATGCAGATCAAAAGAAAACAAACAAACAAACAAAACACAAAAACCCACCAAACATGCACCCCCACCCCTCCAACCCTCCCCCAACCACCCCCCACCCCCAAACAAACCCAAAACAAAACAAACAGCCCCACTCCCCCTCCAAATAAAAAAAAAACCCGTACAAAACAAATCTGAACAAAAGCAGTCTCTCAACAAAAATATTTCCACATAAAAATGTTTTTTAAAAAAAACCCACCACCTCCACAATTTTCAAAAACCACATAGCTAAAAAGGGGGGGGGGGGGAGAGGATACAGCAAAATCTCATCATTGGTGAACCTCACAGCTCTAGCCGAGGAACGAACGAAAAAAAAGAAAAAAAAAGAAGAAGACATAATTATTGCATGATGGACACTGTAGCCCACTGTAGCCCAGTGGTTTGATCATCATCGTGATCATCGTCGTCGTCGTTGTCGTTTTCGTCGTCATCACCACCACTACCACCATCATCATTTATCAACCACCACCACCACCACCACCATCATCATCATTCATCATCATCAACCACCACCATCATCATTTATCAACCACCACCACCATCATCATCTTCATTCATCATCAACAACCACCACCATCATCATAATCATCACCACCACCATCTTCATCCCTACCATCATCAATCATCACCACCACCACCACCACCATCATCATCGCTACCACCACCACCATCATCAATCATCCCCACCATCATCAATCATCCCCTCCATCATCAATAATCAACCACCACCACCACCGCCACCACCAATCATCATTCATCAACCACCACCACCATCATCAATCATCATCATTCACCCACCACCACCCCCGTCACCACCCCCCTCACCACCACCACCACCACCACCACCACAGTAGAGCATGTCTCATCTTCAAATCTCTTCATTTTCAAATCTCTTCTGCCAGCTTCATTATTCTGGGTGCGGGGTGTAGTGTCTGGGCTGTGTGTGTGTGTGAGTGTGTGTGTGTGTGTGTGTGTTTGTGCGTGTGTGTGTGTATGTGTATGTGTGTGTGTCTGTGTGTGCGTGTGTCTGTGTGTGTGATGTGTGTGTGTGTATGTGTCCTGTGTGTCTGTGTGTCTGTGTGTGTGTGTGTCTGTGTGTGTGTGTGTGTGTGTGTGTGTGTGTCTGTGTGTGTGTATGTGTCTGTCTGTCTTTCTCTCTGTCTGTCTGTCTGTCTCTCTCTCTTAATATTTATAAATTTGAGTTATTTTGTGGGCGGGATGTAGCGTCTGGTTGTCTGTCTGCGTGTGTTGTGTGTGTGTGGCGTGTGTGTTGTGTGTGTGTGTGTGTGGTGTGTGTGTGTGGTCTGTCTGCTTCTTATATTCTTGAGTGTTTGGGTGCGGGTATAGTGTCTGGTCTGGGCCTGTTTTGTGTGTGTGTGTGTGTGTGTGTCTCTCTTCCTCCTCTCCTATATATATATTTTAGTGTTTGGGTGCGGGGTAGTTGTAGTCTGTCTGCCTTGTGGTGTCTGTCTTCTCTGTGCTGTCTTCTCTGTTGTGTGTGTCTCTCTCTCTATATATATTGAGTGTTTGTGTGCGGGGTATAGTGTCTGGTCTTTTTCCTGTGCTTGTGTTGTTTTTCTTTTTTGTTGGTTGTCGTTCGATTTACGTCTCTGCCTGTGTACTCTTTCTGGAGCTCTGCACTGCCTAGCCTGCCTGGCTCTCACCTACATATTTCGTCTGTGCGGTACAGTCCCAGGTTGTGTCTGTGTGTGTTTGTTGTGGTGTTGTCTGTTGTTGTGTATTGTACGTGTTTTTAATGTGTGTGGGTGGTGGGGTGGGTTGAGTGTGTGTGTTTGTGTGTGATGTGTGTGTGTGCGTGTGTGTGTGTTTGTGATGTGTGTGGAGAGGAGAGGGGAGAGAGGAGAGAGTGAGTGTGTGTATTGTGTGTGGTGTGTGTGGTGTGTGGGTTGGTGGGTGGGGGAGTGAGGTGGAGAGAGTGTGTGTGTGTGTGTGTGTGTGTGGTGTGTGTGTGGGTGGTGTTGTGTGTGGTGTGTTTGTGTGTGTGTGTGTGTTTGTGTGTGATATGTGTGGTGTATGTGTGTGTGTGTGTGTTTGTGTGTAGTGTATGTTGTGTGTGTAGTGTTGTTGTGTGGTGTGTTGTGTGTGTGTGTGTTTTGTGTGTGTGTGTGTGTGTGTGTGTGTTGTGGTGTGGTGTGTGAGTTTGTGTGTGTGTGTTTGTGTGTGTGTTGTTGTTGTTGTTGTTGACTTCAATTTTACGTCTGTTCACTTTTAGTGATATTAGACGCCCCCCCCCCCCATCCCCTCCAAAAAAACAAACCAAACAAACAAACAAAAAAACAAAAACACCAAAAAAACCCCGGGAGATGTGGATGTGGTGTTAAAAAAACAACAATAATAATAATCTCGAAAAACTTGGCAATGCGACAGGAATTTAAAAAACAACAAAAAAACCCCAACAAGTCATTAACGTTAATGTAACTATAACAAATGTCCTATGGGACTGTAACAAAGACCTTTCACAATTTCAAATGCCAATTTGTGTGTGTGTGTGTAAGTGTATGTGTGAGTGTGTGTGAGTGTTTGTGTGTGTGTGTTTGTGTGTGTGTGTGTGTTGTGTGTGTGTATGTGTGTGTGTTTGTGTGTATGTGTGAGTGTGTTTGTTTTTGTGTGTGTGTGTGTGTGTGTTTGGGTGTGTGAGTGTGTGTGTGTGTGTGTGTGTGTGAGTGTGTCTGTGTGTGTGTTTGTGAGTGTTTATGTGTGTGGGGGTGGGGTGGGGGTGAGTGTGTGTGTTTGTGTGAGTGTGTGTTTGTATTTGTGTGTGTTTGTGTGTGTGTGTGTGTTTGTGTGAGTGTGTGGTTGTGTGTGAGTGTGAGTGTGTTTGTGTGTGTGTGTGTGTAAGTGTGTTTGTGTATGTGTGTGCGTGTGCGTGTTTACTACAGATTACATAATTGTCCGGGACAGGATAGCCCAGTAGTCAGAGCACTCGCTTTTCCCCCAGCTAAGGTTAAGCAGCATCGAGCGTGGTTACCACTTGTATAGGTGACCGTTTGCGCGTCTTGGCTTCAGTACAGTCCCCCCAGTTCAAACGGCTGTAAATGGGTACCTGCCCTCTTTACGGTCAGGGAAGGTAAAGCAGCGAAGGAGAGGAGATGGGCGCCACCCCTCAATATGCTGGCCCCTGGAGAAGCTGAGGTCTCTGACGCCTCGCTCCCCTACGACCACATAGGTTATGGGACACCTTTACTTGTTTACAGCAGCCATCATGCACTATGTCTTTTCTGTTCGTTCTTCGAGCAGAGCTGTGAGGTTTACCAATGGTGAAATTTTTGCATATGCCACCGCCCCCTCCCCCCCCTCCCGCCTCCCCCACATTAAAGGTAGCCGCATTCCGACGTTGGGGATATGAAATACTTGTAATATCAAAGCTTCAGTATATCCTTGTGATCGCTTTTTTAAAATTTTAAATCAGCATATGTCTGCGGGTGTAGATAGTTTGAAGAATAAATGAATGATATTTTACCTGTCGTCATAAAAAATGGTCTAATACATGTTGACGCTATGTGTATTAAAAGTAGAAAGATACAGTTTGTATTATAGAAGTAACATTTTATTTCGTTTTTTTTAGCAGGATTAAAAAAAGGGAAGATTATTTTGTGTACTGGAAGCTATTGGTGGGCAAATGAAACATTTGTGTACAGATGTACGCGCACGCGCACACAAACACTCAATATATATATACATATAAAGAGAGAGAGAGAGAGAGAGAGAGAGAGAGAGAGAGAGAGAGAGAGAGAGAGAGAGAGAGACAGACAGACAGACAGACAGACAGACAGACAGACAGAAGCAAAAAGGTGCCAACTAAAAAAGTTATCCTAAAAACCATTCCCACTGGTCAAGATAAAACTGACCACTCTTTTCCTGTTTTATCCACAAGGTTTCCATTTGTTCATAATAAATACCCTTAAAAAAAACAAGATTTAAAGATTAAATTAAGATTAATTAAAGATTTCAAGAAGACTGCCAAAGGATGGCTGCCAATTTTCCTTATATTTGTTATGATCTCCAGATTAATTGTTGATCAAACTTTTACCAAAACGAGAAATAACTCCAAAAACTTAAGACACATAGCTTTTCAACAGAAACATACCTGATAATAATTACATTCTTCTGATAATACAAACTTCATGACACACAAAAATAAATTCAGCCTTGCTCTTTTTTTCTGTCTGCAGTGCCACATTATTCCTACGTGAATGAAAAACAACAGTATGGTAATTGTCCGTGTTGGAAAAAAACACCAAACAACCAAACCCACCAACACCAAAAAAAATGACCGCGAAATATCCAACCATCATCTTCTTCTCTACTCTCCATGATTCATTACGACAGATAGATTACAATCTCGATTTGTTGTTGTTGTTGTTGTATTTCTGCACCCAGCACCCCCCCCCCCCCTCCCCTCTCCCTTATTTAAAAAATCAGTGAACACTCACTGCACATAATAAGGAAAAGATAGAAAAAAATCAGCAACACCCCCTTCCCCCCCCCCCCCCCCAAAAAAAAAATCCCAACCCCCCAAAAACAAACAAACAACAAACACACGACACACAGCTTAGACATTGTATGAGTTTTGTATTTTGGAAACATTATTTTTTTGAAGAAGAAAATGAAACAGAATGAAAAAACCCAAATATGCGTTAGTATATTTTTTTCTTCTTAAAGTCTCAAAAAACGTGAAACAATACACACATATGACATAACATCAGTCTAAAAAAGACAAGAAAAGTACAAGTCATATACATTACGCATTATGATATTGATCATGCCAAAAATCAGTATAACCAAAAAAAAAATCATGACTATCGCGCCATAAAAAAACTGTTTCCTGCCAGGCTCAATTCAAGTCAAGGGGTACTATTTTTATTTATTCATTTATTTTAACATAAATACATGACTAACTTCACGTGATAATTAAAGTCGCAGCATATAAAAAAGATTTTAAAAAATAATAATAAACCCGTGTCCTTTCAATTGTTGGAGAGAAAAAAAAATGCCTGACAATTTTTTTTCAAACAGGGTATAGCTTTGCTTTGTGAGGTGTCAAAGTATAGAGACTAGAATTTGTCTGTCACACACACACACACACACACACACACACACACACACACACACACACACACACACACACACACACACACACACACACACACACACACACACACACACACACACACACAATCTCTCTCTTTCACTATACACACAGAGACACAGACACACTCACAAACACATACACACACACTACACACACACACACACATACACACTACACCACACATACACACGCACACACACTACACCACACATACACACACACACTTACACATACACACACACATACTCACTACACTACACACACACATACACACTACACACACACACACTACACACACAAACACACACGCACGCAAACACACACACATATCTGAATGTTACATTGAAAACACCCTGCTTGTGTTGTAATTCCAAATTATGGACTTGTCCAGCCAAAAAATACAATACAAGGTCCCAGTACGCTTTCATTAAATCAAGGGCAGATAAAAAGCGAAATATGACAAAGTTTCAGTACGCTTTCATTCAATCAAGGGCAGATAACAAGAGAAGTATGATACAGTTCTAACATACTTTCATTGAATCAAGGGCAGGCAAAAAAGAAAAGAAAAGAGAAATATGATAAAATTCCAATATGATTTCATTGAATCAACGGCAGACCCGAAAAAAAAGAAAAAGAGAAATATAATAACATTCCAATATGCTTTCATTGAATCAAGGACAGATTAAAACAAAAAAAAAGATTTTTCTGTTATTGGTGATCAAATTGAAGTAAGGATATAACTGAAACTTTGAGAAACATTTCACACACACACACAACCACCCACCCACCCATACACCAACACACACATCAACCACACACACACACACCCATCCACCAACACACACACACAACCCACCCATACCACAACCACCACACCAACAACACACATCAACCCACCCCCCCCCCCCCCCACCCCCACATACACCACCCACCACACAACCCATACACACACACCACCCACCAACACACACAACCACCCCCCCCCACACACACACACACACCACACACCCATACACACCAACCACCACACCACCCACCACACACAAAACACACACACCAACACACACAACCACCCACCCACACCACACACACACACACACACACACACACAACACAACCACACACACCCCACACACCCCACCCCACACACACACACACACACACACACACACAACACACACAACACACACACACACACACACACACACACACACACACACACACACACACACACACACACACACCACACACACACACACACACCACCACACACCACCAACACAACATTTACACACACACGCACAGAATCTAACCCCTGATAAAAGCAAGGCTTGTGAGACACAGGTACACGGTATCAAAAATGTTCATTGTTTTCTTCGTTTCATCACACCTCTCGCCATTGTCCAACACACACAAAACAGACGGGAATCAGACCCAGAAAACCATTTCTGTCCAACATCTGACTTCACTGTGAAAGCTTATAATAATTATGCCTCCAGAATTTCAGCCTCAAAATCTGGAACTTAAGAAGAAAATTTTTTGACCATGTCCCAAAAAATGATTTCTGGTTTAAAAATTGAAATATATATATATATATTTAATTATGATAATAATCTAATTTTCAAATATTATAACACACTTAATGTACATTTAACATACACTAGGCACAACATTGACAGGAAATATTTTGAGGATATTAGCAAGGTTATGGTTGAAAAAGGGCAAAAAATGACATCATTTTATAATCATACAGGTGTAAACAAGTGACGAAAAATCATGTATATGTAATATTTGTGTTCGGTGTGGTTTGAACAGCGTGTGCAATGTGTGTGTGTGATGTTGTGTGTGTGTGTCGTGTGTGTTGTAGTATTGTGTGTTGTGTGTGTGTGTGTGTAGTGTGTGTGTGTATGTGTGTGGTGTGCGCGTGTGTATATGTGTGTGTATAATTTTGTGTGTGTATCTGTCTGTGTGTCTGTCTGTGTGTCTTGTCTGTGTGTGCGCCTATGCGTGCGCTCATATGTAGTTATACGTGTATGCGTAAGGACACACTTACGTCTAAAATCACAATATGTGAATAGACGTTAAACTGAAGATATCATCACGGACACACTGTTGTCTTCTGTATAATAATATTACATCTCCCCAAGCATATGCCCACTCCACCCCCACCCCCCCACCAAACATACATGAAACTGAATGGATAAATCCAGGCAAAGTATAAAACCCATGATTCATTTCAACTCTCTCCACTCCCCCCCTCCACCCACACCCCCTCCCATCCATCCATACCCCTCCCCTCACCTGGTCCTTGTCTGTCCTTTACCGTGTATATCTATCATCAAATATTTGTAAAAAGAAAAAATTTTGGGACAAAAAAAATGTAAATAGGTAGACTGCGCAATGTATCACATTAGACATATACAGAGGTAAATATATACCAGATTATTATATTATATTATATATATATATAAAAAAGCCAATAGTTTCGACTGCGCAATATAATCATGATTATACACATATACACAGGTATGTATATATATATATATATATACACACATAAATGTACAAGCATTTGTATCGCAGCAGGGAATGCGGTAAAGTTTCTGCGAATTGAGGGATGAGGGAGAGTAGAGGTACAAGAAGGGAGAATGGAGGGGAGGGGGGAGGGGAGAGAGGGGGGAGAGGGGGGGAGAGAGAGGGAGAGAGAGAGAGAGAGAGAGAGAGAGAGAGAGAGAGAGAAGCGAGAGAAGAGAGAGCGAGAGAGATGGAAGCGTTCCTGGCATTTCACAAAACAATATGATGACCTATTCCTTCAAATTATCGATTAAATATTCCAAAAATCTTCGAGAGAGACGAGTACGGTAGAAACTGAACGAATTATTGAATAAATAGTTAAAAAAAACCCAACATATTCGAAAAAATAATAAAAACCGTTCACAAGTTAGGAAAAAAATCCTAGTTAACAAAATCATGACAACTGTGACTGTCAAGACCAATTATTCTAAACAAAAAATAAAGCATCATCCGATTCAAGACTTTTCAACGAAAATTCAACACGAATAATATTTAAGCTGCGTGTTTGTTTTTTATAAAAAAAAAAGGATACAAGAAGATATAGCGAGCAAGTCTAAAATTGAGCATTTATTTTTTTTAAAAGCCAAAAAATCAAAAAGAATAGAAATAAACACTTCCTCAAGGCTTTGATTCAAGCAAAAAAAAAAATCTAACCCAAGCACAAAAATAAATATATAAAGATACACAATGTAGACATAGCATTTTGCTCCATAACTCATTTTTTAATCCGTAAACCCTTAACTGCCCCCCTCTTAAAAAAATTCAACCAAAACAACAAAATAACACCTTATTTACCATAACATTAACGATGAATACCCATCTCCCCCCCCCCCTACCCCGCCACACACACACAGAAACGATAATTAAGCTATTATACATGTTTATATCGTATTAACCATGACATTAATGATGAATCAACACCCCCCACCCCCCCCCCCCCACACACCACACAAACGATCATCAAACTGTTATACATGTTTATATCTTATTAACCATGACATTAATGAAAAACCAACACCCCCACCCCTCCACATACACACAAACGATCATCAAACTATTATACATGTTTATATCTTATTAACCATGACATTAATGATGAACCAACACCCCCACCCCTCCACATACACACAAACGATAATCAAACTATTATACATGTTTATATCTTATTAACCATGACATTAATGATGAACCAACACCCCCCCCCCCCGCCTCCACACACACACACAAACGATCATCAAACTGTTATACATGCTTATATCTTGTTTACCTTGACATTAGTGATAAATCCCAAAACAACAACAAAACCACATAAACGATAATCAAACTGTTATACATATTAATTATACCTTATTTACTTTTACATTAATGATGAATAATAAAAACAAACCATACCCCAAAACACATCAATAATAATTAAACTATTCAACATGTTGATAGCTTATTTACCATGACATTAACAATGAATAAAAACAACAAAGCAAAACA
>CM054165.1:18321207-18323707 GCA_028751875.1 Rapana venosa | reverse complement strand
ACTTATGATCTGTTCGGTGTGTTTTTAAAAATAAAGTTTTTGACCGGTTTTACTTATGAACTGTTCGGTCTGTTTAAACAAAGTTTATGACCTTTTTACTTATGATCTGTTTGGTCTGTTTAAAAAAAGTTTATGACATTTTTACTTATGATGTGTTCAGTCTGTTAAAAAAAGTTTATGACCTTTTTTTTATGTGTTCAGTCTGTTAAAAAAGTTTATGACCTTTTTACTTATGATGTGTTCAGTCTGTTAAAAAAGTTTATGACCTTTTTACTTATGATCTCTTCGGCCTGTTTAAAAAAAAGTTTATGACCTTTTTACTTATGATGTGTTCAGTCTGTTTAGAAAAAAGCTTTTGACCTTTTTACTTATGATGTGTTCAGTCTGTTTAGAAAAAAGCTTTTGACCTTTTTACTTATGATGTGTTCAGTCTGTTTAGAAAAAAGCTTTTGACCTTTTTACTTACGATGTGTTGTCTGTCTAAAAAAAAGTTTATGGCCTTTTTACTTATAATCTGTTCAGTCTGTTTTAAAAAAGTTTATGACCTTTTTACGTATGATGTGTTCAGTCTGTTAAAAAAAAGTTTATGACCTTTTTACTTATGATGTGTTCAGTCTGTTTACAAAAAGTTTATGACCTTTTTACTTATGATGTGTTCAGTCTGTTTAAAAAAGTTTATGACCTTTTTACGTACGATATGTTCAGTCTGTTTAAAAAAAAAGTTTATGACCTTTTTACGTATGATGTGTTCAGTCTGTTTTTTAGTACTTATGATCTGTTCACAGTGTTCAGCTTTCGGACATCATCTGTTAAAAACTTATGTCAATCTATTAAAAATTTAAAAAAATATATCATCAGTTTTAAATGTGTACCTCTTTCATTACCATTTGCTTTTTAATATGCAAACTTATGATTATAATCCTTTTTGGTTTAAATAGTGTTTATTCAGAAATGAAAATAAACATTGATTATAATCCACTCTTCAATGTGTAATCCTTTGATTTCTATCTTTAAAAAATATAACTTTGATTATCATGTGTTTTTATGTGTGATAATGTCATTTGTGACATATGAAATTACAACAGCAACAAAACTAAAACTGCACCCCCCCCCCCCAAACAAACAGGTAACAAACTAAAATAAAACACACCCAAACACAAAAACCAAAATAAAAACACCCTATAAAATAACGAAACAAAAGCAAACTTAAACATGTGGAAGAAAACTTGGGACTTTAAAATAGGATGTATGGGCGCAATGGGAGAGACAGAGAGAGAGAGAGAGAGAGAGAGAGAGAGAGAGAGAGGGAGAGAGAGAGAGAGAGAGAGAGAGAGAGAGAGAGAGAGAGAGAAGACAGACAGACAGACAGAGAGAGGTGGAGAAAGAGAGAGAGAGAGAGGGGGGTTGAGGCAGACAGAGAGAGAGAGAGAGGGAGAAGAGAGAGAGGGAGGGAGAGAGAGAGACAGAGAGACAGACAGAGAGAGAGAGAGAGAGAGAGAGAGAGAGAGAGAGAGAGAGGAGAGAGAGAAAGGGAGAGAGGGAGGGAGGGAGAAAGAGAGAGAGACAGACAGAGAGACAGAAGAAAAAAAGTAGTAGTAGTAGTAGCAGTAGTTGTTGTAGCAGTAGTATAGTAGTAGTAGTAGTAGCAGTAGTTGTTGTAGCATTAGTAGTAGTAGTAGTAGTGGTAGTAGTAGTAGACGAAGAAGAAGAAGAAAAAGAAGAAGAAGATAAATGGATGGATGGAAGGGGAAGCTTGAGAGAAAGAAATATTTCTAAGAAGACAAAAAGAAAGAAAGAAAGAAAGAAAGAAGGAAGGAGAAGAAGCAGAAGAAGGCGAGACAGAGACACAGAGAGAGAGAGAGAAAGAGAACAAAGTAAGCAAACACAACACAAGAAAAAAAAAGAAAGAAAGAGTAAAGAAGGAAGAAAAGAAAGAAAGAATGTAAGCAAGAAAGTAAGAAGAAAATAAATAGATAGACAGACAGAGAGAAAAAAAGAAAGAAGAAAAATGGAAAGAAAGAAAGAGAGAAAGAAAGAAAGAGAGAAAGAAAGAAAAACACCTGCATTTCTCTTGATAAAACCAGCAGCAGCAAGGTATAACAAATTCATAAATTTCTCGGGGGAAAATTTAAAAAGAAAATCAACATTGAAGGCTACAAAATATTTTTTTTGGCTATTTAAATAAATCAAAACGTGTTTTTCATGGATTAAAAATATCAATTTAAAAAACAAAAGTATAACCAATGTGATTGAGTTTGAGAGTTACATGTTCTCTATTGTTAACAAATAGTATAACAGAACTTAATCAAGGCAAGAGACATACAGAAAGAGTTATGACGAGAGAGAGAGAGAGAGAGACAGAGAGAGAGGGAGAGAGAGAGAGGGAGAGAGAGAGACGGATGATTTATTCATGCTTAGGCCACCGCCTTTCATGAAGGGGTTGGTGAAAGATAAGAATTACAATAACACTCAATGAAAGAACATAACAAAAAACAATGCA
>CM054165.1:18306207-18308707 GCA_028751875.1 Rapana venosa | reverse complement strand
CACACACACACACACACACACACACACACCACACACACACACACCAGCTCAATTCCATTAGTCTTCTCGACCCTAGCCGATTTTGTGCACCGTATCACGATCAAAAGAGACTTTTTAAAGAAAAAGAAAAATACCCAGAAGTATCAACCACATAATATAGCGCAAAAGGGAATACGCCTCCACCCGTTCAGAAAAAAGAAACCGCACAAATGATATACATAACAAACCAAAAACAGAACAAAATTTCCCTGTAACCGCCCCCCCCACCCCCCCCCCCCCCCCTCCGCTCATGACAAAGAAAACCCCAACCAAAAACAAACAAACAGCCAAAACAAAAAGAAAAACCCAAGCCAGCCAAACCCAATCCAAATCGAACAGAACAGAACCTGTTCCCCTGTCGGCGACATCACAGTTAACCAAATGTTTCTCCAAATGTTGATAGGTGGACTCGTTTGATTGGTCTTGCGTTAATGTCTTTGGTACGTGAAGAATCAGCTACATTGCGCAACCCAAGGTATTTGAAATGGTCAACAGCTTGGCGGGGGAATCTTCATCCATTTGCAAGTTTCCATCCATGGAATCACGAAATATTCATGACCTTAGACTTACTTGGCATTGAATTCCTTAAGTTCTGCTGTTCTCCTCGTTCCATTTACTTTGTCTATGCTTGTTTGCAAAGAATCTTGAAGACTGATGATAAGAACAGAGTCACCCGCAAATCTCAGGCTAGTGACTTCCTCCCAGATAATAGTCTTTCCACCAAGTTTTTTTCAACCTCTGCCTCTCTCTTTTACCTATTCTGTGTACAAGCTGAACAGCTGTGGTAAGAGTGTTCGTCCTTGTTTGACTCCCTTCTGGATTAGAAACAAAAACCCTGCAATGTGTTCCATCTTATTGTGGCCTGCAGGTCTGTGTGGAGGTGGATTAGGAGTGCAACCAGGTGCCTTGGAACTCCATTTTGTTCATGGTATGGAAGAGGTGATCATGCTTTACAGTATCAAACGCTATACTGAAATCAATGACTGTTATGTAAAGCTTTACATTCTGCCCATCTTCACGAATATTCAACTCTTTCCAATAGAATTTATATGATGAAGAGGATGTCAATGGATCATATAACTATTACTTCTAAAGCCGGCTTGAAAATCTCAAACCTTCGATTTTCTGAATCAGACTATTCAAGACTATCATTAGCAGAACCTTGCTAGTGTGACTTACCAGAGCTATTCTTCAGTAGTTTCTACAGCTTTTAGTGTCTCCACTGTTGTGCCACACAACAAACTCTTGCCCTTTCCAGTCGTCTGGCCATTCCTGAGTTTCCCAGTGGACATTGCACAAAGCATGGATTGCCTTTATGGCTTCAAAACTAACCAAGACAAACAAACCCAAACCAAACCAAATCAAACCAAGCCAAACCAAACCAAGCTAAGCTAAGCCAAACCAAGCCAATCCAATCCAAGCCAAAATCCAACCACACCAAACCACCCAAACCAGTCCAATTCACTCCACTCCAAACCACAGAAAGAAAAGAAGGAAACTACCCATCAAGCTGCTCATCACAAAGCGCGAAATTTTGTGCCCAATCAAAGTCACCGTCCTCTTGTAAACATCGCCGTCAAAGTCGTCAACTTCATTATCATCGTCGTCGTCGTCGAAGTCGTCATCATCATCATCATCATCATCATAGTCGTCGTCATCATCGTAGTCATTCCCACCATAATCATGATCATCATCGTCTTCGTCGTCGTTGTCCTCGTCCTCCTCGTCATAATCATCGTCACCTGACAAATCAGCTACAGCATGAATGATCATCTCTTTTTCCCTCCTCCTCCTCCTCCTCATTATCATCATCATCATCATCATCATCATCATCATCATCATCATCATCATCATCATCATCAACATGATCATTATCTTGATCTCCAGTGGTTTTCAACACACGTTTGAATCGCCTAAAAAACCCTAACCCATAACAACTTTATAACCACCACCGCTGTTGCTAGCTGAAACCACCCGGGTCACCACCACTACTTCAACCGCAACCACTGTCACCATCGCCACTACAAACCACTTTCACCATCGTTACTGCAAACCACTTTCACCATCGCTACTGAAACCACCTTCACCTACTGAAACGACTTTCACCATCGCTACTGCAAACCACTGTCACCATCGCCACTACAAACCACTTTCACCATCGTTACTGCAAACCACTTTCACCATCGCTACTGAAACCACCTTCACCTACTGAAACGACTTTCACCATCGCTACTGCAAACCACTTTCACCATCGCCACTACAAACCACTTTCACCATCGCTACTGCAAACCCCTTTCACCATCGCTACTGCAAACCACTTTCACCATCGCTACTGCAAACTACTTTCACCATCGCTACTGAAACTACTTTCACCATCGCTACTGCAAACTACTTTCACCATCGCTACTGCAAACCACTTTCACCATCGCTACTGCAAACCACTTTCACCATCGCTACTGCA
>CM054165.1:18296207-18298707 GCA_028751875.1 Rapana venosa | reverse complement strand
AGGCAGCCTGTCCCTAATTGTAATCATCGATTTTCCCCCCCTTCCCCCCCCCCCTCCCCCCTCTCTCTCTATCTGTCTGTCTCTCTGTTTGTCTCTCCGTATCTCTATCTGTCTCTGTCTCTCTTTGTCTTTCTCTGTCTGTCTGTCTCTCTTCCCCTCTCACTCAACCCCGTTTCACAACACAGTAGGATTTGTGTGTGTGTGTGTGTGTGTTGTGTGTGTGTGTGTGTGTGTGTGTGTGTGGTGTGTGTGTAGTGGTGTTGTTGTGTGTGTAGGTAGGGCTTGTGTGTGTGTGTGTGTTAGTAGGTAGGGCTGTGTGTGTTTGTTTATTTGTATGTGGTGTAGGGCTGTGTGTGTGTTGTGTGTGTGTGTAGGTAGGGCTGTGTGTGTGTGTGTGTGTGATGTATAGGTAGGGCTGTGTGTGTGTGTGTGTGTGTGTATGTGGTGTGTGTGTGTAGGTAGGTGTGTGTGTGTGTGTGTATGTAGGTAGGGCTGTGTGTGTGTGTAGGTAGGGCTGTGTGTGTATGTAGGTAGAGCTGTGTGTGTGTGTGTGTGTGTGGTAGGGCTGTGTGTGTGTGTGTGTGGTGTGTGTGTGGTAGGTAGGGCTGTGTGTGTGTGTGTGTGTGTAGGTAGGTGGCTGTGTGTGTGTGTGTGTGTGTTGTAGGTAGGGCTGTGTTTGGTTGGTGTTGTGTAGGTTAGTAGGCTCTGTGTGTGTGTGTGTAGGTAGGGCTGTGTGTGTGGTTGTGTGTAGGTAGGTAGGGCTGTGTGTGTGTGTGTAGGTAGGTAGGGCTGTGTGTGTGTGTATGTGTAGGTAGGTAGGGCTGTGTGTGTGTGTGTGGTGTAGGTAGGACTGTGTGTGTGTATGTGTAGGTAGGTAGGGCTGTGTGTGTGTGGTGTAGGTAGGGCTGTGTTGTGTGTATGTGTGTATGGTAGGTAGGGCTGTGTTGTGTGTGTGTAGTAGGCTTGTGGTGTTATGTGTGGCTGTGTGTGTGTGTGTGTGTGTAGGTAGGTAGGGCTGTGTGTGTGTGTGTGTGTGTGTAGGTAGGGCTGTGTGTGTGTGTATGTGTAGGTAGGTAGGGCTGTGTGTGTGTGTGTGTGTAGGTAGGTAGGGCTGTGTGTGTGTGTGTAGGTAGGTAGGGCTGTGTGTGTGTGTGTAGGTAGGGCTTGTGTGTGTGGTGTGTAGGTAGGTTAGGGCTGTGTGTGTGTGTATGTGTATGTAGGTAGGGCTGTTGTTGTGTGTGTGTGTAGGTAGGGCTGTGTGTGTGTGTATGTGTAGGTAGGTAGGGCTGTGTGTGTGTGTGTTGTGTAGGTAGGTAGGGCTGTGTGTGTGTGTGTAGGTAGGTAGGGCTGTGTGTGTGTGTGTGTGTGTGTAGGTAGGGCTGTGTGTGTGTGTGTGTGTAGGTAGGTAGGGCTGTGTGTGTGTGTGTGTAGTAGGGCTGTGTGTGTGTATGTGTAGTTAGTAGGGCTGTGTGTGTAGTGTAGGTAGGTAGGCTGTGTGTGTGTGTGTGGTGTGGTAGGTGGGCTGTGTGTGTGTGTATGTGTAGGTAGGTAGGGGCTGGGGTGTGTGTGTGTTAGGAGGTGCGTTGTGTGTGTTTGTAGGTAGGTAGGGCTGTGTGTGTGATGTAGGTAAGCTTTTGTGTGAGGTTGTGTAGTGTGTGTATGTGTGTGTGGTGTGTAGGTAGGTAGGTGTGTGTGTGCAGGAAGTGGGTGTGGTGTGGGGTAAGTGTGGTGTCAGGGGGTATGCGTGTGTGTGAGTGTTTTATTTCTATTCTTATTCAATTCTTTTATTCTATTCTTTTATGTCGAGGATAATGGAATAAGCACTTATGTGCTTTTCTACATCCAGTCCGCGTGTGTACGCGGTTTTGAAAATTCTGTCATCTGTTCCCACAGGCACACAATAGCCTACTCTTACAAAAAGCGGAGCATGCAGGATTCAGATTGCGTTCGCACACGGGGCCTCGGTTTATAGTCTCATCCGAAGGACTTTGACATTCAGTTCGATTTTTTTGTTCAAACTGGGAAGAAAGGGCGAGGCTGAGAATCGAACCACAACCTCACGGTTTACTTGTTGGCAGGCGAACATCTTAACCATCCTGCCACTTCATTCCATATGTGTGTGTGTGTGGTGTGTGTGTGTGTGTGTGTGTGTGTGTGTGTGTGTGTGTGTGTGTGTGTGTGTGTAGGTGTGTGTGTGTGTGTAGTGTGCGGGAAGGTGTGGTGGGTGGGGTAAGTGTGTGTGTAGGGGTATGTGTGTAGTGGTGTGAGTGTTCTATTCTATTCTTATTCTATTCTTATATTCTATTCTTTTATGTCGAGGATATTGGAATAAGCACTTATGCGCTTTTTTTTTTACATTCAGTCCCCATGTGTATGCAGTTTTGAAAATTCTGTCATCTGTTCCCACAGGCACACAATGGCCTACTCTTACGAAAAGCGGAGCATGCAGGGTTTAACGTGTGCGCAAGATGTTCTGCGTGCGTTCGCACACGGGACCTCG
>CM054165.1:18276207-18278707 GCA_028751875.1 Rapana venosa | reverse complement strand
TGTTTCAGTGTGAGTGATTTGGTGTGTGTGTGTGTGTGTGTGTGTGTGTGTGTGTGTGTGTGTGTGTGTGTGTTGTGTTGTTGTTGTTGTTGTCTTCAATTTAACGTCTGTTCACTCTAAGTGATATAATAGACGAGTGAGTGTGTGTGTGTGTGTGTGTGTGTGTTATGTGTGCGTGCGTGTGTTGTGTGTGTTAATGTGTGTGTGTGTGTGGTATACACATGCAAACACAGGTATGTGCATGTGTGCACATCTGCACATGTGTGCGTAAAGTGAGTGTATATATATATATGTGTGTGTGTGTGTTCATGTGTGTATATATGCATGTGTTTGTATGTGCGAGTATGGATGTGGGAGCTCGCGTGTGTGAACGTGTACGTATGCACACCGTTCCCTAATTCTCTCTCTCTCTCTGTCTCGGTCTGTCTGTCTCTCACATATACATATAAACACACTAATTTTCTGTTTCCACACTCGCATGCACTACGCGAGTGCATACACACTAATTTTCTGTTTCCCTATGCACATACACACACACACACAGGCACACAAGCGCACACAGACACAGTCACACGCACACACACTAATTTTCTGGTTCCCTAGGCACGCACGTGCGCGCGCGCGCGCGCACACACACACACACACAAACTCACACACACTAATATTCTGTGTCCCCATGCAGTGGTAATATTCAATTTCTATGGAATCACAAAACTGAAGAGGACAAGACAAAAAGTAAAGCAACCTATTCATATCAGAAAAAAATAATTTAAAAAAAACAGCGAAAAATCTGATTCTGTTATCCTGCTTCCTTACAAATGAATATACATAAACATAAAGAAAAGCATGTTTGTCTGGAGTCAGATCACAAGTACCCGACTCTTACTTCCTGCTGCTACTGCGCATGCGTAAAATATGCGTTCCCCATCACATGGGTTATTGTTCTTGCATAGCATAAGCCTTTCCGGTCACGTGGCCATCCTTGCTTGCGTAAAATATGCATTTCCGGTTTGCTTGGCAAAAGATCTGCTTGCGTAGAAATTGCATTTCCGGTCACGTGGCTATTTTGCATGCCAAAAATATGTATTTCCGCTGGCGTGGCAAACCCTGCTTGCATAGAAATATGCATTTCCGGTCGTGTGGCTTGCCTTGTCTTGTCTTGTCTTGTCTTGTCTTTCAGCATTTGCATAGGCAGTGATAGTTCACCGTCTGGTTTTTGTAGCTCGTACAGAGATTTTTATCAAAAAGTCAGAGTTTATCGACTGGAGCCTGTCTGCCTTTCTGTCTAGCTATCTGTCTGAGGGATACAGTGGGTAGGTGGGTGAGTGAGTGAGTGAATGTGTGTGAGTGTAAGTGTGTGTTGTGTGTGTGTGTGTGTGTGTGTGTGTGAGAGAGAGAGAGAGAGAGAGAGAGAGAGACAGAGATAGAGAAGAAGAAGAGAAGAGAGAGAGAAATAGAGATAGAGAGAGAGAGAGAGAGAGAGAGAAGAGAGAGAGAGAGAGAGAGAGTGAGTGTGTGTGGTATGTGGTGCGTGTGTATCTATGTGTGTGTGCGTGTGTGCGCGTGTGTGTGTGTATGTGCGTGTGTGTGCAATTATGTTTTCAAAATTTTATCGTATGCTTTTACTTGGAGGATAATATCACATGCAGTCCCCGTGTGTATGCAGTTTTGTAAAATTTTTAAGCGTTCCAGCCGGCACACATTGGCCTACTCTTTGAACAGCGGAACAGGTTTAAACTTTTGCGTAAGATGTTCTCTGTGTGTGTGTATGTGCGTGCGTGCGTGTGTGTGTATGCGTGCGTGCGTGCGGTGTGTGTGTGTGTGTGTGTGTGTGTGTGTGTGTGTGTGTGTGTGTGTGTGTTGTGTGTGTTTTTCAATCTTACGTCTCTTCACCAAAAGATGACAATAAACACAAAAAAAGGAAAAGTTGTGTGTGTCTATCTATCTATCTATCTATCTATCTATCTATCTATCTATCTATCTATCTATCTATCTATCTATCTATCTATCTATCTATCTATCTATCTATCTAACTACCTACCTACCTATCTATCTATCTATCTATCTATCTATCTATCTATCTATCTATCTATCTATCTATCTATCTATCTATCTATCTATCTAGTGTGTGTGTGTGTGAGAGAGAGAGAGAAAAAAAGCAAGGAAACAGACAGACAGAAATACAGACAGGATTACAGACAGACAAGCAGACAGACACACACACACACACACACACATTGCAAAAAAGAAAAAAAAGACAGTCAATATTAACACGTTGAATCACATACTCGACTCTAAAATAAAACAGATATTTGAAATCCTAGCATGCTTTGATTGAAGATCACTCTTGCATGATCTGAAATTCTAATTCCGAAATTTGAAATTAAAAAAAAATTCCTCACTGAAATGACCCATAATGACATTACACCCGTTTCTATTTTTTATGGCTAATTTTCAGAGGTCGTGGTACTATTTTCTGTTACATTTCTTCAAGTTGATT
>CM054165.1:18263707-18271207 GCA_028751875.1 Rapana venosa | reverse complement strand
TGTGTGTGTGTGTGTGTGTGTGTGTGTGTGTGTGTGCAGCCTTGTTTAACCACAAGAATCAGGGAAGAACTGACACCAGCAGCTGAGATATCCCAAAACCCCGAAACACCAGCAATAATACAGATGGACGGATGGATGGATGGGTGGGTGGATGGACTGATGGATTGATGGGTGGATGGATTGGTGGATGAGAGGATGGGTGGATGGATGGATGGATGGATGGATGGATGGGTGGATGGATGGGTGGATGAATGGATGGATGGGTGGATGGATGGATGGATGGTGGATGGATGGTGGAAGGAAGGATGGTGGATGGGTGGATGGATAGATGGAAGGATGGATGGGTCGAAGGGAGGATGGAAGGATGGTGGATGGATGGAAGGATGGGTGGGTGAATGGATGGAAGGATGGATGGGTGGGTGGATGGAAGGATGGATGGGTGGATGGAAGGATGGGTGGGTGGATGGAAGGATGGGTGGATGGATGGAGGGGTGGATGTGGATGAATGGATGGTTGGATGGATAGATGGATGGATGGAAGGATGGATGGGTGGATGGATGGAAGGATGGAAGGATAGATGGATGGAAGGATGGATGGAGGGCTATAGGCACGCTTTGCAGGGAGCTACGCTCGCGCGTACACACGAGTATTCGCTTAAGTACAGTGCTCTTGTGCATACAGACACACACACAGACACACAGACAGAAAGACAGACACACACTCAAGCATGCGCACAAAGGCATACATGTACTGATGCATACTCACATGCACGCACACACACGGACATACACACGCGCACACACACAAGAACTACCACAAACGCATACACGCACTGATGCACACTCACACGCACGCATGCACGCACGCACGCATGTACACACACACACACACACACACACACACACACACAACACACTCAAGAAGTCCCACAAACGCATATTTGCACTGATTACACTCACACGAACGCACGCAGGCATACGCACACACACACACACAAGAACGCGCACATATACATGCATACACTAATGCACATTCACACGCACACACACAGGAATATTTACGCGCACGCGTGTACACACACACATACACACACGCGCGCGCACGCGCATGCACGCACACTTACACATATTCACGCAGTGCTCGATTGCGCACGCGTGCACATACACACGCACACATACAAGCGCGCACACAAAAAAATGTGAATTCTTTGCTGTTAACTACAGTTTCTTGTGTGTGTGTGTGTGTGTGTGTGTGTGTGTGTGTGTATGTGTGTGTGTGTGTGTGTGTGTGTGTGGTGTGTGTGTGTCTTTGTGTGTGTGTATGTGTGTGTGTCTGTGTGTGTGTGTGTTTTCATTTGTGCATACGTTTGTGTGTGTAGAAAGGCGCACACTCAAGAATGCACACACACACATACACACACACACACACATACACACACACACACACACACACGCACACACACACACACACAACACAACACACACACACACACACACACACACACACACACACACTCACACACACACACACACACACACACAGTTTATTTAGCGTAACGGAAACCCGTAGTAAACATTTACCCAAGGAACTAAACAACTCACAAACCCCCCAAAAGCCAAAAAAAAAACCCACCAAAAAATGAAAACCCGAACTGACCTCTGCACATACTACAACTTTTTGTTTCTTGGTCCACCCATACAAATTCACCATTGTTAACCTTTTCAGGCCGAAGTTGGTTACGAAACTGTCACCTTTTCATTTTTTCACTTTTTGTCTTTTGTCCCAATTTTGTTTTTCCTCTCTTTTTTGTGTTCTCTTTTCCTCGCCCCTTCCCCCCACTCTTTTCTTCTTTTTTGTTTTTGTTTTTATAGTTAAACATTGCCATAAAAATGTCAGTGTTGTAATTTTTTTTTTGAAGGGGGGGGGGGGGGGGGGGGGGGGGAGTAGAGCCCAAAATGAGGTAGTAAATGTCAATGTTAACTGTTGAATGTAAACTGTTCTGGGCTATCTGTTCGTCAAGATGGTTTGACGATAATTATGGATAGTTATTGATAACAACAGCTGATAATTATATAAAAAATCACAATGAAGCAACAGTAAAAAGATCTTGACTACAATATGAGTGTTTGCATATGCACATAATTATGCAAGTATGTATACACACACACGTACATGTGCGAGCGCGCGTGAACGTACACACACTCATCCAGGCATGTAAGCACACATGCGCGCGAAAATGCCAACGCACGCAGACTCAGAAAGACAGAGAGACAGAGAGTAAGACAGAGAGACAGACATAACGATAACGATAGTTATTCAAGAAAGGCCATAGCCCCATTTGAAGGGGTTTACAAAATGACGCACATATATAATAATGTTATACTCAAGCACACAAACATCTTTATCCAACTAACTACAATTCAGTACGTACACAGAAAGTTACACTGTTTTCTGTGTTATGAGATCAAACTACTTCTCTTTTTTAAAGACATAGATATACATGGCAAGATTTTTCATGACATTTTCATTTTTGGAAGACAGGAGCAAAATCATTCTAAAGTGAGCTGGTCTGCGATAATATTTCTCAGGAATATATTCTCTTCTTAAATCATCTAGTGTTGGACAAGAAAAAATGAAATGCATTTCATCCTCTTTATCAAGCCTCCACATAGGACACATCAAATTTTTCTCACCTTTCCTATATCTTAGACTATGAACTGTTATTTCAGAGACACCAAATCTAAGAGCCATAAGAATTGCAACAAGTTCAGCTGTAAATATTGAATGATGTTTACCAAGATAGTATGATTTCTCTGTTTTTAGAGCTGGTATGACAAATGCTGAACCAGCTTCATTATTTTCTAAAACTGACCCATCTGTATATACTTTTAAGTTGTCAATATACTTATTTTCAATATGTGATTGGATATCTGCAACCATGATGTTTTGGTTTTCATTCTTTTTTTCACTAGTACATTCTATATCAAAATGTGCTTTATTTATTTCCCACGAAGGGCATGGCAAAGCTTCTTTCTGCATTTCTAATTCATAATCATTAAGTTCAGACTTTTGAAAAAGGTCTGATACATACGTACCAATAGGCTCTTAACTACATTATTGATTCTGTTTTTCCCATCATTCCTATCTTACTCTGTGTAGACTCTAAGTCAGTACTATATGCTATCAAATCCCCAAATTCCAAGAAAGTATCCAGATTCATTTTTGAACTTAAATATGTCATACACCTTTTAAGTTTAAGAGGTATTCCTGTTTCCTTTTGTTGGGTACCTTCGCACGTTGGAATTTTTTCAAATGAGTGGGCTGACAGAGCTGCAAAAAGGGGGGCAAGACATCATTTGGAATCAATAGAACTGCATGTTCCATTATCTCTACAGGAGGGATACCGTTTATTAGAACAAACGTCGTGGAGTAAGTGGAGAGAATCTGATCAATTCAAGGAACGATCTTTAAAGAGTTGCCTGACTAATAGCCTTATTTCATGTTACAGGACTCCTTCTCAAACAAACTTAAGTATCGCAACCACGAGAAGAGTTAATACACTCTATTTTAGAATAAAATTAAATGCATTTATAACAAAATTTTGTAAAAATGTCAGGTGCCTCTGTGGGGAACATATTTCCAACTCTCACATCCTATTTGAGTGTCCAATTGTAAAACCTTTTTTACCCACATTTTGTGAGCAGTCTGTGGAAACTGTTTTTAAAAATCCAAAATTAGCCTTTGCCATTGTTAAATGTCTATTGCACAGCCCAGTAGAGTATTTGTTGTAGTTACTTTATAATTGTTTCAAGTTAACAATCTGTTGAATTTAAATTTTTGCTCATGTTTAAGATTCCCTCCCTCCCCCCCCCCCCTTTTGATTGCATGAAAATTCCAACACACTTGTTACCTAATCAGTCTTTTCTCTATCCATTCCCTTCTAGTTCCACTACATTTTCCACATCCCTCGTCTAATATCACTGAGTGTGAACAGACGTTAAATTGAAGACAACAACAACAACAACACCAAATCTAAATTTAGTCAGCGCACATCTAATAAACTTGTTCACATTCATTTCAATATATGGTTCGGTAAAGTTATTTGTTTTCAAAAGCTTATACAATGAAAATCGATCGCTATTCTCAATATGACTGCTCCATTCTTGCCACCTGCAATCTATTATGCGCTGCTTAAAACAAATCAAAACACTTTTGATACAACCTACGCCCTGGTTATTCCACACACATGAAAACCCATAACTATATACTACTACTTGCGGATATTTGTTGCCCAAGTTATTTTACCTCGGCTGTCTAGATCAACTAGTGTTTTATAAGCTTGGGCAGGTAGTCTCCCTTCATGCATACTGACTAACTTTAACCAATATTTAATACATTTAATACACGAGTTTAAATATATTGGAAATCTTCCAAGGTCACCATAGAGCAAACCATTTGGGGTTCTTTTATCAACAAACAAAAAACGCTTCATGGCAAAACAGTGTAATTTTTCAATTTCCCGCCCTGCTTGAAAGGCCCAGATTTCAGCACCATACTGAACTATTGGCTGAATCTGCGAATCAAATAACCTAAAAAATAAACGTGCTGAATTATTTTCAAACTTATATAACAAACGCAATATATTCACAACAGCACGCTTTCCTTTGCTTACAAGATCTTGACAAGCAAGGGAAAAACTTGGTTTGGTAGAAAAGTAGATACCTAAGTATTTATATGCATTCACAATTGAAACTTTGGAATTTCCGTAGAACCATTTCCCCCTTGCTGCCAAATAACCTCCCTTACACAAAACTATTATTTTTGTTTTGTCCATATTCACCTTAAGTTCTAATCTTTGAGCTGCATAAAACAGGTTATTCAATTGATTCTGCAAACTAATAACAGTTTCAGACAACAAAACAATATCATCAGCGAAGAGCAAAGTAAATAATTCTATAAAATCAAATGTAACACCATGTTTTCCTTTCCCAATACTTTCAAGAGCTAACTCATTGATAAATAAAGAAAAGAGGACAGGACTACATACATCCCCCTTGTTTCACACCTTGAGTACATGATACAAAGACAGAGAGAGACAGAGAAACAGAGAGACAGACAGACACACACAACCACAAACACACTACACACACATAAACACACATACTACAGCCCCTCCCCCCCACCACACAAATACACACTACAGCCCCCCTCCCACACATACACACACATAAACCGAGGCCCCGTGTTCGAACGCATGCAGAACATCTTGCACACACGTTAAATCCTGTTCCCGCTTTTCGGAAGAGTACGCCATTGTGTGCCGGTGGAAACAGATGACAAAATTGACAAAACCGCATACACACGGGGACTGGATGTAAAAAAAAGCACATGAGTGCTTATTCTATTATCCTCGATATAAAAGAATAAATAAATAAATACATAAATAAAATAAATAATACGAGCAAGGTATTAGGCGGGCGTGATATGCTCCCCTAAATGCGCACACAGGCCGTTTTTACCCCCCCCCCCCCCCCCCCCAAAGATACAACAACCCCAAAACCCCACCAAAACAAAACAACAACAAAACAACAACAAAACAACACCAAAACAGCACGCGCCACCCCAACGCTGACACGAGACCAAAATGTCAAACATCCCCCCCCAAAAAAAAAGAAATAGTAGCACAAGCAGCAATCTGTCACAGGCACAAATGCCACAAATCACCGAAATGTCAGCTCAGGCCTCGTACGACCAACTCCCTGTCCAAAGATTGGGTGTCACCAATCTCTTGTTGCAACACAACCGGTCCACTTGTTCGACCTTTCCCGCGGAGGGCTATTTCCGGTGGTCGCAGGTCATTCTCTGTCTCCCTTTCTCTGCCAGTCTGTCTCTCCTGCCTCTCTGTCTGTCTGTCTGTCTGTGTGTCTAGTTGCTTGTCAGTATTGTTGATTCTTGCATGCAAATACTCAAAAAAACCAAAAAATCCTTGACGAAAGGTGCAGGTGTCTGTAACACTCAGTCCTGAAACGAAGTACCATCAATTCTTCAGAATAGCAGAAAGATGGAACTCTCTCTCTCTCTCCACCAACTCATCACTTCAGAACATCCCATCCTTTACAACTACCATTTCTAAGTTTCTCATCACTCCTCCCCCTTCCTTGTAAAACAAAAGACAGACAGACAGACAACAGGGAGAAAGGCAGACAGACAGAAAGACAACCAGAGACACAGACAGAGACACAGACAACAAACAGACAACAGTGACAGGTAGACAGATAGACAACAAACAGACAACAGAGAGACAGGTAGACAGACAGAAAGACAAACAGAGACACAGACAGACAGAGACACAGACAACAAACAGACAACAGTGACAGGTAGACAGACAGACAACAAACAGACAACAGAGAGACAGGTAGACAGACAGAAAGACAAACAGAGACACAGACAGACAGACAACAAACGGACAACAAAGAAACAGAAAGACAGAGAGAAAGACAGACAGAGGCCCAGACAGACAGACAGACAACAGAGAGACAGGTAGACAGACAGAAAGACAGAGACACAGACAGACGGAGACACAGACAGACATACAACAGAGACAGGTAGACAGACAGAAAGACAGACAGAGACACACGGACAGACAGACATACATACAGACAGAAAGAGAGACAGACATACAGACAGAAAGACACACAGACAGACACATAGACAGTCACACATACATACATACAGACAGACAGAAAGACACACAGACATACATAGTACAGACAGACAGAAAGACAACAGTCAGAGACACAAGACAACACAGACAAAGCGACAACAGAACAAAGGCGTATTCTGAACTGAGAATCCAACACAAGAAAGTCAACACAAGAAATAATGGGACGCTCTCCCTGGTGTCAGTAAATCAGGGTGAGGGGTGGGTTGCTTCTAGGTGATATGTAAGATGTAATGTAGGGGGGTTAGTTTCCAGACAGAAGGTACATAGAAGTGTCTAGTATGTTGTTTTACGGTTTGGGAGGTGGTTGTGGTAGGTGAGTGGTGGTGGTGGGGGTTTGGTAAGAGTGAGTGAGTGTGGTGAGTGTGTGGTGTAAAGTAATTATAAGTGTTTTAGACAATAGGGGTGTTGGGTGTGTGATGCGTGTGGTTGAGGGGTAAGTGGAAGTAAGATATAGAATGTGGTGTGTGTCGTGTTGTGTGTGTGTGTGGTGTGTGTGTGTGTGTGTGTGTGTGTGTGTGTGTGAGTTTATCGTGTATTCATCACAAGTGATTGAGTATTATATGTTTAATGATATAGTGATGAATGATTTTGTGTTTATAGTGTATGTAGTGTTGATTATCTTTTAATTGACGATCATGGAATAAAATGTTTTTTACATCATGTTGTATGGTTTGTCAATTTGTATGTTCTAGGAAATGTTCTTTAGTAAGTGACATGTATGTTAAGTGTGAGATGTTTGTGGTTATGTTATAGTCTGCATGTAGATGATGTTGTAG
>CM054165.1:18241207-18258707 GCA_028751875.1 Rapana venosa | reverse complement strand
GAGGAGATAGAAAGAAAGAAAGGGAGAGAGAGAGAGAGAGAGAGAGAGAGAGAGAGAGAGAGAGAGAGAGAGAGAGAGAGAGAGAGAGAGAGAGAGAGAGAGAGAGAGAGAGAGAGAGAGAGAAAACGAAGGGGAAGAAAGAAAAAAAAGGAAGAAAAAAA
The DNA here is from genome assembly GCA_028751875.1 of Rapana venosa. NCBI lineage: Eukaryota > Metazoa > Mollusca > Gastropoda > Neogastropoda > Muricidae > Rapana > Rapana venosa. Next base: position 18,258,546 of record CM054165.1, on the reverse strand, counting down.
CACAACCCAACAGAAAAGCAACAGAGAAAGAAGAAGTAAAAAAATTAAAAAAGTAAAGATGTTTAAGTTTTCTGGGTTTTTATTTTCTAAGGGAGAAGTTTTAGGAAGGAAAAACTGTTCTGTATTGACTACTACATCTTGAAAGATGTGATGGAGAAGAGGAAGAGGAGAAGGAGGAAGAGGAGGAGTAGGAGGAAGAGGAGGAGAAGAGGGGAAGGAGGAGGAGGAAGACGAGGAGGAGGAGAAGGAGGAAGAGGAGGAGGAAGAGGAGGAGGAGGAGGAAGAGGAGGAGGAGGAGGAAGAGGAGGAGGAGGGGTAGAAGGAAAGGAGGAGGAGGAGAGAAGATGATGATGAAGAGGATGAGGATAAGGAGGAGGAGTGGGAGGAGGAAGAGGAAGAGGAGGAGGAGGGGGAGGAGGAGTAAGAGGAGGAGGAGGATAAGAGGAGGAGGAGGAAGAGGAGGAAGAGGAGGAGTACGAGGAGAAGGAGGATAAGGAGGAAGAGGAGGAGAAGGAGGAGGAGGAGGAGGAGGAGGAGGAGGAGGAAGAAGAGGAAGATATAAGGGACGGAAATATATAAATAAATAAGAAGGAAAATCAGCCACAAGGGAAATGGCAGTGGAAGACTCCTCTTCCTCCTCCTCAACTTCTTCTTCCTCTTCTTCTTCTTCTTCCTCCTCCTCTTCTTCTTCTTCTTCTTCTTCTTCTTCTTCTTCTTCTTCTTCTTCTTCTTCTTCATCATCATCATCATCATCATCATCATCATCATCATCATCATCATCATCACATTCCTCTTCCTCTTTCTCCTCCTCCTCCCATCATCATCATCAGCAGCAGCAGCAGCAGAAGCAGAAGAGGAGGAGGGTGAGGATGGTGAGGAGGAGGATGATAATGAAGGTGAAGAGCAGAGCCCCATGAACGGAAAATTGAATTCACGGCTGAGCGACATCACACTTCAAAAAGAAAGAGAGTGTTGGGGCCCAAAACATAGAGCAGAGACCAGAGTAATGCAGCATGTGCATTGTACTCTGCACTGTGAGTAAAAAACCACACACCAGCAGGATTGATCATAAAAAAAGACAGACAGAAAGAAAGAAAGAAAGAAAAAAAGGTGGAGGAGGAGGAGGAGAAGGAGGAGAAGGAGGAGGAGGAGTAGAAAAAGGAGGAGGAGAAGAAGTGCTAAAGCTAGAAGAATGCACATAAGAATGTGACGAAGAATTGAAAAAAAGATATGCAAAGAAGAAGCATAGAATTGCAAACAAGAATTGAAAAGAAGAACAATCAGAAGGAGAAGAGGTAGAATTGCAAAAAAGAGTTGCAAAGAAGGAGAAAAGAAGAAGAACTGCAAAGAAGAAGAACTGCAAAGAAGAAGAATTGCGATGAAGAACTGCGAAGAAGAATTGCGATGAAGAATTGCGAAGAAGAATTGAGAAGAAGAAGAAGAATTGCAAAGAAGAATTGAAAAGAAAATTTGCAAAGAAGAAGAAGAGAATTTCAAAGAAGAATTAAAAAGAACATTTGGAAAGAAGGGAATTGCAAAGAAGAAAAAGTAGAAGAAAAAGGAGAATTGCAAAAAATAATTGCAAAAAGAAGAATGCGATGAAGAAGAATCCAAAGAAGAAGAATGCGAAAAAGAAAAAGCAGAATTGCGAAGAATTGTGAAGAAGAATTGCTAAGAAGAAATGCGACGAAGAATTGCTAAGAAGAAGTGAGAAGAAGAAGAAGAAGTAGCAGAAGAAGAAGAAGTAGAAGAAGATTTGCGAAGAAGTATTGCTAAGAAGAAGAAAATTTAAAAAAGAGGATAATGAGAATGCTGCTGCTGCTGTTGATAAAGATGTTGATGGCAACGATGATGATGAATAAAAGAACAGAAGAGAGAAAGAGCCAAAGAAAAGCACCTGAAGAGATAATTGAATTCACGCCTGAGCGACATCACACTTCAAAAAGAAAGAGAGTGTTGGGGCCCAAAACATAGAGCATAGAACAAAGTAATACAGCATGTGCATTGTACATAGAGCACAGACCAGAGTAATACAGCATGTGCATTGTACATAGAGCACAGACCAGAGTAATACAGCATGTGCATTGTACATAGAGCACAGACCAGAGTAATACAGCATGTGCATTGCACATAGAGCACAGACCAGAGTAATACAGCATGTGCATTGTACATAGAGCACAGACCAGAGTAATACAGCATGTGCATTGTACACAGAGCACAGACCAGAGTAATACAGCATGTGCATTGTGCATAGGGCACAGACCAGAGTAATACAGCATGTGCATTGTACACAGAGCACAGACCAGAGTAATACAGCATGTGCATTGTACACTGCACTGTGAGCAAAAATACACACACCAGCAGGATTGATCATCAAAAAAGACAGACAGACAGAAAGAAAGAAAAGAAAAGAAAGAAAAAAGAAAGTTGGAGGAGGAGGAAGAGAAGGAGTGCAAAAGCAAGAAGAATGCAAATAAGAGAAGAGGAAGAAGAATTGCAAAGAAAAAAAATTGCGAAGAAGAAGAATTACGAGGAAGAAGAATTGCGAGAAAGAATTGCGAAGAATAATAATTGTAAATTTCAAAGAAGAGAAAAAGAAAAAAAGAAGAAAAATCAAAAGGAGAAGAAGAAGAATTGCAAAGAAGAACTGCAAAGAAGAGAAGAGGAAGAAGAATTGCGAAGGAGAACTGCAAAGCAGAAGAAAAAGAATTCCAAAGAAGAAGAATTGCAAAGAACTTTAAGAATTGCAATAAAGAATCGCAAAGAGGAAGAAGAATGCGAAGAAGAAGAAAGAGGAGGAGGAGGAGAAGGAGGAAGAGGAGGAGGACGAGGAAGAGGAGGAGGAAGAGGAGGAGGAAGAGGAGGAGGAGAAGGAGGAGGAGAAGAAGAAGAAGAAGTGCAAAAAAGAAGAATTGCGAAGAAGAAGAATTGCGAAAAATTGCCAAAAATTACGACGATTTAAGAAGAAGAAGATAATGATGTTGACGACTACAACGAGGATGAATAAAAGAACAGAAGAGAGAAAGAAAGGCACCTGACGAGATAATTGGATTCACGGCTGAGCGACATCACACTTCAAAAAGTAAGAGAGTGTTGAGTCCCAAAACATAGAGCATAGAACAGAGTAATACAGCATGTGCATTGTACACTGCACTGTGAGCAAAAGACAAACACGAGCAGGATTAATCATCAAAAAAGACAGAAAGAAAGAAAGAAAGAAAGAGATGGAGAAGAGAGGGGGAGAGGAAAAGGAGCAGGAGAGAGAGGAGAAAAGAGAGGATGAGGAGGATGTAGAAAAAAGAGAAAGGAGCAGGAGGGAGAGAAGGAAGAGGATAGAGGAAAAGGAGGAGGAGGAGCAGGAGGGAGAGGAGGAAAAGAGGAAGAGGAAGATGAGGAGGAAGAGGAGGGAGGGGAGGGGATGAAGGTGAGGAAGAGGAGGAGAAGTGTGGAATGTAGAAGAATGCAAAGAAGAATGTGAAGAACAAGAACTGAAAGTAAGATTTTCTAAGAAGAATTGCAAAGAAGAAGAATTGCGAAGAAGAAGAAAAAGAAGTAGAAAAAGAAGAGAGGACAAGGAGGAGGAGGAGGAGGAGGAGGAGGAGGAGAAGTGCAAAAGCAAGAAGAATACAAATAAGAATGGAAGAAGAATTGAAAAGAATACATGTAAAGAAGCACAGGATTGCAAAAAAGAATTGCAAAGAAGAAAAATCAGAGGGAGAAGAAGTAGAATTGCAAAGAAGAATTGCAAAGAAGAGGAATTGCAAAGAAGAGGAATTGCAAAGAAGAAGAGGAAGAATTGCAAAAGATTTGCAAAGAAGAAGACGAACAATTGCAAAGAAGAACTGCAAAGAAAAAGAGAAAGAATTGCAAAAGAAATGCAAAGAAGACGACGAAGAAGAAGAAGAATTGCAAAGAAGAATAATTGCGATGAATAAGAAGAATTGTGAAAAAGAAGATTAGTTATAAAGAAGGATTACGAAGAAGAATTGTGAATAAGACTGTGGAAAAAGAATGCAAAGAAGAATGCGAAGAAGATTACGAAGAATAATACGAAGTATACGATAAAGAATACGAAGAATATTACGAAAAATGCGAAGAATACAAAAAAGAATACGTAGAATGCGAAGAAGGATACGTAGAATACAGAAAATAATACGAAAAATACGAAGAAGAAGAAGAAGAATACGAAGAAGAAGAATAAGAAGAAGAAGAATACAAAGAAGAAGACTACGGTAATGCCACTGATGCTGCTGCTGCTGCTGCTGACGACGACAGCGATGGATCAAATATTTTGTTTTAAAACACCCCAAAAGAAAACGAAAGAAGAGCACAGGCGCATGAACAGATAATTAAATTCACGGCTGAGCGACATCCCAGCTGAAAGAAAGAAGGAAGGAAAGAAAGAAAGTGTTGGGGGCCAAAGCCCAGAGCACAGAGTATTATAGCGTGTGCATGCTGCACTGAGGGCTATAGGTTAACCTGTAAACAGCCACATACCTGAGAGATCTATAGGAGGGGGGAGGGGGGGGGGAGAGAGAGTGCGTGAGAGAGAGAGAGAGAGAGAGAGAGAGAGAGAGAGAGAGAGAGAGAGAGAGAGAGAGAGAGAGAGAGAGAGAGAGAGGTGAGAGTGAGAGAGTGTGTGAGAGAGAGAGAGAGAGTGCGAGAGAGAGAGAGCGAGAGAGAGAGAGAGAGAGGGGGGGGGGGGGGAGAGAGAGTATCTATCCATCCATCCATTCTCGTCCGTCCATCTATCTATCTATGGAGAATCTGAGCTAGATATTGACATAGGCAGATAGGTGGAGATAGGTAGATCACACACACACACACACACACACACACACACACATACACACACACACACACACACACACACACACACACACACAACACACACACACACACACACTGGGGGGCTGCAGGAGACATGTTTGGCAGTAATGTCAATGCACAACAAAAAGTAAAGACATCGGATATTATGTGATAAAGAAAACAACAATCCTGATATAACCTTTTTTTATTTTAAGATACCGACGCTCAAAATTTACGATGTATAGGAGAGGAGAGAGAGAGAGAGAGAGAGAGAGAGAGAGAGAGAGAGAGAGAGAGAGAGAGAGAGAGAGAGAGAGAGAGAGAGAGAGAGAGAGCGACAGACAGACAGACAGACGGACGGACAGACAGACAGAGACCCACACAGACACAGACAGACACAGACATACAGATACACACACACACACACAGAGAAAAAGACAGGCAGACACACAGAAAAAGAGACAGACAGACACAAAAACAGACACACAAACACCCCCACCCCCCCAACACATACACACACATACACACACAAGGCAGACTGAGAGCTCTTCGACGATGACGACGACGACCAAACAGATACAGATAGACGCGAAGAGAAGAGGAAGGAAGGAAGGAAGGAAGAACAGAACGATGAGAAGAAGGAAGGAGAAATGGAGAGGAGGGATAAGGGGGCTGGAGTTGTGGGGTGGGGGTGAGGGATGGGGGGGGGGGGGGAGGGAGGTTGGTGATCGTGCATTGCAAAACACACATTCCACACCTTCCGTAGCCATCTGTTTTTCATCTGATCATCTGAACACACAAACACAGACACATGCACACACACACACATACGTAAGCACATATACACACGCACGAACGCACGAACGCACACACACACACACAATAAGCACGCACGCTCTCACACACAGACACCCACACACACAAAACTCACACACACAATAACCACGCACGCTCACACACACACACATACGTACGCACACGCACGAACGCGCACACACACACACTCACACACACAATAAAGCACGCACGCACACATGCACGCATACACACACGTACGCACGCACACACATACGTACGCACACATACACACGCACGAAGGCACACACAGACACATTCACACACACAATAAGCTCCCACGCACACATTCACGCACACGCACACCACGCACGCATGCACGTACGCACACATGCACGCGCAAACACACACACCAAAACACTGACGCACGCACGCACGCGCACGCACACACACACATATACACACCACGCACGTATGCAAGCTCACATGCATGCACGCACGCACGCACGCACACACACACACACACACACACACACACACACACACACACACACACACACACGCACGCACGCACGCGCGCGCGCGCGCGCGCGCACACACGCCTACAGAGAGATTTCTTCTTTTATTTCGAGGATAATGAAATGAACACTCGTGTGCTTTTTTTACATCCACTCCCCCGTGCGTATGCAGTTTACGGATGAAAAGACATAGACAAGCAGAAAAACGAAAAAAGAAAAGAAAGAGAGCAAAACACACAGAAAAGAACGAAAGAAAGACAAGAAGGAGAGAAAAGACAAAAAGTGAACCAGAAGAAGAAGAAGACAGAATGGAAAGAAGGAAAAAAAAAAGAAGAGAAAGGACAGAAGATAATTTGATAAAGAAAGAACTAGAACGGTGGAGACAACATCAGAAAGAAAAGAAAGGAAAAGAAAGGAAAGGATAGGAAAGAAAGAAAGACAGAGAGGAAGGAAGGAAGAAAAAAAGAAAGAAAGAAAGAAGAAAGAAAGAAAAAGAGAAAGAAAGAAAAAAAAGAAAGAAAGAAAGGAAGAAAGGAAAGAAAGGAAACGAGAAAGAAAAAACAAAACCGGACCAACAAGAATGAATGCAATAGGAAGGAAAGAATGAAATGAAGGAGAAAAATAAAGAAAGAAAGAAAAGAAAGAAAAAGAAAAGAAAGAAAGAATAAAGAAAGAAAGAAAGAAAGAAAAACTATTGTGAACATACTTTATTAGCTGCCAAAGTAAACGAGTCAGAAATATTGTTTTCAGGATGCCATAAGCTGTTTTGCTTGTTATTGCTTACAATATGTGTATGTATAAAAATCTAGGTAAACCACAAAAGGAAACAAAGAAAGAAAGAAGAAAAGAAAAAAGAAAAAAAGAAAGGAAGGAAGGAAGGAAACGAGAAAGAAAAAATCCCCAAACCGGACCAACGAGAATGAATGCAAGAAGGAAAGAAAGATGAAATGAAAAGAGAAAAATAAAGAAAGAAAGAAAAAAACGAAAAAGAAAGAAAGAAAGAAAGAAAGAAGAAAAGAAAAGAAAGAAAAACTATTGTGAATATTCTTTATTAGCTGCCAAAGTAAACGAGTCAGATACATTGTTTTCAGCATGCCATAAGCTGTTTTGCTTGTTATTGCTTACAATATGTGTATGTATAAAGATCTATGTAAACCACAAAAAGAAAGAAAGAAAGAAAGAACAAAGAAAGAAAGAAAGGAAGGATGGAAAGGACAAAGAAAAAAATAAATCGGACCAACAAGAATGAATGCAAGAAGGAAGGAAAGAATGAAATGAAAAGATAAAAATAAAGAAAGAAAGAAAAGAAAAGAAAAGGAAAGAAAAAACGAAAGAAAAGAAGAGAAAGAATAAAAGAAATAATTAAAGAAAAAAAAAAGAAAGAAATAAGGAAACAAAAGAAAATAAATAAAAAAAAGAAAGAAAAGAAAGGAAATAAAGATTAAAAAAGAAAGAAAATAAAGAAAAGATAAGAAAAAAAAAAAAAAGAAAAGAAAGAAAAAAAAACAAAAACAGACAGAAAGAAAAATTTTGATTTCCGGAGTTCAAATTTCCCGGAAAATCTTGGGGGAAAATGAAAAAAATAAAAGAAAGGGAACAAAAACATTTTCACAAATAGGAAACAGTGAGGGTTAAAAAAAACCCCACACATCTGGAAATAGCGCTCATAAAACAATGCCCAAATTAAATTTAAAAGCGAAATCAATTCATTTGACCTTTCCAAAAACCATGCAGAAGGGAAAATTCAAAGTGGCAAAAAGGGAAAGCAAAAAAATGCAAAAAAAGAAGAAGAAGAAGAAGAAGAAGGAGGAGGAGGAGGAGGGGGGAGGGGGGAGGCGGGGGGAGGAAGAGGGGGAGGAGGACAAAGCGAAGAATGCGAAGAAGAAGGAGGAAAAAGGGGGAGAGGGGGAGGGGGGAGGAAGAGGAGGAGAAGGGGGGGGAATGCGAAAAAAAAGAAAAAAGAAAAAGGAGGAAGGGGGAGGGAAGGAGGGGATGAGAATTTCGATTTATTTTTGAATTAAAAAAAAGGAGGAGGAGGGGAAGGGGAGGAGGAGGGGGGAGGGGGGAAGAGGAGGAGAAGGAGAAGGAAAAGGTTGGGGGGGAAAGGGGGAGGAGGAGGGGTGGAGGAGGGGGGAAAAGGGGAAGAATGCAAAGAAAAAGGGAAAAAGAAGATGAAGGGGGGGAGGAGGAGGGAGGAAATTTGAGAAGAATTGCCCCAAAAAAAAAAACCCGCGAAAAGAAAGAAGGGGAACTTTTTGAAGAAAAAATTTTGGGAAAAAGAAAAATTGCAAAAAAGAAAAGAATTGCAAAGAAGAAGAAGGGAAAAAATTGCAAAGAGGTTAAAACAAGAAGCATAAAAAGAAACGAAGAAAAAGAAGGAAAAAAAAAAAAGAAGACGAAGACAAAGGGGAAGAAAAGAAGAAGAAAAAAGAAAAAAAAAAGAAGAAGAAAAAAAAAAAAAGGGGGAAGAAGAAAAAAAAGAAAAAAGAAGAAGAAGAAGAAAAGAAGAGAAGAAGAAGAAAAAGAAGACGAAGAAAAGGGAAAAAGAAGAAAGGGAAGAAAAAGAAGAAAAAAAGAAAAAAAAGCAGAAGAAGAAGGGAATTTCGAAAAATTAAAAAAGGGAAAAAGAGAAAAAAGAAAAAGAAGAAGAAAAAGAAGAAGGAAAAAGAAGAAAAAGAAGGAGGAGGAGGCAGAGAGGAAGACCCGACAAAACAAACAGCCGAAGACGACAGGAGGGCAGACAGGGCGACAGACCCCTGACCCTGCAGGGCGGGATCTCTTCTTTGGCTCCGTTGCCCTGCTGGATGTTTTTGTCCGAGTTGCCGCACCTGGGCATCTTCATCATCTCCTCCGTCGCCGCGTCCACCTCCCCTGCAATCAATCAATCAGTCAGTCAGTCAGTCAGTTAATCAATCAGTAAGTCAGTCAGTCAGTCAGTCAGTTAGTCAATCAATCAATCAGTCAGTGAGTCGATCGATCAGTTGATCGATCAGTCAATCAATCAAGCAATCAATCAGTCAGTCAATCAATCAATCAGTCAGTCATTCATTAAGCCAGCCAGTCAATCCATCTATCCATCAATCAATCAATCAGTCGATCGATCGATCAGTCAGTCAATCGATCAATGAATCAATCAATAAACCAATCAAACACTGAATCGCTCCGCGCGGTGTGTGCATGTGTGTGAGGTGTGAGAGAGAAGAGAGAAAAAGAGAGAGAGAGAGAGAGAAGAGAGAGGAGAGAGAGAGAGAGAGATAGGAAAACAGTGCGAGTGGTTTTTTGTGTGTGTACGTTTTGTCTGCGTCGAGAGGTGTGTGTGTGTGTGTGTGTGTGTGAGGGTGTGGTGAGGGTGAGGAGTGTGTGGAGGAAGGTGTGTTTTATTTATTTATGTTTTTATATTTTTTTATTATCTTTTATATGGGAGAATAATGGAAGAAAGCACTCATGTGCTTTTTTTACCCCAATCCCGTGTGTATGCGATTTTGTAAATTTTGTATTTTTTCACTGGCACACATGGCCCACTCTTCCAAAAACGGACAGGTTTAACGTTGTGCGCAAGATGTTCTGCATGCGTTCGAACACTGGGCCTGGGTTTATAGTTCACCGAAGGACTTTGACTCAGTTCGATTTTTTTTTGTCAAACTGGGAAGAAAGGGGCGAGGCGGGAATCGAACCCCAACCTCAGGGTTTTTTTGACTTTTTGGGCAGGCGAACGTCTTAACCTCCTGCCCTTCCTCACTACGTGTGTGTGTGTGTGTGTGTGTGTGTGTGGGGGTTGTGTGTGTATGTGGTGCGCACGCTTAGCGCGCGCGCTGTGTATATGCTTATAAACTGTGGTGTGAATGTGTTGTGTGCCGCGGGTGCGTGCGCGCGCGTGTGTGTTGGGGGAGGAAGGGGGGGGGGAGAAGGCGTGCTCTCGTGCATTTGTGTGGGTGCCGAAAAAGTGGGAATTGTTGGGAATTTTTCTGGCCAGCCCATCAGCAACTTTTAATTTCTATCTGACAAAAAGCATGTCTTTTTTCCAAGAGGGTTTTCAATGGCCACCTTATAAAATGTGTGAGTGTGTGATGTGTGCGTGCGTGGTGTGTGTGTTGCGTCGTGTGGGGTGTGTGTTTGCGTGTGTGTGTGTGCGTGGTGTTTTTGTGTGTGCGGTGCGTGCGTACTTGGTGTGTGTGCGTTGTGTGTTTGTGTGTGAGTGGTGCGTGCGTGGGGTAGAGAGAGAGAGAGAGAGAGAGAAGAGAGAGGAGAGAGAGAAAAGAGAGAGAGAGAGAGAGAGAGAGAGAGAGAGAGAGGAGAGAGAGAGAGAGAGAGAGAGAGAGGAGAGAAAAGAGAGGAGAGAGAAGTATGTCTGTACGTGTGTGCTGCGAGCTTGCGTGTGTAAGCGTGTGGCGAGCGTGCACGTCTTGTGTTTGTATTCGCGCGCGCGCCCGTGTGAGTGTGTGGATGTGTGTGTGTGTGTGTTGTGCGTGGTGTGAATGTTTGTGTTTTTGGGTGTGTGGGAGAGTGTGTTGTGCACGCGCATGCATGTGTGTATATGAGTGTTGTGTGTGTATGTATGCGAGATGTATGTGTGTGAATGTGTGTCGCTCGCGCTCGCGTTAATGTGTGTTTTGGCATTATCATTACAAGCAAGCGTACATGCGTGCGCGCGCGTGGTGTGTGTGTGTGTTGTGTGTGTGTGTGTGTGTGTGTGTGAATATCTGTGCGCGTCTGCGCTCAGGCGTATATGCGGGCGCGCGTGTATGTTTCCCCCCAAAGAGACTTTAAGCACGTGCAAAATCATTCATATTTTCGATATCATATCTGCAAATCCACCCCCCCCCAAAAAAAAAAAAAAAAAAATTCCCTTCGGCAATCATCTCAGCAGAAAAAAAATCGGTTGATGAGAGTGGCAATACATTTGTTGTCTGCAAAGCGAGAGGCCATGGGTTATGTATGTGTTTTGTTGTGTCTTGGTGTTTGGGCGTTTCTTAGCTTAACATCCTATGGGGGTGGGGTGTGGGTGGGGGAGGGTCACCCAGAATATGCACTCTGTCTCACTCATCAACATGCGGAGAGATGGGATAGCCCAGTGGTCAGAACATTGCGCTGGCAATCTGACGACCCGGGTTCGATTCCCGTTCAAGGGGAATATTTTCCCCTGGAGTTAACATCAGTGCAGACTCCACTCTCCCCAAAAGTCTTTCGGATGAGACTTATAAACCGAGGCCCCGTGTGCGAACGCACGCAGAACATCTTGCGCACACGTTAAATCCTGTTCCGGTTTTTGTAAGAGTAGGCCATTGTGTGCTGGTGGGAACAGATGACAGAATTTACACAACTGCACACACAAGGGGACTGGATGTAAAAAAAGCACATAAGTGCTTATTCCATTATCCTCGATGTAAAAGAATAAAATAAAATAAAATAAATAAATAAACATCTTTCTTTCCCCACTTGTGGGATTGGCTGGGGACTGGGTCTGCCAGTGTACATTAGCATCCCCCACCTTTGACTGGAAATTCTGTGCTAGGAATTCCCTCTTTTCTATCCCTCTCTTTTGTTCCTTTTCTTCCTGTCACCGCCACCTCCTTCTTGTCTGCGCTGTTTTCTCCCTCTTTTATTTTCTATCACTCTCTTTGTTTCTGCCTTGTCCAGTTTTCTTCCTATCACCATCTCCTTCTTGTCTGTATTGTCTCCCTCTTTTTCTATCACTCTCTTTGTTTCGCCCTTGTCTAATTTTCTTCCGGCACCATCATCTCCTTCTTGCTGTCTCCCCTCTTTTCTATCACCTCTCTTTCTTTCTGCCTTGTTTTTTTCTTCCTATCACCATCTTTTCTTTTCTGTGTTGTTTTCTCCCTCTGGTTTTTCTTCACCCCTCTTTGTTTCTGCTTGTCCAATTTTTTCCTATCCCATCTTCTTTGTCTTGTTTTCTCCCTCTCTTTCTATCACTCTCTTTGTTTCTGCCTTGTCCAAATTCTTCCTATCACCGTCACCTCCTTCTTGGGCTTTTATTGTCCCCTCTCTTTTCTATCACTCTCTTTGTTTCTGCCTTGTCCAATTTTCTTCCCATTACCATCTTTTCTTGTCTGTTGTTTTCTCCTCCCCTTTTTTTCTATCACTCTCTTTGTTTCTGCCTTGGGCCATTTTCTTCCTATCACCATCTTTTCTTGTCTGTGTTGTTTTCTCCCTTTTTTTCTATCCTCTCTTTGTTTCTGCCTTGTTCCAGTTTTCTTCTAAACACTATCTACTTCTTGTCTGTATTGTCTCCCTCTCTTTTCTATCACTCTCTTTTTTTCGCCTTGTGCAATTTTTTTTCCTATCACTATCTCCTTCTTGTCTGTATTGTCTCCCTCTCTTTTTCTATCACTCTCTTTGTTTCTGCCTTGTCCAATTTTTTTTCCTATCACCATCTTCTCTTGTCTGTGTTGTTTTCTCCCTCTGTTTTTTCTATCACTCTCTTTGTTTTCGCCTTGTCCATTTTTCCCTTTCCCATCACCACCTTCCTCTTGTCTTTTTTTTCTCCCTCTTATTTTCTATCAGTCTCTTTGTTTCTGCCTTGTCCAGTTTTTTCCTATCACCCTCTCCTTCTTGTCTGTATTGTCCCCCCTCTCTTTTCTATCACTCTCTTTGTTTCTTTTCCCTTTGTCCATTTTCTTTTCCCACACCATCTCCTTCTTGTCTGTATTGTCTCCCTCTCTTTTCTATCACTCTCTTTGTTTCTGGCTTGTCCAATTTTCTCCCTATCACTATCACCTTTTTGTCTGTATTGTCTCCCTCTGTTTGTTCTATCACTCTCTTTGTTTCTGCCTTGTCCAGTTTTCTTCCTATCACCATCTTCTTGTTGTCTGTGTTGTTTTCTCCCTCTGTTTGTTCTATCACTCTCTTTGTTTCTGCCTTGTCCAGTTTTCTTCCTATCACCATCTTCCCTTGTCTGTGTTTGTCTCCCTCTCTTTTCTATCACTCTCTTTGTTTCTGCCTTGTCCAATTTTTCCCTTCCTATCACCGTCACCCCTTCTGTCTGATTGTCTCCCTCTCTTTTCTTTTTTTTTCACTCTTTTGTTTCCTTCCTTGTCCAAATTTTTCCTTCCTATCACCATCACCTTTCCTTCTTGTCTGGTTTGTTTTCCCTTCTCTTTTCATCACCTCTTTGTTTTGCCTTGTCCAATTTTCTTCCTCACCATCTTCCTCTTGTCTGTGTTGTTTTCTCCCTGTTTTTTCTATCACTCTCTTTGTTTCTGCCATGTCCAATTTTCTTCCTATCACATTTCCTCTTTTCTGGTGTTTTCTCCCTCTTTTATTTCTATCGTCTCTTTGTTTTGCCTTGTCCACTTTTCTTTTATCACCATCTCTTTTTGTCTGTATGGGCTCCCTCCTTTTTATCACTCTCTTTGTTTTGCCTTGTGGGAATTTTCTTCCTATCACTATCTACTTCTTGTCTGTATTGTCCCTCCCTCTTTTCTATCACTCTCTTTGTTTTTCTCCTTGTGCAAATTTCTCCTATAAACCCCCTCCGGTCTTGTCTTTATTGGCTCCCTCCTCTTTCTATCACTCTCTTTGTTTTCTGCCTTGCCCCTTTTTCTTAAACCATTTTTCCATTACAATTGGTTTGTAGTTTTTTTTTTCCCTCATGGTCCATTCTCCTGCCTTTCTTTTTTTTCCCCTGAGAAAGACTTTAAAAGATAACGATTCTCTCCCAGTCTAAGTCGGATGTAGTGGGCCTGGACTTGTGTAAGTGTCAAGTCAAGTCAAGTCAAGTCAAAATTTTCATTTCCCAAAGGATATTTAATAAGCAATGCATTTCTTTTTTTTCTTTATCAAAACCCCATCAAGAACAAATTTCTTAATGTAAAAATGTAGTTCTAAATTATTTCAAACCCGTACCCAAAAAAGGAAACCGTAAAAAGAGGAAAACCGAGAGAATGGTGTGTGTGTGTGTGTGTGTTGGGGGTATGTAGTATTATTATTTTGTATGATTTTGTATGTATTATTATGTAGTGGTATGTATGAGTGTAGTTGGATGTAGTATATTTAAAAATGTATGTGTGTAGTATTTTTAGTGTGTGTGTTTTTTTATGTATGTATGTATGTATGTATGTATGTATGTTTTTATTTGTATGTTGTATGGGTGTATTATGTAGTAGTGTGTGTATGATTATGTATGTATGTTGGGTTTTTGGTGTATGTATGTTGATTTGTTGGTTATGTGTAGTATTACTTCACGGAATCCATCTTTTGTGATGACTATGACTTCTGACTAGGAGGCTTTTACTTGCACAGTCCTTTTGTTCTGCAGCCCCGGGGCTGGTTGGCCTTTGGAGAACATCTCCAACGCTGACTGTCCTTATGCCCACTTGGCCGAGAGAGTGGGGATGTACTGTGGGCAAGGCATCTCCACTATAATCAAATTTCTGCCCCATTTCCGAAACAGCAGCTGCCTCCTCTGCTGTTTTGGAGGTCATCGTCGAACACGACGGACAAACATACATGTATGTATGTATGTATGTATGTATGTATGTATGTATGTATGTATGTATGTATGTATGTATGTATGTGTATGCTTGCAAGTGTGTGTGCGTGCGCGCGTGTTTGTATATGTGTGTGCCCAGGTGCATGCATGTGTCATGAAGGCGTGCGTGGGCGCATGCAAACCTGCGTTCTGCTAAAATCTTAAAACAACAAACAAACAACAACAAACAAACAAACTAAATAAACAAACAAAAAACAACACAACTTGAGCGGCTTTGCTTTACGAGTCAAAAGCTAGGCCAAGGTTCCACTGAGAAATCAATCAGAAATGTGAAATCACCTTCGAGCTTCTTCCTTTCTCCTTCCCCCCCCCCCCCCCCCCCCTTCTCTCTCTCTCTCTCTTTGTGTCTCTGTCTCTCTCTATTTATCTGTCTGTCTCTCTTTCTCTCTCTCTATCTGTGTGTGTGTGTGTCTCTCTCCTCTTTCTCTCTCTTTGTGTCTCTGTCTCTCTTTCTCTCTCTCTGTCTGTTGTGTGTGTGTGCTCTCTCTCTCTCTGTCTGTATCTCTCTTTCTCTGTCTGTCTCTCTTCCCCTCTCTGTCTCTCTCTACCTTTTATCTCTTTCTCACTTCACCACACCACACACACACAACCCCACACACACACACACACACACACACACACACACACCACACCACACACACACACCACAACACACACACACACACACACACACACACACACACAGCGCGCGTACACGTACACACACACGCACACAAAGAAACGCACACACACTCTCTCTCTCTGTCTGTCTGTCTCTCTGTTTATCTCTCTTTCTCTCTTCATCTCTCCCTCTGTCCGTCTCGCTGTCTGTCCGTCTGTCTGTCTGTCTGTCTGTCTGTCTGTCTCTCTCCCCTCTCTGTGTCTTTGTCACTCTAGTACCTTACAAATAAAAATGTATTGTGGCCAAAAGTCGAGATGCATTAAACAATTTCAGAGTTTCTTTGTCTCTGTCTCTCTCTCGATCTCTCCCTCTCTCTCTCTCTGCTCTCCCCCTCACTCTCTCTCTGTCTCTCTTTCTGTTTCTCTCTCTCTCTCTCTCTCTCTCTCTTTCTCTTCTTCTCTTCTTTCCTCTCTCCTTCTCTTCTCTCATCCTTCTCTCTTCTCTCTCCCGATCTCATATGTCTCTCTCCTCCCCTCCTTTCTCCTCTCCTCTCTCTCTCCTCTCTCTCTCTCTCTCTCTCTCTCTCTCTCTCTCCTTTCCCCTCCTCTTTCACTCCCGATCTTCTCTGTCTCCTCTATTATCTCTGCTCCCCCCCTCTCTCTCTCCCCCCCCCCTCCTCTCTCCATCCTACTGTCTTTTTGTGTTGTTGTTGTTGTTGTTGTAGTTTACTTCACCACAATTTTTCTTTTCTTTAATAAGTTCATCACGAATCCTTACTCTCTCTCTCTCTCTCTCTCTCTCTCTCTCTCTCTCTCTCTCCTCTCTCTCTCTCTCTCTCTCTCTCTCCTCTCTCTCTCTCACACACACACACACACACACATTAATTTGACAAGAATCACTGTGCGGTGCCAGACACAGCCTTGTGTTTCAGTCCCCTAAAGGGTTGTCTGGTCAGCTAGACACACAGAGATAATGAAGATGGCAGTTCTGGGCAGACAGATAATTATAATTATTATACGCTTTGAGCGCGCAGCGCAGTTTCTGACACCGGTCGTGTCAGGTTCTTCCCCCCCCCACACAGCATCACAAAAGGCTTGTTTGTACCTAAGTGCTTTTTTTTTCCCGGTACGATACTGGATTAAAAGTTAAAAGGAAAAAAAAGGACATCATTACTACCATCACCGTTAAAAAAAGTATTCAGTGTACACAGACAAAAAGACACAGACGCGGACACACAGGGAGATAAACAAACAGACAGACAGGCAGGCAGACAGGCAGAAAGGCAGGCAGGCAGACAGACAGAAAGACAGGCAGGCAGGCAGACAGAAAGACAGGCAGGCAGGCAGACAGAAATTCAGACGGGTAGACAGAAAGAGACAGACAGACAGGCAGACAGACAGACAGACAAACACAATATACATACTCACAGACACAGACACACACACAGAGGGAGACAAACAGACAGACACACAGGCAGGCAGACAAATACAGACACAGACAAACACACACACACACACACACACACAAACACACACACACACACACTTTCTCTTTGTCTGTCTATCTCACACCACACACACACACACACACACACACACACACACAACACACACACACACACACACACACACACACACACACACACACACACACACACACACACCACACACACGAGTCCAAATTCTTCTCAATATATCGACAACACATCAACATAATTATCTGTCAAAAAATTATCCCGATTCCTCCACTTCTTCTGCGTCTGCCCATTACAAAAACAACAACGATAACAACAAGAATATTTGCAGAGAATTGCATAGAAGAATAAGAATTGCGAGGAAGAAAAAAAATTGCGAAGAAGAAATTGCGAAGAATTGAAAAGAAGAATTGCGAAGAAGAAGAAGAATTGTGAAGAAGAAGAATTGCGAAGAAGAATTGCGAGGAATAGCGAAGAATAGCGAAGAATAATACGAAGTAGCACACAAAGAAGAATTGCAAAGAAGAATGGAAAGAAGAACTGCGAAGAAGAAGAACTGCGAAGAATAATGCGAAGAAGAAGAATTGTGAAGAAAAAGAATGCAAAGAAGAAGAAGAAGAATGGAAGAAGAAG
>CM054165.1:18228707-18236207 GCA_028751875.1 Rapana venosa | reverse complement strand
AGACCTCACTTCTCTAGGGGCCAGCATGTTGAGGGTGGCGGTGTGGGTGGGTTTATAAAGCGAGAAATCTGAGATTCGAATTTTGTCTGAACTTCAAGAAAATCGACCATTCTTTTTCTGCCCATTCCATTACATTGTGAGTGGTGGTGGTCCGGGTTCTTGTCTTTTGGAGGAGATAATAAACTAATCCCATTCAGTCATATTGTTTAAATTCCCGCCGACCACAGAGGCCATATCGGGGCTGTCATCTCGTAAGTTTAACCGCACTGCGCTGCGCTACGCTAACTCTATGCTACACTACACTACACTGCACTGCACTGGACTACGCTGGTTTGTACAGCACTGCACTACACTGTACTGCACTACACAACACTACACTGCACTGCACTACACTGTACTGCACTATACTACACTACACTATACTACACTGCACTGCACTACACTGCACTGCACTACACTACACTACACTACACTACATTGCACTGCACTGCTGCTTCTGCTGCTGCTACTACTATTTCTATTGCTGCTGTTACTGCTTCTGCTGCTGCTACTACTACTTCTACTGCTGCTGTTACTGCTTCTGCTGCTGCTACTACTACTTCTACTGCTGCTGTTACTGCTTCTGCTGCTGCTACTACTACTTCTAATGCTGCTGTTACTGCTTCTGCTGCTGCTGCTGCGCTATTGTTGTTGTTACTGCTGCTACTGCTGCTGCTACTACTACTACTTCTGCTGCTGCTGCTGCTGCTGCTGCTACTATTACTACTGCTGCTGCTACTGTTGCTGCTGCTCCTGCTCCTCCTACTGCTGCTGCTGCTGCTGCTATTACTACTGCTGCAGCTACTGCTGCTGCTGCTACTGTTGCTGCTGCTACTGCTGCTGCTCCTCCTCCTCCTACTACTATGACTACTACTACTACTGGTGCTGCTGCTACTACTACTACTATAACTACTACTATTACTATTTCTACTCCTGCTTCTGCTGCTGCCGCTGCTACTACTACTACTACTACAATATCCCTACGGGGGAGTACGGCCTTAACTGTTCAATGACGATAGCTGGTATAACTGTCCTTTTTTGTACTAAGGAGCAACAACAACAACAACAACGAAGACATTCTCAGTGCCATTGTTAAGAAATACAAGAAACGTTGCAGAACTTGGTAAGTTTTGAGTTGAACTTTGTTGTGAAGTGTGTGTCTCGCATTGAAATTACAATCTTCGCATCGAAAATTAGTTTGTTTATAACTGAACGGCAAATGTCACCAAAAAACATGATTGAGTGCGAGACAGACAGAGAGAAAGAGAGAGAGAGAGAGACAGAGAGAGAGATTTAAATTATTTTTTTAAAATTTCGAAATGGAATAAGCACTCATGTGCTTTTTTCATCCAGTCCCCGTGTGTATGCAGCTTTGTCAATTTTGTCAGAGAGAGAGACAGCCAGCCAGCCAAATAGCCAACCAGAGACATACATACATACAGACAGGCAGAGAGAGAGAGAGAGAGAGAGAGAGAGAGAGAGAGAGAGAGAGAGAGAGAGAGAGAGAGAGAGAGAGAGAGAGAGGCACACAGAGAAGCAAACATACATATCTTATCTTATCTTATTCTTTTATATCGAGGATAATGGAATATGCACTCATGTGTTTTTTTTAATCCAGTCCCCGTGTGTATGCGGTTTTTGTAAATTCTGTCATCTGTTCCCACCGGCACACAATGGCCTACTCTTACGAAAAGCGAAACAGGAGAGAGAGAGAGAGAGAGAGAGAGAGAGAGAGAGAGAGAGAGAGAGAGAGAGGGACAGAGACAGACAGAGAGACAGACAGGCAGAGAAAGAGAAAGAAAGAAAGAAAGAGAGAGAGAGGAGAGAGAGAGAGAGAGAGAGAGAGAGAGAGAGAGAGAGAGAGAGAGAGAGAGAGAGAGAGAGAGAGAGAGAGAGAGAGAGAGAGAGAGAGAGAGGGAGAGAAAACTTTGAAAACTTTTATTCAAAGGGGGTAATAGAATAAGCAGTAGTTGCTTTTTTTACATCCAGCCCTCTGGCAAAAACAAAGAGCGAGAGAGAGAGAGAAGAGAGAGAGAGAGAGAGAGAGAGAGAGAGAGAGAGAGTGACAGAGACAGAGAGACAAACAATGAGAGAGTGAGAGAGAGAAGAGAGAAGAGAGAGAGAGAGAGAGAGAGAGAGAGAGAGAGAGAGAGAGAGAAAGAAGAGAGAGAGAGAGAGAGTATGCACTAACAGATCTTGTTTTGATGGAAAAGAAGCCACTACATTGTTCTTCTGTTGATTTCAAGAACGCTTTTGATTCTCTGTTGAAGCATGGATTGTAGCACAGAGGAGAAACCCCCGCCCCCAAAAAAAAACAACAACAACAACAACTAACAAACAAACAAACAACCCAAACAATCTTGTACAAAACAATTGAAGTTTTTATTGAATAACTCCAATAAGATCGGATAAAATCATCCGTTGTTGTTGTTGATGGCAAAAACTTCCATTCTTTCAGAAGTTTAATGAGTGTACGACAAGGAGACGATCTTTAGCCTTTATTGTTTTCATTCTTACTATTTTGTGAAGGGCGCTAAACAGTTTCTGTTGATAATTATCGTTTTTCTACTTTTAAAATTGATAGCGCTCTACCAGTACAGGGTATTGAAAGGCGTATCAGTTTACTCTCACAATTTTTATGTTGGTGATTCTAGTTCTTTAGCCCGTACCATTATCTGATTAAAGAAAAACAACAAAAAAGAAACAAACAATGCACTGTTAATTTGCCAAAAGAATTATAAGAAATAGAAACTTGAACTGAGTTCAGTCAAAACAAAAAGGCTTGTTTTTTTCCCCCTCACAGCAGCAAATTCCCAGTGATGTAGTTTTTCCTTGGACGAAAATATTGACGGGAGTCTGTGATTTCCTTCGGATCCTAAGCAGTCCTTCGGATGAGACTATAAACCGAGGCCCCGTGTGCGAACGCATGCAGAACATCTTGCGCACACGTTAAATCCTGTTCCGCTTTTCGAAAGAGTAGGCCATTGTGTGCCGGTGGGAACAGATGACAAAATTTACAAAACCGTATACACACGGGGACTGGATGTAAAAAAAGCACATGAGTGCTTATTCCATTATCCTCGATATAAAAATAAATAAATCTGAGCGCTTTGATTTGTTGCTTTACAAGATTCAGCGCTATATAAATTCCATACATTATTATTATTATTATTATTATTATTATTATTATTATTATTATTATTATTATTATTATTATTATTATTATTATTATTATTATTATTATTATTATTATTTCATTAAACATATTGGGGTATTGACTTCATTAAAAAAAATGCAGTTTTCAAAAATAAGAAGATTGCATTGAAGCAAAGAATTAGAGGACACCTTTTCGTTGCTGCAGACAATACACAAGCAAAAGCTATTATTGCTTGGCATTGCGTAAGTCTGCGTTGAAGCTAGTCATCTTGTATGGCTGTGAAATTTGGGGACATGAAACCATAATATTCATAGTTTAGATAGCGAGAAAATGTCAACTTTAATAGTATTTCGGTAAATTTCTGTCAGAATTTTCTTTTAAAAAACGATCCACGGGTCCAATGATACGGGCCAAAAAGTCCAGTTTCTGTTTTATGGGACACGAATAATCATGAGATTATGGGCTGATTTTGCGTCATTTAATGATGTATACATATCTGTGTGAATCAGACCAGATGTTTTGGTACACATTACACAAACAACAGTGCATTGTGACAGCATCCTGGTTTAAATGCTTCAAAAATATTTCTACTAATTAAAAAAAAAAAAAGAAGTTATTTTTCAAATCACTTCCGCCTCCATTCCATCTCTGTACCCCCCTCTTTCGCAACCCTCTCTCTCTCTCTTCCTTCCCTCCATCCCTTTCTCTCTCTCTTTTCTGTCCGTCCACCCCCCCCCTCCCCTCTCCCCCCTTCCTCTACCTCTTCTCCCCCTCTCTCTCTGTCCTCATTACCTCCCCTCCCTCCCTCCCCCTCTCTCTCCCTCCCCCCTCTCTCTCTCCTTTTTTGTGTATCTCTCTCTCACTCTCCCTCCCTCCCTCCCTTTCTCCTCTCTCCGTCCAACCCTCTCTCTCCCTCCTTCCCTCCCTTCCTCTACCTCCCTTTGCCCCCCCCCCCCCCCTCTCTGTCCGTTTATACCTCCCCCCTCCCTCTCTCTCCCCCCCTCCCCCCCCCCTCTCTCTCCTCCCTTCCTCCTTCTCCCCTCCTTCTCTCCTCCCTCTCCCTTCCCACTCTCTCCCCCTCTCTCTTCCTCCCTCTCTCTTCTCCTCTCTCCCTCCCTCTCTCCCCTCTCCCTCTCCTCTCCCCCCCCCTTCTCCTCTCTCTCTCTCTCGTGCTTTTGTCTTCCACCGTTTCTCATTTCCACCCTTCTCCCTTTCTCTCTGATCTTCGCTGGTTCTTTTATCCTCCTTAGAAGGTCCCTTCATTTCTCGTTATATTTCCTTCCTCTCATGTCTCTTGGCAGCGTCAAGTCCCTGTATCGATTACTGTTTGGGGTGGGGGGTATCCGTGTCACTCGTGTTATATTCCTTAAAAGAAAAAGTTCAATGATAATTTTTTTTAAAAAAAGAAAGAGATAAGACAACAAAGTAAAAAAAGAAGGGAAGAAAAACGCGAACATGAAGAAGAAAGAGGAGGAGGAGGAGGAGGAGGAGAAGGAGGAGGAGGAGGAGGAGGAGGAGGAGGAGGAGGAGGAGGAGAAGAGCGCCACGAAATAAAAAAAAAAAGAATTGCGAAGAAAAATTGCAAAGAAGATTTGCAAAGAATTGCAAAGAACTGCGAATTGCGAAGAACTGCAAATTACGTAGAAGACGAAGAATTGCAAAGAAAATGAAGGATGCAAAGATGAAGAGGAAGAAGAATTGCGAAGAAGAAGAAGAATTGCGAAGAAGAATTGCAAAAAACAAATCAAGAATGAAAAGAAGAAGATAATGAAGAAGAATGCAAAGAAGAAGAGGAATTGTGAAGAAGGAGAAGAAGGAGAATGCGAAGAAGAAGAATTGTGAAGAAGAACTGCGAGGAAGAAATACCAAGTAGAATTACGAAGAAGAAATTGCGACGAAGAAGAAGAAATACGAAGAAGAATAGCGAAGAAGAAGAATTGGGAAGAAGAAGAATGCGAAGAAGAACTGCGAAGAAGAAGAATTGCGAAGAAGAAGAATGCGAAGAAAAAAGAATTTCGAAGAATTGCGAAGAATTGCGAAGGAGAAGAAGAAGAAGAAGAAGAAGAAGAAGAAGAAGCATAATAATAATAATAATAATAATAATAAGAAGAAGAAGAAGAAGAAGAAGAAGAAGAAGAAGAAGAAGAAGAAGAAGAAGAAGAAGAAGAAGCAGCAGCAGAAGCATAAGAAGAAAAAGAAGAAAAAGAAGAAGAAGAAGCAGAAGACGAAAGAAGAAGAAGAAGAAGAAGAAGAAGAAGAAGAAGAAGAATGCAAAGAAGAAGAAGAAGAGGAAGAAGAAGAAGAAGAAGAAGAAGAAGAAGAAGAAGAAGAAGAAGAAGAAGAAGAAGAAGAAGAAGAAGAAGAAGAAGAAGAAGAAGAAGAAGAAGCAGCAGCAGCAGCAGAAGCATAAGAAGAAAAGAAGAAAAGAAGAAGAAGAAGCAGAAGAAGCAGAAGACGAAGAAGAAGAAGAAGAAGAAGAATGCAAAGAAGAAGAAGAAGAAGAAGAAGAAGAAGAAGAAGAATTGCGAAGAAGAAGAAGAGAGAAGAAGAAGAAGAAGAAGAAGAAGAAGAAGAGAAGAAGAAGAAGAGAAGAAGAAGAAGAAGAAGCAGAAGAAGAAGAAGAAGAAGAAGAAGAAGAAGGTTGGTCTAATCTTCAAACAGTGATTGCAGACATTCTTTGACTAGAGATATGCAAGGTAAAACCATTGAATCTGGCTCTCGAAGCAGATTGTATTGTTCTTTATTCGCTTTTTTTTTCTATCTTTTTTTCTGTTTCTCTTTCGTTTATTTTGTTGCGTTGTTCTGGATTTTGTTTAGATATTACTTTTTTTTTTTTGGGGGGGGGGGGGGGTGGTCTGACCTCTTTCTTTTCTTTCTTTCTTTTTTGACGTTTACTGTTATGTTATGATTCCTATGCTTTTGTTTGTTTGTTTGCGTTGTCATAGTTTAAAAAAAAAGTTATTATTTCTTTGTTGGGTTAATTTTAGTTTGACCTCTTTTTCTTTTCATGTTTTGATTTCTGAAAAAAAAAATTGCTGTTATTTTATGATTGCTTACTTTTTGATGTTTTCCAGTGCGCGATTGTGTGTGTGTGTGTGTGTGTGTGTGTGTGTGTGTGTGTGTGTGTGTGTGTGTGTTTGAGTGTGTTGTGTGTGTGTGCGTGCATACGCTGTTTTTGGTTTTAAACATTTTTCGCCTTATAAGTGAATAAAATAAAAAGAATGAAAAGGGGGAAGGGAGAAAGAGAGCAAGAGAGAGAGAGAGAGAGAGAGAGAGAGAGAGAGAGAGAGAGAGAGAGAGAGAGAGAGAGAGAGATAGTGAAATGGGTGAGGGAGAAAGAGAGATCGAGAGAAAGAGAGGTCGAGACAGAGACAGAGACAAAGAGACAGAAAGAGAGACAGAGAAAGGAAGGGAGGGAGAAAAAGACAGAGAGAGAGAGAGAGCGAGAGCGGGAGAGACAGAGACAGACAGAGAGACAGGGAGAGACTGAGACAGAAACAGAGACAGAGACAGAGAGTGGGAAGGAAGAGGAGTATAAGAACGTGGAAGAAGAAGGAGAAGAAAAAGGGGAAAAAAAGAGAATAGGAACTCTGAGAAAGAGGATAGGAAATGGAAGAAGGAAAAGAGAAAGAAAGAGAACAGAGGGCAAAAAGGTCAGAAGCAGATATAAAAGGTCAAAGACGGATAAAGAGGAAATGGAGAGGACAATGACAAAGAAGGAGGAGAAGGAGGAGAAGATTTGCGAAGAAGAAGAAATATTGAACAGAAGAAGAAGAATTGCGAAGAAGAAGATGATGAAAAAGAATTGGGATGAAGAAGAAGAAGAAGACCAGCCGTCATGGCGCAGTGGTTAGCGCCTTGGGTTACGGACTGGAAGGTCGCGGGTTCGATTCCCATAAGAGTCATAGGGATTTTTCGGACTCCGGCCGGCTCCTACCCAGAGTGAGTGTGCTGTGGGCTCAGTGGGAAGACTGGGACTACACAGTCGAGCTTCATCCACTTAACGGATGCGAGTTTGAGAGTGTTGCTCAAATTACCTGACCAACACTGCAGGTGTCTGTATCTCTCGGGCCCGGTTGACGCCGGGATATATTATGATAGTAAGCGTAGAGTACAACCCTGTCAAGTAGTCTCAAAGCATATGCACTTCCACAGCAGCATCATTACGTCATCCTCATTGTCATTGATCATCATGCATTAAAAAAAATTGCCTCTGATTCGGTGGTCCCGGTTTCTCTGGTCTCATGGTGACCTCAGATTCGGTTTGCCCATACACTTCTGTGCCTGTGGTGAGTTTGTGTCAA
>CM054165.1:18203707-18218707 GCA_028751875.1 Rapana venosa | reverse complement strand
CATTTAGAAGCAGCGTTTTGAATCTAGTGTCCTTGTGTTATTTTGATTTTAGAAATTGGGGTTCATTCATTACAATTTTTTATAATTACAAATTCTTTTTTAATCATTTCAATATAAGTGAAGATTTTTATGAATCTTTACATTTCTTTTGGTTATCAAAATCATGTTTTTATCGATTGTTAATTAGTTTTTCACTTTGTATCTACAAATCATGGTTTTGATCACTCTCTATTTTTGTTACTTTTATTCAAAATGATGTTTGAATAATCTTTCCTTTTTTAGACTTTATTTAGAAAACTCAGACCAAACTAATCTTTATTTTCTTAATTTTATTTTTAAAAACCATATTTTTATTCTATTCTTTTCATTCTTTTTATTATTATTATTATTCAGAACTCATTCTTCATTTATTTTTGGTTTCTTTTTTGAGTTTAAATTTCTCATCAGTTTTTGTTTATTTACATTTATTTACAATCATCTTTTAAATCACTTTTCATTCTAACTGATGTTTTAAAATCAATCTTCATACTGTTGTGTTTTTACGCAGAAATTCTCTGTTATTTTCTTACTAAATACTCGGAAATTAAGCTTTTGATTGATCTTTATTTAGTACTTTGTATCTAAAATCTTGTTATCAATCATTCTTTATTTCATTTTTTCTCTTTGTTTACAAATCACGCTATAAATCATCTTCATTTCAGTACGCTGCACCCAAAATTTATATCTTCAATCAATTTCATTTCACCACCTTTCATTTAGAAAACACGTTTTCAATTAACCGTTACTTCCTTTTTCCGCTAGTGAAACAAAATGATGCTTTTCAATCAATCTTCATTTCGTTACGTAAATAGAAAAAAATTAATCGGTGTGAACTTAAATAATAATAATAATAATGATAATAATAATAATAACAACAACAATAAAAAAATAATAATAATGTATGGAACTTATCTAGCGCTGAATCTTGTAAAACAACAAATCAAAGCGCTGCTCAGATGACCTTTTTTCCCCGAGGATAATGGAATAAGCACTCATGTGCTTTTTTTCACATCCAGTCCCTGTGTGTATGCGGTTTTGTAAATTTTGTCATGTTCCCACCGGCACACAATGGCCTACTCCTTCGAACAGCGGAACAGGATTTAACGTGTGCGCAAGATGTTCTGCATGCGTTCGCACACGGGGCCTCGGTTTATAGTCTCATCCGAAGGACTTCCATTTTCTGGTTTAAACCATGCTGGATTCGTTCAAAACAACTCACCACCGATACATGAAACAGAGTAATCTCGGACGCTGTAGCCGAGTGGTTAAGACCGTTCGACTTCAATCCCGTGGGTCCATGAAGTCGTGGGTTCGAATCTCGGCGGGGTACGTCTGGTGAATCACAGGTGGGGATTTTTTTTTTTTACCATCTCCTAGGTTAACTTCAAGTTACAGACCCGCCAGTGTCTCAGTTCCCTTCTTGTATGATTATACACAAGCAGAAGATCAAATATTATGCACGTTTAAAGATCCTGTAATTCATGTCAATGTCTGGTGGGTTATGGAAACACGAAAATACTCAACATGCATCCCCGTAGTCAGAATACGGCTACCTTCATGGTGGGGGTAAAAAAAACAAACGATGGGATACAAAAAACTCACCATTGGTGAACTTCTGAGAACTAGCCGAGAAACACACCCCCACCCACCTTCCAAAAACCCCTACAAAAAACACAACAAAACACACAACAAACAACCAAAAACTAAACAAAAAAAAAGAAAACAAACCAAAAACAACAAGCAATGCTTACAAGAGATATTTTCCTCTGGAGTTAACATCAGTGCAGACTCCACTCTCCCTAAAGTCCTTCGGATGAGACTATAAACCGAGGCCCCGTGTGCGAACGCACGCAGAACATCTTGCGCACACGTTAAATCCTGTTCCGCTTTTCGTAAGAGTAGGCCATTGTGTGCCGGTGGGAACAGATGACAGAATTTACAAAACTGCATACACACGGGGACTGGATGTAAAAAAACACATAAGTGCTTATTCCATTATCCTCGATATAAAAGAATAAAAAAAAAAAATTATAATGAGCAACATCGTGCCACAGTTCAACTTAATATTGCAAGCTACAGATGAACAATGAAGAGAAGACAGATAAGATAACTGTGTGACTGGCTTTAAGACTACAGAGGAAAATGTGGGGGAAAACAGTAACAAGTAATAAACAAAATAAACAACGATCAACCAAGTGGAGGAAATGGATCACGGCCATACAACAATGCAAGCATGATCGCGAGACAGACTGTGGCAAAGTCTACACGAGGAAAACCGACATTTGGCCACAGTTATAACCGTTATTTTATCGCTTCAAATTTGGAAAAAAAAAAAGTCAAGTAAAAAAAACCACCGCTTGAATCATCCCTCAAAAGCATTTACAAGTAAATAGCTTTTCATTTACACTAAGGGTGCAAGCATAAAATTTGCTCTGTATTTAAATGTTAACTGTCTGTTTGTCTGTCTGTCTGTATGTTTGTTTGCCTCTTTCCTTCCGTAATGCTATTTTTACTTTGGTTTTTTTTACACTGTTTTATGTAGAAATTACGCTTTCAATCAATAATTATTCATTTCGTAACTTTTTGTTTTTGGACTGTATTAAAAAAAAAAATTCAATCTTCATTTAATCACCTTTCACTGAGAAATAATGTGTGTCATTCATCATGATATTGTTATGTTGTATTCCAAATATCGTTTTTGATCCCTCTTTAATTCCTTTATTTTTGTTTTCTGCTCCTGAGGGAACATACTATAAAAGCTACCCCCTACCACCAATCCCACCCCCACTAACAACAACAACAAACCCGGAAAATGTCTATCTGTATATCTATGACTGTCTTTATGTCTGTCTGTCTGTCTATCTATGTCTGTCTGTCTGTATGTCTGCCTGTCTGTCTGGTGTATCTATGTCTGTCTGTATGTCTGTCTATTTGTCTGTGTATCTATGTCTGTCTGTTTGTCTATCTATGTCTGTCTGTATGTCTGCCTGTCTGTCTGGTGTATCTATGTCTGTCTGTATGTCTGTCTATTTGTCTGTGTATCTATGTCTGTCTGTTTGTCTATCTATACCTGTCTGTATGTCTGCCTGTTTGTCTGGTGTATCTATGTCTGTCTGTATGTCTGTCTATTTGTCTGTGTATCTATGTCTGTCTTTATGTCTGTCTGTATGTCTGTCTATCTGTCTATGACTCCCTGAGGCTGTTTACATTAATTTTATTTTATAAGTTTTCTGGGTTTTTTTTAAGCAGAAACAATTATTTGCTGTTGTTTTTAATTTGGACACATATTGTTTAAAATCACGTTTTCATCAATCTTCATTTCAAATTTGTTTGTGTAAAATCACAGTTTTTTTCTGTAATTGTCATTCCATACATTATTATTTTCAAAAAACACCAAAAAAACATGTTTTCAATGGCTTTTGAATTTCTTTGCACAACTGATTCAGAAGAAAAAAAAAATGAAAAAAAAGATGAAAAAAAAGAAATGTCCACTTTACCTTGTAGTAATCCCCCATCCTTCTGTCTGTTTGTCTGTCTGTCTGTCTGTCTGACTGTCTGTCTGTCTTTGTGTCTGTCTGTCTGTCTTTCCGCCTGTCTTGTGTCTGTCTTTGTGTCTGTCTGTCTGTCTGTCTTTCTGCCTGTCGTGTGTCTGTCTTTGTGTCTGTCTGTCTGTCTTTCTGCCTGTCGTGTGTCTGTCTTTGTGTCTGTCTGTCTGTCTGTCTTTCTGCCTGTCTTGTGTCTGTCTGTCTTTCTGTCTGTCTGTCTTGTGTCTGTCTGACTGTCTCTCTGACTGTCTGTCTTTCTGTCTGTCTGTCTGTCTTCCGTCTGTCTGTCCGTTAGTCTGTCTGACTGTTTGTCTGTCTGACTGTCTGTCAGTATTTCTGATTGTCTGACTGTCTTCTGTTTGTCTATTTCTGTCTCTCTCTGTTTTATATCTGTTTCTCTGGTCTGAAATTACTACCCCCCCCCTCTATCTTTTTGTATTTGTGCGCGCGTGTGCGTGTGTGTGTATATGTGTGTGAATGGTGTGGTGTGATGTGGTTGTGGTGTGGTGTGTGTGTGTGTGTGTGTGGTATGGTGTGGTGTGCGCGCACGCATGTATGTGTATGTGTGTGTGTGCGCGCGCGCGTGTGTGGACGTGTGCGTATGTGAGAGGCCGTGCGTGCTTGTGTTTATGCATAAATATATTCGTGTGGGCATGAGCGAGTTTGTGTTCGTATGCATTCGTGTATGTGAGTGTGTACATGTGTTCGTGTGTGTGTGCATGGTGTGTCTGTGTGTGTGTGCGCTTGCGTGCACATGAGCATGTGTGTCCACGTGTGTGTAAGAGAAGGCGAGACAGAAAAATGGAAACAAGAGAGAAGAAGAAGAAGAGAAGAAGAAGAAGAAGAAGGAGGAGGAGGAGGAGGAGGAGGAGGAGGAGGAGGAGGAGAAGAAAGAAGAAGAAGAAGAAGAAGAAGAAGAACAAGAGGAAGAAGTAGAAGAAGAAGAAGAAAAAGAAGTAGAAGAAGAAGAAGAAGAAGAAGAAGAAGAAGAAGAAGAAAGAAGAAGAAGAAGAATAGAAGAAGAAAAAGAAGAAGAAGAAGAAGAAGAAGAAGAAGAGGAGAAGAGAAGAAGAAGAAGAAGAAGAAGAAGAAGAAGAAGAGAAGAAGAAGAAGAGAGAGAAGAAGAGAGAGAAGAGAGAAGAAGAGAGAGAGAGAGAGAGAGAGAGGAGAGAGAGAGAGAGAGGAGAGAGAGAGAGAGAGAGAGAGAGAGAGGAGAGAGAGAGAGAGAGAGAGATAGAGAGAGAGAGAGAGAGAGAGAGGAGAAGAGAGCGAGAGAGGAGAGAGAGAAAATAAACAGAAGAAAAGCCATCAAATGTGGAAGATTCTGACGATGTTGTGTGTGATGATAATGTAGATCACACACACACACACACACACACACACACACACACACACACACACACACACAACACACACACACACACACACACACACACACACACACACAACACACACACACACACACAACAACACACAAACACACACACAACACACTCATACACACTTAACGTCCGATATCACTTTTTGGTGGAAGGACGTTAACACGAACAACTAACACACACACACACACACACACACACACACACACACACACACACACACACACACACACACACACACACACACACACACACACACACTACACACACACACACACACTACACACACACTACACACACACACAACACACACACACACACACACACACACACACACAAACACACACACACACACACACCAGAGAGGATAAACTAGAAGAAAAGCCATCAAATGTGGAAGCTGTGTTGACGATGTTTGTGTGGTGAAGATAATGTGGATTACAGGCCATGAGAGGAAACCAGGCGAACCATTTCAATTTCCTGCCGCTTCTTTCTCTTCTGACTTCTTCTTCTGACTTCTTGTTGTTGTTGTTGTTGTTGTTGTAGTTGTAGTTGTAGTAGTAGTAGCAGCAGCAGCAGCAGCAGCAGCAGCAGCAGCAGCAGCAGCAGCAGCAGCAGCAGCAGCAGCAGCAGCAGCAGCAGCAGTAGTAGTAGTAGTAGTTGTTGTTGTTGTTGTTCTTCTTCTTCTTGTTCTTCTTCTTGTTGCTCTTGTTCTTGTTCTTGTTCTTCTTGTTCTTCTTCTTCTTTCTCGTCCTCCTCCTCCTCTCCTCTTCCTTCTTCTTCTTCTTCTTGTTCTTCTTGTTCTTCTTCTTCTTCCCCTCCTCCTCCTCTTCCTTCTTCTTCCCTATGTCTCTGTCTCTTTGTCTCTCTTTGTCTCTCTCTGTCTCTGTCTGTCTGTCTCTCTCTTTGTATGTCTCTGTGTCTCTCTGTCACTGTCTCTCTGTCTGTCTGTCTCTTTGAAAGTCTCAGAAAGGCCGAGCTATATTGAATTTCTGAGTTTTGAGTTCTTAGTTCTCTGTCTGTCTGTCTGTCTCTGTCTGTCTGTCTGTCTTTCTCTCGTGGCCAAAGACCGATGTACAGTAAAAGTCTGAAGGCTGAAGTCTCTCTCTATCTCTGTCTGTCTGTCTGTCTGTCTGTCTCTCTTTTTTCCTCTTAAAACTCGATGTTTTGTTTTTTAAAACCCCAAATAAAGTTCAAACCAAGTAGAATATATCATCTAAAATTATTTCAAATCGGAAACAAAAGTTGTTTGTTTTAATAGGGTAATCTAAATATTAAAAAAAAAATTGACATGGGGATAAAATCAAAAGCAACGTAACATACCTAGAAGGCTAAAAAAGGAAAAAAAAAAAGAGTACCCGTGACCAATATGATGATGTACATAATTATAATGATGTGTTTTTTTAGTTCTCTGACTTGTTCCTGGTGTGTTGCTGTCATTTCTTTGTTTTATTTTCTTTGTTTTGCAGTAGGTTTTCTTTATTCGTATTCGTATCTTCCCCTTTGCTTTTAATAATTGACATGAGAACTAAAGATTGCCCTAATCTTAGGCAGAGAGAGAGAGCGAGACAAGGTGCACGTGTATACGTACGTACGTGTGTGTGTGTGTGTGTGTGTGTGTGTTTGTGTATGTGTGTGTGTGTTTGTGTGTGTGTTTGTGTGTGTGTGTGTGTTTGTGTGTGTGTGTTTGTGTGTGTGTGTGTGTTTGTGTATGTGTGTGTGTGTGTGTGTTTGAGTGTGTGTGTGTTGTGTGTTTGTTTGTGTGTTTTGTGTGTGT
The DNA here is from genome assembly GCA_028751875.1 of Rapana venosa. Taxonomy (NCBI): domain Eukaryota; kingdom Metazoa; phylum Mollusca; class Gastropoda; order Neogastropoda; family Muricidae; genus Rapana; species Rapana venosa. Next base: position 18,211,967 of record CM054165.1, on the reverse strand, counting down.
GTGTCTATGCATGAACAGGATATGCAAGTGTGGCCGTGTGTGTGTGTGTGTGTGTGTGTGTGTGTGTGTGTGTTTGTGTATGTGTGTGTGTGTGTGCGCGCGCGCACGTGCCTGAGTCTGTCACTGACAGCAACAAGCATAGGAAGTTTTATCCAAGCATAGCAACTTTACCGCTATCTTTTTCTTTTCTTTCTTTCTTTCTTTCTTTCTCTTTCTTTTCTTTCTTTCTTTCGTTCTTTCTTGTCTTTCTTTCTTTCTTTTCTGTCTTTTCTGTTCTTTCTTTCCTTTTTGTCTTACTTTCCTTGCTGTCTGTCTGTATGTCTGTCTGTCTGTCTGTCTCTCTCTCTCTCTTTCTTTCCTCATTCCTTCCTTCTTCTTTCCGTCCTTCCTTCTGTCTTTCTTTCTTTTCTTTCTTTTCTTTTCTTTTCGTTCTTTCTCTCTTTCTTTCTTTCTTTTTTTTTCTTTCTTTCTTTGTTTCTTTGTTTCTTTCTTTCCCTTGTTTTGTTTTCGAGATAAGTTCTTTCTTTGGTTCAGTTGCAGGTGGAAGTACTATCCTTCGCTCGATCTCATGCGTCACACAATTGTCTGTCTGGGGAATATTGATGTGTGTGAGTGTGTGTGTGTGTGTGTGTGTGTGTGTGTGTGTGTGGGGGGGGTTATAAAAGTACTTTTAACACAGTTTGCAAAGCACCACCACTTGAAAGGATATGGTACTGCCTTGCAGAGATTGAGATGGCTTTGTCTTTTTTTAAAATAAATTTTTGGTGTCTTTTTTTGTTTTTTCCTTTTTTCACTTTCTTCCTTTCTCTCTTATTTTTTCTGTCTGTCTGTCTGTCTGTCTTTTTGTCGTTTTTTCCATTTCTTTTTGTCTTTTTTGTCTTTTCCCCATTCTTTCTTTTTTTCTTTCTTTTTTGCTGTTCTTTCTTTTTTCTTTCTTTTTTTCTTTTCTTTCTTTCTTCTTTTCTTGTTTTGTTTTGTTTTCTTTCTTTCTTTTTTTTCTTCCTTTCTGTCTTTCTTTCTTTCTTTCTTTCTTTCTTTCTTTCTGTCTGTCTGTCTGTCTGTCTGTCTGTCTGTCTGTCTGTCTGTTTATTTGTCATTCTTTCTTTTCCTTTGTTTGTTTTTTGTTTCTTTCTTTCTCATTTCAATGTTGTTTTCTTGCTTTTAAAAAATATTCTTTTTTGTTTCATCGTTCGTTCGTTCGTTCGTTCCTATCTATCTATCTGTCTGTCTGTCTGTCTATCTCTCTCTCTCTATCTCCATTCATCCATCCATCCATCCATCCATCCATCCATCCATCCATCCATCCATCCATCCATCCATCTTTCCTTCTTTCTTTTTTCTTTCTCTCTTTTTTTTATTTCTTTCGTTATTTCTTTCCTTTTTTCTTTTCTTTCATTTCTTTCTTTCTTTCTTTTCTTTTTCCTTTCTCTTTTCCTGTCTTCCTTCCTTTCTTCCTTCCTTCCTTTCTTCCTTCCTTCCTTTCTTGCGACCTGAGTTTAATGTCTATGGCTTTTTGGAATATTGGTTCCGTGTGTGTGTATGTGCGTGTGTGTGTGCGAGAGAGAGAGAGAGAGAGAGAGAGAGAGAGAGAGAGAGAGAGAGAGAGAGAGAGAGAGAGAGAGAGAGAAAGTGGGGTGGGAGGGAAGGAAGAAAGGAAAGACTTCACACACACACACACACACACACACACACACACACACACACACACCACACACACACACACACACACACACACACACACACACACACACACACAACGGGGGGAACAAAAACCGTTTTATATTCGAAAAGCAATTTGACTAAATCTCTTTCTCCTTCTCTTTTCTCATTTTCAGAATCTAAACTTATCAACGCTAGAATCACAAACTGCCAATCTCTCTCTCTCTCTCTCTCTTCATCTCTCTCCTCTCTCTCTCCTCTCTCTCTCTCTCTATCTCTGTGTCTCTGTCTCTCTCTTTTCTCTCTCTTTATCTGTCTCTCTCTTTCTCTATGTATGCGCGTGTGTCTGTGTGTGTGTGTGTGTGTGAGTGAAGTCAAGTCAAATCAAGTCAAGTCAAATTTTTCTTTCCAGATGGTACATTGAATAAGCAATGTGTGTGTGTGTGTGTGTGTGTGTGTGTGTGTGTGTGTGTGTGTGTGTGTGTGTGTGTGTGTGTGTGTGTTTATCTCTCTGTGTTTGTGTGTGTGTTTCTCTCTCTGTGTGTGTGTGTGTGTGTGTGTGTGTGTGTGAGTGTATGTGCGTGCACGCGCATGCGTGTACGTGTTTGTTAGAAAGTAGGCTGTGGGAGTAGGGTAAGGGTATTGCATTTCTGTAAAAAAAAATTTTTTTCTAGGGGTAGGGGGGATGGATAGGGAGGGAAGGGAGGGGGTAGAGGGAAAAGAACAATCTGCTTCTCCCCCTTCCCTCCCTTCCACCTTCTTTCTATCTTTTCTTTCTTCCAACTTCTCTCTTTTTGTTATCTTTCTTTTTTTCAGTTTCCCAACTTTTTCCACTGAGGGTTTCGTTGGTTTTTTTTTAATCAAATGAAGACTGAAGACGACCCCTTCTTCTCTTCAGATAGAAGAAAGAGATAACGATGATTTTCCAAGTGTGTGAGTGAGTATGTGTGTGTGTATGTGTGTGTGTGCGCGCGTGTGTGTGTGTGTGTGTGTGTGTGTGTGTGTGTGTGTGTGAGTGTGTGTGTGTGTGAGTGAGTGTGTGTGTGTGAGTGAGTGTGTGTGGGTGTGTGTGTGAGTGTGAGTGTGTGTGTGTGTGAGTATCTGTGTGTGTGTGAGTGAGTGTGTGTGTGCGTGTGTGCCACTGCTTCTCTATCTTTGTTTGAGTGTCTGTCTGTCTGTCTGTCTGTCTGTCTGTCTTCTGTCTCTCTCTCTCTCCTCTCTCTCTCTCTCTCTCTCTCTTCTTCTTTTTCTTCTCTCTCTCTCTCTCTCTCCTCTCTCTCTCTCTCTCTCTCTCGGCTCTGAACTGATTTATTGTACTTCGGCCTTTGGCCACAATATAATTCAAAGGGAAATAAAAAAAATGATGAAAATGAAATATAACTTCACATAATCTTTAAAAAGATCTTGCCATAATTATACACCTTGGCATGTACCTTCAAAACTATGCTCCCGAAAAATGCATGTTTCAAAATCATAACTAAAATGCTGACTTTGACCAACACTTCAAACACATTTTTAGCTCAAGGTTACAGAACAAAACACGGACCCAAGCACAACTGGGACCAAAACTTGATAATAAAAATGTAATACCTGACAATGTCAACACACGAGCGTATAATTATTAAAATACAAACATCAAGTGCAGCAGCGTACATCTAATCCTTCACAAACTGTTGTATGTTCAGAACAGTGACTATACTAGAACACTGCGCCTACTGAATATAACTGTGCCAACATTAGACGAATGCAACGTAAACAAAGTTGGTCCCAGTTGGGCTTTGAGCTGTGTTTTGTTCCGTAACCTTTAAGGTTTGTTCGAATTGTTGGTCTAAGTCAGCTCTTTATTCATGATTTTGGAGCATGCATTTTTTCAGGAGCATAGTTTTGGGTACGATGGCAAAGTCTTAACAAAGATTACGTGAAGTTATATTTTATTTTCTTCATATTTTTTCCCCTTTCCCTTTGAATTGTATTGTGGCCAAAGGCCGAGGTACAAGATATCAGTTCAGAGTTCAGAGTTTTTTCTGACGCAGGTCTTCTTATCAAAGGGACACACACACACACACACACACATACACACACGCACGCACGCACGCACGCACGCACGCACACACACACACACACACACACACACACACACACACACACACTCACACACTCTAACATCAGAAAGGCGTATCGATGATTTTCTTTATGAAATAATTCTCTCTCTCTCTCTCTCTCCTCTCTCTCTCTCTCTCTCTCTCTCTCTCTCTCTCTCTCTCTCTCTCTCTCCCCTCCCTCAAGGGGATATTTTCCCCTGGAGTTAACATCAGTGCCGACTCCACTCCCCCAAAAGTCCTTCGAATGAGACTATAAACCGAGACTCCGTGTGCGAACGCATGGAGAACATCTTGTGCACACGTTAAAATCCGTTCCGCTATTCGGAAGAGTAGGCCATTGTGTGCCGGTGGGAACGGATGACAGAATTGACAAACCGCATACACACGGGCACTGGATGTAAAAAAGCAATAAGTGCTTGTTCCATTATCCTCGATATAAAAGAATAAAATAAATAAATAAAAATAAACACACACAAACACACACCACACACATACATTCACCACACACACACACACACACACACACACACACACACACACACACACACACACACACACACACACACACACACACACACACACACACACACACACACACACACACACACACACACACTCACTCTCTCTCTCTCACATCAGAAAGGCGTATCGATGATTTTCTTTATGAAAGAATTCTCTCTCTCTCTCTCTCCCTCCTCAAGGGGATATTTTCCTCTGGAGTAAACGTCAGTGCCGACTCCATTCTCCCCTAAAGTCCTTCGGATGAGACTATAAATCGAGGCCCCGTGTGCGAACGCAAGCAGAACATCTTGCGCACACGTTAAATCCTGTTCCGCTTTTCGCCATTGTGTGCCGGTGGGAACAGATGACAGAATTTACAAAACCGCAAACACACGGGGACTGGATGTAATAAAAACACATGAGTGCTTATTCCCTTATCCTCGATATAAAAGAATAAATAAAACACACACACACAAAACGCACACAACAACGCACACAAACACACACAAACACACACACACACACACACACACAACACACACACACACACACACACACACACACACACACACACAGAGCAGGTCTTCTTCTTATCAAAGGGAGACATACACACACTCTAACATCAGAAAGGCGTATCCATGATTTTCATTATGAAAGAACTGATCCCATTTCTCTCTCTCTCTCTCTCTCTCTCTCTCTCTCTCTCTCTCTCTCTCTCTCTCTCTCTCTCTCTCTCTCTCTCTCTCTCTTCTTCCTCTCCTCTCCTTCCTTCCCTCCCTCCCCCTCCGTCCCTCCCTCCCTCCAAGACTGATTCCTTTGAGGCTCTGTCATCTGCTTGTAGTGCCAGATCAAGAGACTCATTCTGATTTCGTAAAATTCACTCTGTGTATAGAGAAATATTGATCCATTTTTTATTGTTGTGCTTTCTGAATAGGATTTGGGGGGGGGGGGGGGGGGGGGGGGGGGGGGGGGGAGGGGGGTTAGGGGGTTTTGAACTGTGATGTTCAGTGTGTGTGTGTGTGTGTGTGTGTGTGTGTGTGTGTGTGTGTGTGTGTGTGTGTGTGTGTGTGTGTGTGTGTGTGTGTGTGTGTGTGTGTGTGTATGTGTGTGTGTGTGTGTGTGTGTTGTGTGTTGTGTGTGTGTTTGTGTGTGTGTGTGTGTGTGTGTGTGTGTGTGTGTGTGTGTGTGTGTGTGTGTGTGTTTGTGTCGTGTTGTGTTCACTGTTGTGTTGTGCTGTGTTGTGTTGTGTGGTGTTCTGCCGCGCACGGCGCTCGTGTGTGTTGAGATATCGATGGTACTGATGCTTGTTGTCAGAGTAATTGTGGTGAAATAGTGTTGACAGTGATAATAACAACACTATGGTGATATTGAAGAGGTGACCGATGAGGATGAGGATGATGATGATAATGATGATGATGATGATGACAATGAGGATGATGATAATGATGATGATGATGAGGATGATGATGAAGAGTGATGATGTTGGCTTGAAGAAGTGGAGATGCAAGAAGACAATGAGGAGCAGGGATTAGGAAGAAGAATGTAAAGAAGTGAATGCAAGAAGCCAAGAATGCGAGGGGAAGGAGGAGGAGAGAGAAGACGACGACGAAGAAAAATTGCGAAGAGGAAGAATAATTGCGAAGGAATTCAATGAAGAATGCGAAGAATTGCGAAGAAGAATTGCGAAGAAGAAGAAGAAGAAGAAGGAAGAGAAGAAGAAGAAGAAGAAGAAGAAGACGATGGAGGAGGAGGAGAGGAGGAGGAGGAGAGACGACGAAGAATTGCGAAGAAGAAGAAGAATGCGAAGAATTGCGAAAAAGAAGAAGATGAAAAATTCGAAGAAGAAGAATTGCGAGAGAAAAGAAAATTGCGAGAAGAAAATTGCGAGAAGAAGAAGAATTGCGAAGAAGAAGAATTGCGAAGAAGAAGAAGAATTGCGAAGAAGAAGAAGAAAAAACCCCCTCTACAAGTCATTGGGGCACCGCACAGAGTTTTTCAGACAATGTGTTGAGGGCAAGTTGCCTATCTCTCTCCAAGAATGTTTAAAACAGCTGAAAAAAAATGGATAAGACAGTTCTCAAACTCCCTGTTTCGCCGAAGTCGGATGCGCTGGGCCTGACTTGTCAGGCGCTTAACGGCAGCACAATACATTTTCGTTCCAGAAAGACTTAAAAACAACAATTCTCTCCTACACCAAAATCGGATGCGCTGGGCCTACCTTGTCAGGGGCTTAACGGCAGCACAACGCATGTTTGCTCAAAATCATGACAGACAATAATAGTTGCTGTCAGGGTTTTCGACTAAGGCGAAAAACTTTCTTTCAGTGTATTTCGGTTTCCCCCCCCAAAGATATTTCATAGATGGAGAAAATAAATATGATACTTGCAGGAGAGGAGGATGACAGTACTCACACCGTAGATTGCAAAAGTAGTATTCATCAATTTATGACTTAAAAGGTAAATGTAAAGGTAACGGTGGCCCATAATCTATGTGATCTTTGGGGAGCGAGGCATCAGAGGCCTCAGCTTCTCTAGGGGCCAGCATATTGAGGGCGGCACCCATCTCCTCTCCCTTCGCTGCTTTACCTTCCCTGACCCTAAAGAGGGCAAGGTACCCATTCCCAGCTGGGTGAAGTGGGGGACTGTCCTGAAGCCAAGGCACGCAAACGGTGACCCATCCACTTGGTAACCATGCTCGATGCTGGTTAACATTGGTTCGGGGAAAGCAAAGTGCTCTGACCACTGAGCTATCCCACCCCCCTGTTACAGTCTGAAATAAACAACGAACTTTTGTCTGTAGATGACAAAACTTTCAGTTTAATAGTCCACGACTCACAGTCTAAAGCCAAGAGAAGTGAATGCCTCACCTTTCGATTGCCATAAAGTTTCTATTCGACAGTGTATGAATAACAGTCATAGAAAACAAACTGATGGTGAATAAAAAATATATCATCTTGAGATCGCAGAAAGTTCTGTTTTAATAGTCTATGAGTCACAGACGATCACTAGAAGTTTTGTTTAGTACTTAATGACTCACAGTTTAAAAAATAGATGAAAAACAGTTTGTTTTTAGATTGCAAAAACCCCAAAACAGTTACGTAGTCTACGAGTCAAAATTAAATATAAAAAAAACAATCTGGAAGGTAAACCGCTTTTTCTTTTGTGCTGCTATTACAAAAATAAATGAACAGACAGTGAAGCAAACACAGGAGAAATAAAATACAAAACGAACACTAACTACACCAAAACAATCGGGACAGAAAAGTTCAAAACTTTCGCTTCAATATAAACCTACACACACACACAAACACGTGCGCGCGAGCCACACACACACACACACACACACACACACACACACACACACACACACACACACAACACACACACACACACACACACACACACACACACACACACACACACACACACACACACACACACACACACAACACACACACACACACACACACACACACAACCTGTTCTTGTCTGAAGTTTTACACTAAAAATAAGTTAATTACCAGACAGTGAAATAAAACAACAACGAAAAGGAAACGGAAACAACATAAATAAAATACACAAAAATAAAATGAAGCAAATTAAATAAAGAAACTAAAATGAAACGAAAAAGTCAATACAATAAAAAAAATATAAAAATAAAAAAACCCAACAAAAAAAAAGAAATAAAACAAAATGAAATGTAAAATACAAAAAACAAAAACAAAAACACAAGTAAAATATATAAACAAAAAAAAAACCCAACAAAATAAAAGAAAACAAAATTAAATAAAACAATTAAAATCAAATAAAAAAGCAACAAAAAAAACCCAACAAAATAACAGCAAAACACATTAAAAAAAAACCAACAAAATAAAATAAAGAAAAAAACCCAATTAAAACTAAACCAAACCAAATCAAATCAAACCACAAAAAACCCTAAACATTTTTAAAAGAAAATATATACCCCCCCCTCCCCACAAAAAACACACACACTTCAGA
>CM054165.1:18183707-18196207 GCA_028751875.1 Rapana venosa | reverse complement strand
CAGAGCATCTTGCGTGTACGTTAAATCCCGTTCCGCTATTCGGAAGAGTAGTCCATCCTGTGCCAGTGAGAACGGATGACAAAATTTATTACAAAACTGCATACACACGGGGACTGGATATAAAAAAGCACATGAGTGCTTATTCCACTATCCTCGAAATGAAGCAATAAAATAAAAATAGATACAAATAAAACACACACCATTTTCACTTCTCTTCTCCCCAAATCTTCTTTCTCCTCCCCCTCCCCCACTCCCCCCAAATTCATATCCCTAGCAATCACAAGTATCAACCCCATATATATATTCAGAACAAGTCCGCCAAATTCAAACAAGTTCACTATACACCACACAATTACTCTTCTCATTTTCATCGTCCATTGCTATGGAATGCTTTTCCACTCACTATTTCTTTTTTTCTTGTTAACCCATTCTTTCTGTGGGCTTAGTTGAGACAAGCCACACTGACAAAAAAGTCTATGCTATTAAGCTCTATAGATAAGAACACACACACACAAAATTCCAGACATTTCTTTTATATTGGTGTCAGGAAAAAGAAGGTATATGTAGAGAGAGAGAGTTAATGGATGTAAGAAGGAGAAAGTGTTGTGGGGGGTGGGGGGTCGTGTGTGTTGCTTGAATTTTGGAGTGTTGGAAGATTGGAAAGCGGTTTTGTGTATGTGTGTGTGTGTGTGTGTGTGTGTGTGTGTGTGTGTGAGGGGATAGGAAGGTGGGGGTGTAGGGGTGTGGGGTGGCGGTGGGGGTGGGTAGTGTGTGTGTGGATGGATGTGTGTGTGCATTTCTTTTTTTAATTTTATTTTTATTCGAGGAAAATGAAATAAGCATCCACGTGCTTTCTAACATCTAGTTCACATGTATATGCAATGTGTGTATGTGTGTGTGTGTGTGTGTGTGTGTGTCGGGAGGTATGCGTGCGTGCGTGCGTGCGTGTATGTGGTGTGTGTGCGTGTGGTGTATGTGTGTAAGTGAAGTGTGTGTGTGTGTGTATGTCTGAGAGTGTGAGTGTGTGTGTGTGTGCGTTGCGTGCCTGCGTGTGAATGCTGTGTGTGCGTGTGTGTATGTCTGAGAGTGTGAGTGGGTGTGTGTGTGTGTGTGTGTGTGTGTGTGTGTGTGGTGTGTGTGTGTGCGTGCGTGCGTGTGTGTGGTGTGTGTGCGTGTGTGTATGTCTGAGAGTGTGAGTGTGTGTGTGTGCGTGTGTGTTGTGTGCTTGTGTATGTGCTTGTGTATGTGCGTGCGTGCATGTGTGTGTGCTGGTGTGTGCGCGTGTGTGCGTGTCTGCTTTGCGTGTGTGTGCGTGCGTGCGTGTGTGTGTGCGTCCGTGTAAGAGTGTGTATGTGCGTGCGTGCATGCGTGTGTGTGTGCGTGTGTGCGCGCGTGTGTGCGTGCGTGCGTGCCTGCCTGTATGTGCGTGCGTCCGTGTGTATGTGTGTAGTGTGTAGTGGAGGAGAGGGCCCGCAGCTTGAAGAATCAGAGTGTATAAATCTTATGATGATCTTTTTTGTCTTTTTGCTTCTTTTTTGATTTTCTTTCCATCTCTGTTCGTTCCGTGTTTGCATCTTGCTTTCTGTTTGTTTGTTTGTTTGTTTGTTGGTTGTTGTTGGTGGTGGTGTTTGTAAAAAAATTTCTTTACTTTTGTTTCTGTCCGTTTTGTTCTTTGTTTTTCATCTCTTTTTCCTTGTTCTTTATTCTGTTTTTGTTCCCTTTACTTTTCGTTTCTTTTGGGTTTTTTTTCCTCTGCTCGTCTTTATTTGTTTGTTTGTTTGTTTGTTTCGTTCTTTCTTTCCTTTTCTTCTTTCTTTATTTCTTTTCTTTCTTTCTTCCTTTCTGTCTTTCTGTTTGGTCTGTCTGTCTTCTTCTTCTTCCTTCCTTTCTTTTTCCTGTTCTTGTTGTTCTTTTTGTGTTGTTGTTGTTGTTTTGTTCTCTCTGTCCCTGTCTCTCTCTTTTTCTTTCTCTCTCTCTCCCCCTCTCTCTACTTTCTTTCTCTACCCTTTCTCTCTTTCCCCTCTCTCTCTTCTCCTCTCTCTCCCCCTCTCTCTCTCCCTTCCTCCCTCTCTCTCTCTCCCTCCCTCTCTCTCCCTCCCTCCCCCCTCTCTCTCCCTCCCTCCCTCCCCCCTCTCTCCTCCTCTTCCTTCTTACGTATTCGAATAAATCTTTGTCCTTTTTTTTTTTTATAGGTTCTTTCTCGTTATTTTCCAATCTGCTCATAATGACCTCCCACCTAGAAGATGACTGTACCCATGAATCACTGGAACCTCGCCTCCTCCCCTTCCCCACCAAAGTAGGTCGTGACATGGAAACCATGAATGACAAGAGCGTTGCGTGTGTGTGTGTGTGTGTGTGTGTGTGTGCATGTGTGTGGCAGTGTGTGTGTAATGTGTGTGTGAGTGAGCGCGAGTGTGTGTATGTGTGTGTGTGCATGTTTGCGTGGTGTATATATGTATGTGCGATGTGTGTGTGTGTCCGTGTATGTGTATACGAGAGTGGATAAATAAAAATAGGGAGTAGGTGTGGGCAGAGGAGGAGTGATACATGTGGGTGATGATAGGGGGTGGGAGGGGGGGGTGGAGTTGAGAGGGAGACGGGGTGGGGGAATAGAAAGATAGAGAGAGGTGGAGAGAGAGAGAGGAGAGAGATGAGAGAGAGAGAGAGATCGAGAGCGAGAGAGGAGAAGGAGGAGAGAGAGAGAGATGAGAGAGAGACGGAGGGAGAGAGAGAGAGAGAGAGAGAGAGAGGAAGGGGGGGGGGCGGAGGAAAGATGCAGAGAGGAGAGTGGGGGGAGGGTGGGGTGGAGGAGGAAGATAAAGTGTGTAAGCAATTGACATGTGATAGAATCCATCGGTGTGTGGCAAACTACCTGGGAGCAATGATAAACGAGGGGGGGAGGAAGTAGAGGGGGGGGGGAGGGAGGAGTAGAGGGGTAGAGATGAGAGTGATAGAGAGAGGGGTGGAGGGAGGATACGGGGGGAGAGAGAGAGAGGGGGGGGGAGGGAAGGGAGAGAGGGGGGAGAGAGAGAGGGGGGAGGAGGAGGGAGAGAGAGAGGGGGAGAGAGGGAGGGAGGGAGGGAGGAGAGGGAGGGAGAGAGGGGGGAGAGGAGAGGAGAGAGAGGGGGGGGGGGGGGGGGGAGGGGGGGGGGGGGGGGGAGAGGAGGTACAGAGAAAGAAAGAGAGGTTTGGCCAATGTGGAGTGCTTTTTGTTTGTTTGTTGTGTGTGTGTGTGTGTGTGTGTGTGTGTTTTAAAGAAAGAACGACTTGGATTTCTGGTGCAATTTTAAACTTTACAAAACTGTTTGCAAAAAGAAAAAAATATAATTTTTCTGTTTTAAAAGAAATTCTGGAAAAAAATAGATTTTGGTAGCAACAAACCGTGGGGAGAGAGAGAGAAGAGAAGAGAGACAGCGAAAGACAGAAGACATAGGCAGAACGAGCGAGACAAGTTTTCAAATTTCAAACTGTAGTAATAGCGAAGTCTGAATTCCTTTACCGATAATAAAAGAATATTGACTTTTCGAACAGTTGACAGAAGACAAAAACCCCAACACTCACCACACCACGAAAATAAAACGCCAGACACACCAAAACACAACACACACAAACACACACAAAAAAAAACACACCCACAAAACGCACGACACAAACCAGCACGAGTTTCCCCAACAACACACACACATAAACACACCCTCTGACACACGGCAAGGTTCACCACACAACACACAAACATTTACACCACACACAAACCGAACTACCCCCCCCCTCCAAATAACCACCACCACACAAAGAACAAACCCCCCCCCCAAACACAACACACACACAAAACCCAAAACACACACACACACACACACACACACAACACACACACACACACACACACAAAATACACAACCCCAAAACAGACGAGTTCCACACACAAATCTGAACACAGCAGACACAAACACACGCACCCCACCACCACCACACGCACACACCGAACATACACCCCCCCCCCCTCCAAAAACACAAAACAACACCAACACACACGAAAAATAACCCCCCTCCAAACACACACACCCACACATCACATCACAATAAGCGAACATACCCCCCCCCCAAAAACCACACACAACCCCACAACACCCTACACATCACAAATAAAACCTCAAACGGTACCCATTATCAGACCACCTAAGGCGTAACTGAAAAGAGCCCATCACAAAAATCCAGTTAAGATTTGGTCCAACGTTTAGTCCTTAACTAAGTCATTAACTACAAACTGCCACACCTGAGAGGCAGACAGACAGACAGGACAGACAGGACAGACAGACAGATATACAGATGGACAGGACAAACTGACAGGGCAGGCAGACAGAAAGACAGACAAGGAGACTGAAAGAGATAAATATAGATATATAGATAGAGGTAGACAGAGAGAGAGAGACAGGCAGAGACAGACAGAGACAGAGAGAGTCAGACAGACAGAGACAGACAGAGACAGAGACAGAGGGGAGTAGCAGACAAAACAGAGACAGAGTGACAGACAAACCCAGACAGCCCGACATAGAGACTGAAAGAGAGAGAGAGAGAGAGGGGGAGGGGGAGAGAGGGGGAGAGAAAAGGGGAGAGAGAGAGAGAGAGAAAGAGAGAGAGAGAGAGAGAAAAGAGAGAGAGAGAGAGAGAGAGAAGAGAGAGAGAGAGAGAGAGAAGCGAGAGAGAGAGAGGGACAGAGACAGACAGCCAGCCAAACAGCCAGCCAGCCACACAGACAGACAGACAGAGGTGTACCTGTCTGAGGAATTCCGGCCATCTTCTGGAAAGCCCTGATGGCATTCTTGACGTACTCTTCAGACCTCAGAGCTCCTGTCTTGGGGTCCTGAGGCTTCATGTAGCCGAACTGCACCAGATAATCCTGCAAACACACATAGGGACACTATAACATTGATAGTCTTACACATAAGGACATAGCATTGATAGTCTTATGTAGCCTAACTGCACCAGATAATACTGTACACGCACTTAGGGACATAGCAGTGATAGTCTAATGTAGCCTAACTGCACCAGATAATACTGCACACACACTTAGGGACATAGCATTGATAGTCTCATGTAGCCGACCTGCACCATGTAATACTGCACACACACTTAGGGACATAGCATTCAGTCTTACATAATTATAGAGACATAATAGCACTGATAGTCTCATGTATCTGAACTGCACCAGATAATCCTGAACACACACATAGGGACATAGCATTCAGTCTTACATAATTATAGGGACACAATAGCATTGATAGTATCATGTAGCCGAATTGCACCATGTAATACCGCACACACACTTAGGGACATAGCAGTGATAGTATTATGTAGCCGACCTGCACCATGTCATACTGCACACACACTTAGGAACATAGCAGTGATAGTCTTTTGTAGCCGACCTGCACCAGATAATACTGCACACACACTTAGGGACAGAGCAGTGATAGTCTCATGTAGGCGACCTGCACCAGATAATACTGCACACACATATAGGGACATGATATCATTGATAGTCTCATGTAGTGGAATTGTACTATACCATGTGGATCGGTGGTCTAGAGGTAACGCGCCTACCTTGAAAGCAAAAAGTCTGGGTCGGACAAGCGCGGTAGTTCGATCCCCGTTTGGGCCCGAAACTTTCCTCCCATCCATTAGACCATGAGTGGTGGTCTGGATGAGAGATAAACCGAGGTCTCGTGTGTTACGCAAAATTATTTAGCGCACGTAAAACAACCCACGGCAACAAGAGAGCTGTCCCTGGCAAAGTTTTGTAGAAAAAAATCCACTCTGATATGGAAACAAATAGTTTCAGACAGGAAAAGAAAAAAATCCCATTGGGTGGCGCTGCTGTTGTGGCGACGTGCTCTACCCTGGGAGAGCAGCCAGAATTTCACGCAGAGAAATCTGCCGTGACTCTAAGTGGTATAAATGAAATGAATACCAGATAATCCTGCACACACACCTAGGGACATAATAACATTGACAGTCTTATGTAGCCGAACTGTATCAGATAATTCTGCGCACACACACAACACACACACACCACACACACACACACACCACACACACACACACACACACACACACACACACACACACACACACTATCTGAATGTAAGAATACAAAAGCTTTTTTTTTAATCCTAAGTTTCTGAAAACTCCCTTAGAAGCATATTCAATACTTTTGAATTTGGCATTTGATATTGCAAAAAAGGTCTCTGGCACAGTCCTATAGGACATTTGTTATAGTTTCATTAACGTTAATGACTTTTTATGTTTTTGTTTCGGTTTTTTTGAAATTGTACTTTTTGCTTTGCACAGTTTCTTTTCATGATTAGACTACTCTCCCCTCCCCCCTCCCCCCACCCCCTCGGGCATTTTTCAGTAGGACCTCCACCACCACCTCAATTCTCACACACCACATATAGTTTTTGTCTCGTCTCATATCACTGAGAGTGAACAGACATAAAATCGAAGACAACAACAACAACATACACACACACAACCTCTCTCTCTCTCTCTTCTCTCTCTCTTCTCCCTCTCCTCTCTCTCTCTCTCCTCTCTCCCACACACACACACGCGCACACGCACACACACACACACAACTCACACACACACACACACACACACACACACACACACACACACACACACACACACACACACACAACACAGTGACAGTTTCATAGAATCAGAACAAGACATAAGCAAAAAAATATTCAAAATGGAGAAAAACAACAAACCACAACCCAAAAAAACCCCAAAACAAAGCAAAACCAAAATAATATTATGACCCAGAACGCTCACACCCACTTTATAAAAAAAATAAAAAACCCCATCTCCCCCCTACCAACCCCCCCCCCCCCCCCCCCCAACCCCAACAACATCAACAACAATAAAGACAACGAGATTCCTTACTTCCAAAGGCTAAGAAAAAAGACAATGCAACACAGCAAAAACAATATTACAGAGACCAGGGTAAGCAAACGATACTATCTCTCGCTCTTTCTGTCTGTGTGTCTATCTCTGTCTCAGTCTCTGTTTTTCTGTCTGTCTGTCTGTCTATATCAGTCTCTGTCTGTCTGTCTGTCTCTCTGCCTCAGTCTCTGTCTGTCTGTGTATCTCTGTTTGTCTCTGTCTTTGTCTGTCTTTCTCTCTTTCTTTCCTTCCTTCTTTATTTATTTATTTCTATCTCTACTTCCTTCATTCTTTTTTTCTTTTCTTTCTTTCTTTCTTTCTTTCTTTCTTTCTTCCTTCCTTCCTTCCTTCTTCTTCCTTCCTTCTTTCTTTCTTCTCTTTCTTTCTTTCTTTCTTCTTTTCTTTCTTTCTTTCTTTCTTTCTCTCACTTCCTTCCTTCCTTCCTTCCTTCCTTTTTCTTTCTTCTTTCTTTCGTTCGTTTGTTCTTTCTTTCTTTCTGTCAAAACGTGTAAGTTCACTGATTTTATTTGATACCCTGATTGTATAGGAATCTTTGTAATGTGCAGTTTTTGTTTGTTTGTTTGTTGTTGTGTTGTACAATTGATATCAGTTTCCTTGTTGTGTTGCGTTTGTTGAAGGCAGATCGCGATTGAAACTTTACATCCTCTTTTTTGCCCATTGTCATTGACAATGCTCTCTCTCTGTCTCTGTCTCTCTGTCTCTCTCTATCTATCTATCTATCTATCTATCTATCTATCATCTATCTATCTATCTATCTATCTATCTATCTATCTATCTATCTATCTATCTATCTATCTATCATCTATCTATCTATCTCTCTCTCTCTCTCTCTCTCTCTCGCCCCCCCCCCCCCCCAACTCTCTCTAGCTCTCTCTCTGTGGACCCTCTCTCTCTGCCCCCCCCCCCTCTCTAGCTATCTCTCTCTCTCTCTGTGCCTTTTCCTCTTTTGGTTTTCATTATTTTCTTGTTGCAAAAAGAATATTGTTTAAATTGTGTTTATACTGTGCTCCTTGCCAAAAAAGACTGTATTGCGAATGGCAATAAATTACTTTCAGTGTTCAGTGTATCTCTCTCTCTCGCCCTCTCTCTCATCCTCTCACTGTCTCTCTAGCCCCCTCCCCACTCTCTCTCTGTGTCTCTCTGTCTCTCTAGCCCCCTCCCCCTCTCTCTCTAACTTTGACGGTCTGTTATTTGCTTGTTTCGGTTTTGCTTGGTTTTTTTTCTTGGTTTTTTATGTTGTTCTTTTTGGTTGTTTTGTTCTTCGTCTTCTTCTTCTTCGTCTTCTTCTTCTTCTTCTTCTTCTTCTTTTCTTCTTCTTCTTCTTCTTTCTTCTTCTTCTCTCTCTCCTCCTCCTCGTCCTTCTCTCCTCCTCTCCTCCTTGTTCTTCTTCTGCTCCTTCTCCTTCTTCTTCTTCTTCTCCTCCTCCCTCCTCCTCCTTTTCTTCTTCTTCTTCTTCTTCTTCTTCTTCTTCTTCTTCTTCTTCTTCTCTTCTTCAAATTCTCCTCCTCCTTCTTCTTCTCTCCCTCACTGTCTGTCTCCGATTGTCTGTCTGTCTGTCTGTCGGTCGGTCTCAATCCCCCCCCCCCCCCTCCGCCCTCTCACTCTCTCTCTCTCTCTCTTTCTCTCTCTCTCTCTCTCTCTCTCTCTCTCTCTCTCTCTCTCTCTCTCTCTCTCTCTCTCTCTAAGTTTAAAGCTTTTAATTGAGATTACTGAATGCTAGTCTCTTTAGTCAGTTTGAGCGAGGTCCAGGATACTGGAAATTTAATAACAGCTTGCTAAGAAATGAACACTTTGTTAAAGCTATGAATGATTTTATAGATGAGGAATTGCAAAATAATGAATGTCAATTAAGTTCTCTGAACAAGTGGGAAGTATTAAAAGCGAAAATAAGAAACTTTTGTATCAATTTTGGTCGATGTCTAGCCTGTCATAGAAGAAATGAAAAAGCTGAATTACAAAACATTTTAAAACACATAGAAACCAACATTATAAAAGAACCCCAGAATGTTAACCTCCAGCGAGAATTACAACAAGTAAAACACAAGACAGAAATCTTAGAAATGCAAGAAGCTAAAGGTGCCCAGGTTAGAGCGCGGATTAAGTGGATTGAAGATGGAGAGAAAAACTCCAAATATTTTTGTCGTCTGGAGAAAGTAAGAAAGAAAAACAATGTAATGACCCGTCTAATCACAGACTCAGGGCAAGCGATAACTAGTCCCACAGATATAATGTCTGCCCAAGTGTCCTTTTACAAAAACTTATATGATCAGAAAACTGAATGTGAAAACGTTAAAGAGGCAACTGATGACTTTATAGCTGGTACCAATATCCCACGTCTAAATGACACAGATGCAAAACTATGTGAAGGACTTGTGTCAGTTAGTGAGGCGTCAACTGCTTTAGCAAGAATGAAAAATGGTTCAGCTCCAGGGATGGATGGAATTACTATTGAATTCTTAAAGTTTTTCTGGTCAAAATTAAATGAAATACTAACTGCTTCCTTTAACGAATCTTTTGAGAAAGGCGAGCTGTCGTACACGCAATACCAAGGGATAATATCTTTGATCCATAAAGGGAAAGACTTAGACAGAGAACATCTATCAAACTGGAGGCCTATTACTCTAACAAATACTGACTATAAAATTTTAGCGAAGATAATTGGGACCCGATTAGGTCAAGTTATTCCAAAATTAGTAAATGAAGACCAAGTAGGCTACATCAAAGGAAGAAACATAGCGACAGTAATCCGGACTATTGATGACACTGTCAACTATATCAATGAAACGGGCAAAGCAGGTTATCTACTGGCTCTAGACTACTCTAAAGCTTTTGATTCTATATCGAAATCATACTTGCTTCATACATTTGATATATTTGGCTTTGGACACGATTTTAAGAGATGGGTAATGATATTAATGAAAAACGCTGTTAGTCACATAAATTATGGGGGGTGGGTATCAGAAAGCTTCAAAATTAATTGTGGAATTAGGCAAGGCTGTCCTTTTTCCCCTCTAGCGTTCGTTTTAGCTGTAGAATTGCTAGCTATTAAAATAAGAAACTCTAGGATAGAAGGAATCCAGTTACCAGGAGTGAGTGAAAGAAACACTAATCTTAAGATATTGCAGTTAGCTGATGACACAACTTTATTCCTGAAGAATAGAAATGAAATAACTGTAGCAACTGAAATAATAAAACAATTTGCATGCTTCTCTGGATTACAGTTAAATATGAATAAAACAAAGTTATTAGCAATGGGAAGAGGTTGTGTTTTTGACAATGATCTGCCGTTTGATATTGTTGATAAAATTAAAATCCTGGGAATAGTCTTTGCACCTGGAAAAATGGCTAAAGAAATAGAAGACAACTGGGAAAAAAGAGTAACGAACTTACTCACCATGATTAAAGAATGGTGTAAAAGGGATCTAAGTATACAGGGCAAAATCATAGTTATAAAAACTTTTCTGATTAGTCAGTTCACATACGTTATGCAGTCAGTTGGTCTTCCAAAACCCATTCTTATTAAAATCAACACACTCTTATACAAATTTCTTTGGCAAAGGAAATATAGTAATAGACGGGCGTTCGAAAAAGTCAAACGGAAAATAATGAAAACAGATTATAAAGATGGGGGCTTGAATATGGTAGATATGGTCCAAATGCAGGAGATATTTAATTTGCAGTGGATAGGTAGACTGTACAATAGAGGCACAGGCACCTGGCGTGTCATCCCCCTTTGGCATTTAAATAAAATTGCCCCAGGTCACCACGTGTTCGAAGTTAATTGCTATAGTTATGAAATGCAAGGACTCTCAGTAGTTAAGAATGGATTTTGGAAAGATGCATATGCAACTTTTTTAGATAAAAAATCAAAAAGTAATTTGGAAAACGTATTAGCAGAACAAATTGGACAGCAGCATCTCTTTAATAACAGACTTATCAAGTATAAACATAGAATAATCAACTTTCAAAAATGGAAAGAAAAGGGATTTGTACGTGTTAAAGATATTAGTAATCCACAGGAAAAACGTATGCTGTCACTAAATGAAGTAACTGAAGTATTAAACCAAAACAAGGCAATAACACTATTTCAGTATTTTGCACTCATAAACGCAATTCCTAGACCATGGATTAATACAATTACAGAAGGCACGATAGTCTTTTCAGAGGAACAGAATAAAGATATAGAAGCAGGCAAATTTGATGCCAAACCAAAGCAAATTAAGTACCATCTAATGCCAAAAAATGTTACCGAATCTTTTACACCTCATGCAGTTGACTTCTGGCACAGAAAACTTGACTTTACGCTTGACAAACATGTATGGCTTATGCCAAGATTGGCTACAAAAGAAGTAAGACTAAGAGAGCTGCAATGGAAAATACTGCACAACCTGTATCCAACTAATATTTTGCTACATAAAATGGGTATATCTGATTCTGTGTTTTGTGACTACTGCTCAGACATAATTGATTTCATTGATCATTTGTTTTATGAATGTCCAAAAGTAAAACGTTTTTGGACGTATATTGACAATACTCTCTTGTCTGTAACTGGTAAAAACCTTCATCTGTCAGTCACTGACATTCTGTTTGGCTATAATCCAAAGGAACTTACTGAAACAAATCGTTGGATCAACAAAATTATCTTGCTTGGAAAAATGTGCATTAGTAAGATCAAAAAGACCAAATCTACGCTACAATACCAGGTGGTTTTTGAACAAGAAGCACAGCTGAGAAAATTACTGTCAACTTAATTGTCCGTGACTATATAAAAATATGTCAACAAAGTAAAATCTAGTAAAAATTTGTAACTTTTTTCCAGTTATGTATATACATTATTTATTCGTTCAAAAGAAAGAGTAGTGACTAAAATGGATGTATCATGAATAAAAGAAAGTAGCTATGTGAATGATGTGATTTAAAAAGAAGAATGTGTGAATGATGAAAAAAAGTTCTGCGTGCGACTGCGCACGGGTCCTAGGTTTATATTCTTATCCGAGGGGCTTTTGGGGAGAGCGGAGTCTGAGCTGATGTTGACTCCAGGGGGGAGGTCCTCTTGAGCAGGATTCGAACCCGGATCGTGGGATTGCGAGCGCAATGTTCTGGCCCCTAGGTTACCCTGTCCCGCGAGCGCGCGGTGTGTGTGTGTGTGCGTGCGTGGGTGCGTACGTGCGTGCGTGCGTGCATGTGTGTGTGTGTGTGTGTGGGTGTGAGTGTGTGTGTGTGTGCGCGAGCGTGAGCGAATGTGTGCGTGCGTGCGTGCATGCTTGTGGGTATTCTTCCTTTGAAGTAACATATCTTTGCCCAAAGTGATATTAGATGATGATGATGATGATGATGATGATGATGATGATGATGATGATGATGATGATGATGATGATGATGATAATGTAATGATAATGGGGATGAGGATGAAAAGGAAAAAAAAAACCTTAAGAAAAGGTTTAAGGTAAACTATGTAAAGGATTCAACTCTCTTTGTTAGGGAAAAATAGGCAAGATATTATAATGAGTGTGAAAATGGATGAAAGAAAGGAAAGT
>CM054165.1:18171207-18176207 GCA_028751875.1 Rapana venosa | reverse complement strand
GTGTGTGTGTGAGAGAGAGGGGGGGGTATGTGTGTGAGTGAGTGTGTGCATGCGTGTATATGTGTGTGTGTGTGCATGTGTGTGAGTTGTGCGTATGAAAGAGTGTTTGTGTGTGTGTTGTGTTGTGCGTGTGAGTCAAAGTCAAAGTCAAAGTTTTATTTTCAAAGTCAAACTTTCATTTTCAGATGGTACATTGTGTGTAAGTGTGTTGTGTTGTGCGTATGAAAGTGTGTGTGTTGTAGTTACATTTATAGGGTATGTACACTTATTGAGACTTTAAAAAGCAAAACAAACAGAAACAAACAAACAAGCAAACAAACAAGACTCCTTTCTTGAAATATTTACAGACGACATTGAAATAATACTACCAGCATCAGTCATCATAGTGTGTGCGCGTGCATGTGTGTGTGTGTGTCTGTGTGTATATATGTTTGTGTGGTGTGGTGTGGTTTTATTTTCATTTTTTATTTTATTCTCTTATATCGAGGATAATGGAATAAGCACTTATGTGCGTTTTTTCATCCAGTCCCCGTTTGTATGCGATTTTGTAAACGCTGTCATCTGTTCCCACCGGCACACAATGGCCTACTCTTCCGAAAAGCGGAACAGGATTTAACGTGTGCGCAAGATGTTCTGCGTACGCTCGCACACGGGGCCTCGGTTTATAGTCTCATCCGAAAGACTTGGGGAGAGAGGAGTCTGCACTGATGTTAACTCCAGGGGAAAAAATAAACTCCAGGGGAATCAAACCCGGGTCGTCAGATTGCCAGTGCAATGTTCTAACCACTAGGCTAACCCATCCCCCCGTGGTAGGGTGTGTGTGAGTGTGTGTGTGTGTGTGTGTGTGTGTGTGGTGTGTGTGTGTGTGTGTGTGTGTGTGTTCTAAAATCTTACCTGTCTTTTCTAACAGATCTCTGGTTCCTGTTGATGCCAGAGCACGTGACAAAATCGATTATTGACAGTTGACAGTTCGAGGTCCACTTTGTCATGTTTGTCTGGCATCAACACAATAACGGTCTACCAGCCTTCTCTCTCGCTCTCTCTCTGTCTCTCTGTGTCTCTGTCTGTCTGTCATCCTTCTCTCTCGCTCTCCCCCTTCCCCCGCCCCCACTGTGTGTGTCAAGTCAAGTCAAATGTTTATTTCCAGATGGTACATTGAATAAGCAATGCATTTGCTTTGTGTGTGTGTGTGTGTGTGGTGTGTGTGTGTGTGTGTGTGTGTGTGTGTGTGTGTGGGTGTGTGTGGGTGTGTGCGTATGTGTGAGTGTGTGTGTGTGTTTGCAATTTATGCGCTGATCGCTTTTTTCCCCTTCTGTCTGTCTGTACGTTTGTGTTGTGTATCTGTCTCTCGATGGCTAGATCGGTCATTTTGTCTGTCTATGTCTTTCTTTCTGTCTGTTTTACCGACTGACTGACTGTGTGTGTGTGTGTGTGTGTGTGTGTGTGTATGTGTGTGTGTGTGTGTGTTGTGTGTGTGTTTTTGTGCATGTGTGTGTGTGTTGTGTTGTGTGTGTGTGTGAGTGTGTGTGTTTTGTGTGTTGTGTGTTTGTGTGTGTTTGTGTTTGTGTGTATGTGTGTGTGTTTTGTGTGTGTGTGTTTTGTGTGTGTGTTTTGTGTGTGTGTGTGTGTGTTTGTGTGTGTAAGTGTGTTGTGTGTGTGTTTTGTGTGACAATAACAATAACAATAATTTTAATTAAGTTTTTGCAGGCCATATGGCCCATAGGAACAACAGTTAATCATATACTTTCATGTAAAGTGAACATCCTTACTTCTGATATCTAAACATTTAGTAAGAAATAATCCAACTTTAAACATCAAACTAGGTTTAGTGTTCATACAAAGAAGCTGCACTTTCAGATTCGATGGAAATCTGTAATAATACAGAGGAATACATTTTCTTCGCAATACAGCATATTTTGGGCATACAAGTAAAAAGTGACAAACATCTTCAATTTGTTGGCCATCACACTGAGAGCAGAATGGATCAGTAATCGGTTTGCCATAACGTGAAATTCCATTTAAAGGTAATCTGTTTGACCTCAGTAAACATATACCTCTACGGTATTCTAAAGATTCTACTTCACATACATAATTTGCTCTACAAATAATCGGGTGATAATCTAAGTAGTCAGGGTATGCTGATAGAGAGTCATGCCAGTTTTGTTGGTACACATCTTGTATTCGTATTTGGAATTCTTTCATGAAGGATGAAGAATTACCACAATTTTGCATTGTCCAAATATAACCAAATCCGTGGGTGCATAAAATCTTTCTAACATGTGTTACCCAATTTATTCTCCCTGCTTCATCCTGTCTACACAACATATTGTAGCATTGTCTGGGATATCTATGATTAGGCATATCCACAATTTTTAGCCAATATTTGATTACTCTGGTAACAGTGTCAACAAAAATGGGATATCTACCACAATCGCCAAGGCAAATATTATTTTTAACATCTCTGCCAACCCCCAGGACCATTTTGCAAATTTTTACCTGTATTTGTTTTGTGTGTGTGTGTGTGTGTGTGTGTGTGTGTGTGTGTGTGTGTGTGTGTGTGTTTGTTGTGTATGTGAGTGTGTTGTGTGTGTGAGTGTGTGTGTTTTATGTGTGTGTGTGTTTTGTGTGCGTTTTGTGTGTGTGTGTGTTTTGAGTGTGTGTGTTTTGAGTGTGTGTGTATTTTTGTGTGTTTGTGTGTGTGTGTTTTGAGTGTGTGTGTGTTTTTTGTGTGTGTGTATTTTGTTTGTGTTTGTGTTTTGTGCATGTGTGTGTGTGTTTTTGTGTGTGTGTGTGTGTTTTGTGTGTGTTGTGTGTTTGTGTGTGTGTGTGTCTGTGTGTGTATGTGAGTGCGTGTGTGTGTGTTTGCCAACCAAGATATCATTGTGTTTTAATTTTGAATGCTGCTTACTGACGTCTCTTATCATGAATGAATCTTCTTGTGTTTTCACACACACAAACACACACACATGCAGGCACGCACGCATGCACACACACACACACACACACGCATACACGTACGCACACACGCATATACGCATGCACACACGCATATACGCATGCACACAAGCACGCACACATGCACACACACCATGACAAACTGTGTGTGTATTTGTGTGTGTGTTTGTGTGTGTGTATGTGTATGTATGTATGCAGGTAGGTATATATATATATATATATATATATATATATATATATATATATATATATATATATAATATATATATATATACATATATGTGTGTGTGTGTGTGTGTGTGTTCGTGCGTACGTGCGCGCGAGCGCTCGGGCGTTGCCTTGTCTTTTCCCTGTGTCTATTTTCGTCGGGTTTTTTTCATCCTTAATCTGTTTGTTTTCTAATCTTTTCCATCCCACCCTTGGTCTACCAGAAAGGGAAGACAGAAGAGAATAATGAGAAAAGGAATAAAGCATGTCCAAAATAGAACACAACAGATCGTTAGATAGACCGAGTTGTTTGTTTGTTTGTCTTCTTTGCTTTTAGTATAGATCCTTCGGATGAGACTATAAACCGAGGCCCCGTGTGCGAACGCATGCAGAACATCTTGCGCACACGTTAAATCTTGTTCCGCTTTTCGAAAGAGTAGGCCATTGTGTGCCGGTGGGAACAGATGACAAAATTTACAAAATCGCATACACACGGGGACTGAATGTAAAAAAAAAAAAGCACATGAGTGCTTATTCCATTATCCTCGATAACAAAAATGGCATCTGATCTGAGCGCTTTGATTTGTTGCTTTACAAGATTCAGCGCTACATAAATTCCATACATTTATTATGATTATTATGATTATTATGATTATTATTATCAATTCTATATTGATCTGACACTATTTCTGAACCTTGAGAACAATTTTAGTTTTGTTTTTATTTTCTTTCATTTTCTTTTTCATTCATGTCTGTTACAGAAGCGAGTCTGTATGATGTTTTAGACTGGACGTGTGTGTTTGTGTGTGTGTGTGTGCGCGTGTGTGTGTGTGTGTGCGTGCGGGCGTGTGTGTACGTGCGTGTGTGTGCGTGCGTGTATATGTGTGTGAGTGTGCGCGTGAGATTCTCTTGGAAAATACTGTCAATGCATAAATTGTAGTGAGCAGGATTATAGCAATATCTTAATTAGTTTTCTAAATCCTCAAACCAAAAGCAAAGTTGAAGAAATGACTCCAGACGATATTGACAAAAAAAACCCTTGTTAGCAGCAAAATGTAACAAATTATCTCCTGTTGAAAACCCCCCACAACAACTGGAATGTAGATCAAGACAGTTAGTCTTGTTTTTGATAATAACAATACACTTTTGAAACTACGGTTTGTAGACTTGCATTTTCATCTGCGTGTAGTTTATAAGAATGAACTATTAAACTTTGCCTTGATTTTCAGTATTTTTCCTCTTAAAATTTCATAAGCTACGACTTCATCACAAAAAAGTGAGTAACGTGCGGTTTTGGCTTTTATTTGGGATATAGAATAGAATGGAAGAGGAGAGAATAGAATTGGACAGAACAGAATAGAGCAGAACAGAATAGAATAGATTAGGACAGGATAGAACAGAACAGAACAGAACAGAATAGATTAGGACAGGATAGAACAAAAAAGAACAGAACAAAGCAGAATAGATTAGAACAGGTTAGGACAGAACAGAAAAGAACAGAGCAGAATAGATTAGGACATAACAGAAAAGAACAGAACAAATAGATTAGAACAGGATAGGACAGAACAGAAAAGAACAGAGCAGAATAGATTAGAACAGGATAGGACAGAAACAGAAAAGAACAGAGCAGAATAGATTAGGACAGGATAGAACAGAAAAGAACAGAACACAATAGATTAGGACAAGATAGAACAGAAAAGAACAGAACTGAATAGATTAGGACAGGATAGAACAGAACAGAAAAGAACAGAACAGATTAGGGCAGGATAGAACAGAACTGAGCAGAAAAGATTAGGACAGGATAGGGCAGAAAAGAACAGAGCCCCTCCCCTCCTACA
>CM054165.1:18161207-18168707 GCA_028751875.1 Rapana venosa | reverse complement strand
GAGGCAGCTGTATCAGTCAAGGTTGTCTACCCTTCTGAAACCTCAGTTCCTCTGTTGTACGCATGCTCCTTAATTGGCTGAACTTCCTTCCTTCCTTCCTGTTATTTTGGAACCCGTAGTATAGTATAGTACGGTACAGTACACTATAGTACCGTACAATGTCTGAGAGAGTCTACTGATTGGAGTCTTTGGTAGAACTCTTTCCTCTTTTTTCCCCCCTCTCTTTCACTATCTTTCAGTGAGGTGGTGGTCTACAAATGATTGCCTTATTTGTCCAGTGCCTTTGCGGTCAAAGAAGGCGATGATTTGAAGACTGCCATCCCACTGAAGAAAGAGACACGGGTCCATGGTGTGTGACTTGTGATGTGCCAGTAATCATCAAACATCTGCCTCTGGAGTGTCGAGATATCCAGTTTATTAGGCTCAACAAGCATTAATTTTTACTGCAAACTCCCTAAAAATCCTTTCCCATGATGTTCCACTGGACAACATTTTTAATTTCCTGAGAGAATCAGGGGTTTTTTCCTGTCTGAGTGAAAGTGTTAATAGTCAGTCACTAAGAACAAGGTTGTTTTAGGAAATCTTGTTTTATCTCATTTTATGTGTGGTTGATGTGGTTTTTTCCCACAACACTGTGCCCGTCCTGGGTTGACCCTTATGGTTGGCCAGGGCGTTGCTACAAGGAACGAAAGTAGAGTTGGTTTTATAGCCTGGTTTAATATGTAATATAATAGCACAGTTTTAATCAGAGATTTAAAATTTTACAAGGTGACAGCCACGATATGGCTTCTGTGGTCGGCGGGGCTGTAAACAACAGGATTGGATTGAACGTTACGGGTCCTGAGTTCAATTCTTGTTCAAAGATACGGAGTTTTCTCCTCAATAATTTCTCTATGATTTATGGTGTGTGTGTACCTCGAGTGTAAGATCCATTGGATGAAAATAGTTGTCCATAGCAAATTCTATGGGGAAAATCTATTTTGACAGATACACGTTTTATAAACAGAAAAAGGGAAATATGCAGGAAACTGTGGAGTTTGATGAGTTCTAGAGAAGACATCCAAAATTAAATACCGCATCATTTAATACCATGCAATGCAAAAACATATAAGACAATATAACAAAGAACAATCTGATGCTTTGTCTCTATGTGTTTGTTGCTCTCTCTCCCCCCCCCTCTCTCCCTCTCTTCTCTCTCTCTCTCTCTCCTTCTCTCTCTCTCTCTCTCTCTCCCATTCTCTCTCTCTCCCTCTCCCTCTCTCTCTCTGGCTGGTAGTGTTACAAATTCTATGACTCAGGTCAATTCTTCTAAGCTACTCTTTCCAAACTCCCCCCACCCCCTTTTGTTTTCGTTTTCTACTAGTGACTCGAAGCCAACAGCACTGATAAGCTAGTTAGTAGCATTACTACAGCATATACATCAACCTCGCTTCCTTCATTACGTTCTGTCCCCCTTTTTTTGTCAGCTTCTGTCTTTTGTCCTCTGTCTCTCTCTTTTTGTCTATCTGTCTCTCTCTCTTCCTTCTTCTTCTCTCTCTTCTCTCCCTTTCTTCTCTCTTCTCTCCTCTCCTCTCTCTTTCTCTCTCTCTCCTTCTCTCTCTTCTCTCTCTCTCTTTCTCTCTCTCTCCTCTCCTCCTTCCTTCTCCCTGCTTCTTCCCTCTCTCTTTTGGATTACTTCTGTCTCTTCTGTTCTCTGTCTCTCTCTTTTTCTCTCTCTCTCTCCTCTCTTCTCTCTCTCTCCCTCTCTGTCCTCTCCCTCTTCTCTTTCTCTCTCTCTCTCCTTATCTCTGTCTCTTCTCTTCTCCTCTCCCTCTCTTCTCTTCTCTCCCTCACAGATATACATCAACATCACTTCCTTCTTACTTTCTGTCCCCCTTTTTTTGGTCAGCTTCTGTCTTTTGTTCAGTCTCTTCTCTGTCTCTCTCTCTCTTCTCTCTTCTCCTCTCTCTCACTCTCTACCCCATTTCCCCTCCTCTTCCCCCCCCTTCCCCTCTCCTCCCCCCCCCCCCCCCCCCTCTCTCTCTTTCTCTCTCATTAAATTACCAGCCTTCTTAGAAGCTGAGCATTAATAATAATAAATGGACGGTTCACCTTCATCTTCACCTTTCCCGTAGAAGTCCCGTAAGGGCACCACTGAAGATTTTGCAACCAGCTTCCTCCACTCCCTGCGGTCCTCTAGCTCTGCTTTCCGTAGCAATTCGTTCCCCTCAAGGCTAGGCCAATGGACAGTTGCCGGTTCACTTAAGCCTGCATGTCCCTTACTTTTTTCATAATTTTCATACCATTTTAAGTCACGGCAGATTTCTCTGCGTGGAATTCGGGCTGCTCTCCACGGGGAGAGCGCGTCGCCACAAGAGCAGCGCCACTCATTTAAAAAAAAAATTTCCCTGCCTGCAGCTGTAATTGTTTCCCAATAAGAGTAGCTTTTTCTTCCTACAGCATTTTGCCAGTGTGAACCACACGGGACCTCGGTTTTTGTCGTCTCGTCCGAAAGACTAGCACCCAGACCACAACTCATGGTGTGATAGATGGGGGAAAAACTTTTGGCTCAAACGGGGGTCGAACCACCGCACACTTCTGACCCGGACTTTTTGTTTTCTAGGCAGGCGCGTTACCCCTAGACCACCGATCCACCAATTACTGCTTCTGTTCCTGTGTAACTTTCTTTATTTACCCCACCCTCCTTCAACCTTGAGAGTTAAACGCCACGCTAACGATATGACTCAAACCAGTCATGCAGCTTATCAAATAATTATATGAGTCATTTAAGTGTTGTTGCTATAGGCGAATGCATCTCTGGATAATGTCTGAAGAAGATGGGTAGGACTGAGGTTTATTACCAGTAGATTGATAGTTGCATCATAATAGGTTATTTACCTTCTTTCTATCTGTCTCTCTTTCTCTCTCTCTTCTCTCTCTCTCTCTCTCCTCTCTCCTCTCTCTCTCTCTCTCTCTCTCTCTCTCATCTCTCTCTCTCTCTCTCTCTACTCTGTCTGGCTGTCTGTCTCTGTCTGGCTGTCTTCTATCTATGTCTGTCTGTCTGTCTCACTTCCTTTTTCTTGCTCTCTCTGTCTCCTTCTCTCCCCTTCTCTGTGTGTGTGAGAGAGAGAGAGAGTGTGGTGTGTATGTGTGTGTGTGTGTGTGCATGCGCGCGCGTGTGTGTGCGTGTATGTATGTATGTGTGTGTGCACGTACGCGCGCGACTGCACACACACCACGCTTGTACACACACGCCCTTTCACGCACACTCACTTCTCCAAAGGTTTAATAGATCTAATTTTCCAGGAAAAAATAACTAATATTAAACAGATAAACCGCCCATAAGTCATGCCATGCTCCTCACTTACTTACTTTTTCCTACCTCCATGTATTTCTTATAGGGTCTGTGTGGTTGTCGGGGGCGGGGTAGGGAGATAATAAAAAAAACCCATTATGACTCAGCTGAATGATCACACCAATCCTCAATCTAATTATCTCATTTCCTTTTCATTTCCTAATTATTCCATTCTTTTCCCCTGCCCTCTTTCAGGGGTCAGGGGAAGGTAAAGCAGCCAGAGGGAGAGGAAATGGGCGCCGCCCTCAATATGCTGACCCCTGGAGAAACTGAGGTCTCTGATATCTCGCTTCCCAACAAACACATAGGTTATGGGAATACCTTTACTCCCCCCCCCCCCCTCCCCTGCCCCCTTTCAAAATCAGTAATAAAACTGCCCCCCACCCACCCTCCCCCATCCGGATGTCAAGAAAGAGTCAAAGCAGATGTATGCATGGTTGTCTACCCTTCTGAAAGCTCGGAAACGTCATTTCCTTTGTTGTACGCATGCTCCTGATTGACTGAACTTCCTTCCTGTCGATATTGGAACGGCAGTAGTACTACTACTCAGTGTCTTGGAAAGAGGACTGATTGGAGTCTTGAGTACAACCCTTCTATAATAATAAATAATAATACTGTATGGAATTTATATAGCGCTGAATCTTGTAAAGCAACAAATCAAAGCACATTTTTGTGTGTGCTTCCCCCCCCCCCCTCCACCCTCTTTTTTGCCTATCCCCCTTCACCCCCCTCGTTCTGATTCCGCCTCCCTCTCTGGTAGTTTGGGGGGTCTACAGGTAATTGCTTTACAACAGCAGCAGCAGCAGCAGTAGCAGCAGCAGGAACAACATCAACAACAACAACAACAATAATAATAATGATGATGTTAATAATAATAATAATAATAATAATGATGGTGATGATGATGATGATGATGATACATATACAATATTATGATACACCAAATGCAGTACAATAAAATGCAATGCAATAAATACCACATCAGTCTATTTTTGGGTTTCTTGTTGTTGTCTCAACGTGTTTTGTTATTTACCCGGTTTCAGTCTACATTTTCATATGTCATCTCTCTCTCTCTCTCTCTCTGTGTCTTCTCTCTCTCTTCTCTCTCTCTCTTCTCTCTCTCTGTCTCTCTCTCTCTCTCTCTCTCCTCTCTCTCTCTCTCTCTCTCTTCTCTTCTGCTCTACTGTCTGCCTGTCTCTGTTGACTACTGTCATTTTATCTTAACTAATCCCCGCTTTACACCGCCGCTTTCCATTTTGGGGTGTGTGTGTGAGTGTTCTCTAATATTACCTGAAAGGTGACACCAGTGATCAGCTAGTTACTACCATTACCACAGGACATACATCAATGTCACTTCCTTCATTGGTTCCGTCTCTGTCGGTCTATAAACGTTGGTCCCTGTCGTTTTTGTCAGTCTATATACTTTGGTCCGTGTTGTTTTCTAAAAACTCAGTCTATATACTTTGGTCCGTGTCTTTTTTAAAAATCAGTCTATATACTTTGGTCCGTGTCTTTTTTAAAAATAAGTCTATATACTTTGGTCAGTGTCTTTTTAAAAATCAGTCTATATACTTTGGTCTGTATCTTTTTTAAAAATCAGTCTATATACTTTGGTCTGTGTCTTTTTAAAAAATCAGTCTATATACTTTGGTCCGAGTCTTTTTTGTGTCAGTCTATATACTTTGGTCCGTGTTTTTTGTGTGTCAGTCTATATAATTTGGTCAGTGTCTTTTTTTAATCAGTCTATATACTTTGGTCCGTGTCTTTTTTTTCAATCAGTCTATATACTTTGGTCCGTGTTTTAAAAAAAAATCAGTCTATATATTTTGGTCCGTGTCTTTTTTAAACATCAGTCTAAATTCTTTGGTCTGTGTCTTTTTTAATTATCAGTCTAAATTCTTTGGTCCGTGTCTTTTTTAATAATCAGTCTATATACTTTGGTCCGTGTCTTTTTTTAAAATCAGTCTATATACTTTGGTCCGTGTCTTTTTTCAAAATCAGTCTATATACTTTGTCCGTGTCTTTTCTTTTAATCAGTCCATATTCTTTGGTTCGTGTCTTTTTTGTCTGTCTATATACTTTGGTCCGTGTATTTTTTGTCTGTCTATATACTTTGGTCAGTGTCTTTTTTGTCTGTCTATATACTTTGGTCCGTGTATTTTTTGTCTGTCTATATACTTTGGTCCGTGTCTTTTTTGTCTGTCTATATACTTTGGTCCGTGTATTTTTTGTCTGTCTATATACTTTGGTCAGTGTCTTTTTTGTCTGTCTATATACTTTGGTCCGTGTATTTTTTCGTCAGTCTATATACTTTGGTCCGTGTATTTTTTCGTCAGTCTATATACTTTGGTCCGTGTATTTTTTTTGTCAGTCTATATACTTTGGTCCTTGTCTTTTTTAATCAGTCTATATACTTTGCTCCCTGTCTTTTTGTGTCAGTCTATATACTTTGGTCCGTGTATTTTTTTGTCAGTCTATATACTTTGGTCCGAGTCTTTTTTTGTCAGTCTATATACTTTGGTCCGTGTATTTTTTTGTCAGTCTATATACTTTGGTCCGAGTCTTTTTTTGTCAGTCTATATACTTTGGTCCGTGTTTTTTGTGTGTCAGTCTATATACTTTGGTCAGTGTCTTTTTTGTCAGTCTGTATACTTTGGTCTGTTTTTTAAAAAATCAGTCTTTATACTTTGGTCCGTGTTTTTTGTGCCAGTCTATATACTTTAGTCTTCATCCTCATGACCATCACTATTATCACCATCACCCTCATCATTATCTTCTTCCTCTTCTTGTAGTAGTTGTTGCTGTTGTTGTCATCGTCGTCCTCCTCATGATGATGATCATTATCATAAATACTAATAATATCATCATATTTGATATTATCGTGTAATTACAAGTATTACCATTTCATCACAAGATTCAGCGCTATATAAATTCCATACATTATTATTATTATTATTATTATTATTATTATTATCTCGGCCTCTACATAGCAAAATTGTGAATTCTAAAACGTGAGTGGGTGGGTAAGAAGAGAGAAGCAGAGAAATAGGTTTTTTGTTTTGTTTTATGGAATTGAGACTTTTAGCTGGCTCATCAAGTCTCTCTCTCTCTCTCGCTCTCTCTCACTCTCCTCTCTCTCTTAAAAGTATTGGTCTACCTGGAGTCTCAGCGTTACTAATAACGATTAACCTCCCTCTGAGATTTCTAAACGTCTGCATGACTCCAATACCGACTTTCTCTCGTCTATGACTCACTCATCATCTAACCTTGAAAGTCAGACAAGCTCATATCGACTATAATAAGTATGACTCAAGCACTTCATCGCAGTTTTATCCAAAATAAGTTGGTCATATGTTTATTATTTTTTTATAGGTAAAGTATGTCTGGATAATGTCTTTAAGATAATCAGATCAGCTAAAACTGGTGGGAGGGTCGACTAACTTGCAGAGAAACGGATAGAGGTCAACGTCATTTCCTGTCACGTGATTACTCTCCATGTCTGTCTCTGTCTCTGTTTCATATATGTTTCATGTCATGATTCAAGGCCGATTTACGCAGTAAATGCTTGAACTTTGTCTGTCTGTCTATCTGTCCTTGTCTGTCTGTCTCTCATTCTGTCTCTGTCTGTCTGTCTTTCTCTCTCTGTGTCTGTCTCTCTCTCTATGCCTTTTTCTCTCTGTCTCCCTGTTTGTCTGTCTGTGTATCTCTGTCTCTGTACCTGTCTCTGTACCTCTCTCTGTGTCTCTGTCTGTCTACCTCTCTATGTCTCTTTCTCCCTGTCTGTCTGTGTGTATTTATGTCTCTGTCTCTCTGTCTACCTCTCTATGTCTCTTTCTCTCTCTCTCTTTGTCTCTTTTTCTCTCTCTCTCTTTGTCTATTTCTCTCTCTTCTCTTTCACTGTCTGTCTCTCTGTCTGTCTCTCTATGTCTCTTTCTCTCTGTCTCCCTGTCTGTATCTCCGTGTCTCTCTGTCTTTGTACTTCTCTCTCTCTCTCCCTCTCTCTCTCTAGTCGCTCTCTGTTGTGATTACGGTTGGCGTGACGGGACGAGAACTGAAAGGGCGTGCTATTAGTAAGCTGCTGCAAATTTTTGCATTTAAGCTTCAAAATGTCAGTTACTGGCCTTCCAGCAACTGTAGTAACAACTTTAAATGCCCTGCTGATCGAC
>CM054165.1:18148707-18153707 GCA_028751875.1 Rapana venosa | reverse complement strand
AGTAGGGGAGGTAGGAGGTAGAGGAGAGGGGATAGGAGGTGGGAGGGATGGAGGGAGGTAGGCGGGGAGAAGAATGACGGAAGAAGAGAAGAAGAAGTTGTAGTTTTAAGGACGATGAGTAGAAGGGTTGATGGGAGGAGGGGTGGAGCGATAGTAGAGAAGAGAAGACTGAAGAAAAGGTTATAGATAGAGAAGGAGTAACGAAAAAGCGAAAAGAGGAGGAGGAGAGAGGAAAAGGAAGAAGAGGAAAAATGCAAAAAAAAAGGCAAAGAATGCAAAGAAGAAGAAGAGGAGCAAGAAGTGTAGCCCAGAAATCCTTTTATTTTCTTCAACTTTCTAACCATCGGTGGTCTAGAGGCAACGCATCAGCCTAGAAAGCGAAAAAGTCCGGGTTCGAAATGTACGGTAGTTCAATTCCCGTTCGTCCCCAAAACTTACCCCCCCCCCCCCCCCCCCCCCCCCCCCCCCCATCCACTACACCGTAAGTAAAGGTCTGGGTACTAGTCAAAGTCAGATATCAATTGCAGTTAGCTTAAAGGTAATGGTGTCCCATAACCTATGTGGTCGTAGGGGAGCAAGGCGTCTGAGATCTCGACTTCTCTAGGGGCCAGCATATCGAGGGTGGCGCCCATCTCCTCTTCCTCGCTGCTTTACCTTCCCTGACCCTAAAGAAGGCAGGTACCCATTTACAGCTGGGTGAACTGGGGGGACTGTACTGAAGCCAAGGCGCGCAAACGGTCACCCATCCAAGTGGTAACCACGCTCGATGCTGCTTAACCTTGGCTGGGGGAAAGCGAGTGTTCTGACCACTGAGCTATCCCGTCCCTTTAGCAGTTAACTTTCTGGTGATCAAATCAGGGATATTCCTGGTGGTTAGCGTGATGCGCTCGTGATCTGCTGACCCGAGTTCGATTCCCTTTCAAGAGGATTTTTCTTATGGAGTTAACTTCAGTACCGACTCCACTTCCTCCCTTAAAGTCCTTCGGATGAGACTATAAACCGAGGTCCCGTGTGCAACGCACCCAGAACATCGTGTGCACACGTTAAAAATCGTTCTGCTTTTCGAAAGAGTAGGCCATTGTGTACCCCTGGGAACGGATGGCAAAATTTACAAAACACCATATACGCGGGGACTGGTTGTAAAAAAAGCACACGAGTGCTTATTCCAGTATCCTCGAAATAAAAGACTACTACTACTACTACTACTACTACTACTACTACTACTACTACTTCTACTACTACTACTACTACTACTACTACTACCTACTACTACTACTACTACTACTACTACTACTACTACTACTACTACTACTCCCTACTACTACTACCACTATCCAACTACTACTACTACACTACTACTACACTACTAACTACTACTACTACTACTACTACTACTACTACTACTAACTCACTACTAACTACTACTACCTACTACTACTACACTACCACACTACTACTACTACACTTCACTACACTATACTACCACACTATACTACTAACTAAACTACTACTACAACTACTACTCTACTACAACTACTACTACTACTAACTACTACTATACTATACTACTAATACTACTACTACTACTTACTACTTACTACTTACTACTACTACTACTACTACTACTACTACTACTACTACTACTTACTTCTTACTACCACTACTACTACTACTACTACTAGAGATCGTATACGCAAAAAATCGCATCACTGGCAAAACCTAGGAGCTCTAGCTAAGGAACGTAAAGAAAGAAAAAAAAAGGTTTCTCTCCCTTCCGCCATCCTCTCCTGCCCTCCTCTCCTCTTCCATCCTCTCTCCTCCTCTTCCCTCTTCCTCTCCTCTTCCATCCTCTCCTCTTCCATCCTCTTCCCTCCTCCTCTGCTCTTTCCCTGCCCTCTGCCCAAATCCACACACAGGGCAGATCGATAACTACCAATGCAGCGCCCTGGGGTACACTCTCTCCCCTCTGCTTTAGTACCTTTACAACAATTCCAATTCAAACGTCTTCTCTACCTTAGACCGCATCCGCTGTGTATATACTGTGTGTGTGTGTGTGTGTGTGTGTGTGTGTGTGTGTGTGTGTGTGTGTGTGTGTGTGTGTGTGTGTGTGTGTCCTTTGTCTGAGTGTCTGGGTTTGTGTCAAGTCAAGTCAAGTCAAGTCAAATTTTTATTTGCAGATGGTACATTGAATAAGCAAGGCATTTGCTTTTTTTTTCCATCAAGCCATCTATCTAAGAACAAATTTCTCAATGATTATACTGAAATACTACATTATTACAACCTTTACCAATAAATTAAACCAGTAAAAGGAGGGAGATCGATAAAATAATACATTGGAAAATACAAATTACACACATATACATACACACGCACACACATACTCATACACACCTGCGCGCGTGCGCGCACGCGTACACACACACACACACACACTTAGATAAAGAATGTTTTAAGAATTAAAAAATAAAATTATGTGTGTGTGTGTGTGTCCTTGTCTATCTATCTGTCTGAGTTTGTGTGAGTATCTGTCTTTGTGTCCTTGTTTGTGGCTGTCTGTTTGCGTGTCTGTGTGTATATCTATCTGTATGTCTCTCTATCTCTCTCTCTTATGTGCGTATTTTTTTCCTTTTTGTATTTTTTCCCCGAGGGCTGGATGTTAACAAGCATGTAACGCCTAATCTGTTACCCTCTGAAAAATAAAAGTTGTTCAGAATTGTTCGAAATTTCTCTCTCTCACTCTCTCTCCTCTCTCTCTCTCTCCTACTCTCTCTCCTCTCTCTCTCTCTCTCTCTCCTCTCTCTCTCTCCTCTTCTCCTCTCTCTCTCTGTCTCTCTGTCTTCGCCTGCTGTCGTCTGTCTGTCACTTCCTGCTATCTCTGTCTCTGTGCTTCGCTCTACCTAGTTTATGTCGCTATACTCATCGTATCTATCTGAACATTAATGCTTAAGTCTGCTAAGAAGCACGTTTGTTTTTTTGTTCGGATATGTGTAAGTTTTCTGCATCAACTATTTCATTTTATTAGGTATTTTGCTTCAAACAATTAGTTTGAAATTTATAAAAGGTGCATGTATACTGATTTGTGTATTTTGCTGGTTTCCTTTCTTCCAAATTATTCCCCCCCCCTCCCCCCCTTAGACCATAGCTTGATTTTATTGTAGTCCCTACTCAGGGCAAGGACCCAATGAACAAAACTTTGTAAAATGCTTATCTGTAACCCTTGAGAATAAATTTATTCATTCATTCACGTATTTGTTCGTTCGTCATTCATTCATTCATTCATTCAATCATTAATTCATTCATTCATTCATTCATTCATTCATTCATTCTCTTTCCACTATTTTTTTCTGTGCATGCCCAACCTACCAATCAATCTATCTGTCATTCTGTCTGTCTGTCTATATATCTGTCTGCAAGTTTGTTTGTCTATCTGGCTAACTGTGTGAGACATCTTTAACGAAAATTGCTTGTCTGCGGTAACACTTTTAAAAAAAAAAAAAAGCTATAAAAGTAGCTTTTTTTCTGAACAATTCTACCGGCCAGAGACAACCAACACTTTCTTGCTGTCGTAGGTTCTTTAACACGTACTGAATAATACACTTTTATATTCAAGACTTCGGATCTTTCACCTCTTCGGAAATGCTAGCATTCAGACCATATTTATAGTTTTAGAAAGAGACAGACAGAGAGAGACAGAGACAAAGACAGAGAGAACTCGGAACTCGGATGTTTATTGTACATCGGCCAAAGACCATTATACAAACACATGGAAGGGGGGCTGCAGGAGACATGCTTGGTAGTAACGTCAAATGCGCAACATAATTTAAACATATCGGACATTATGTTATAAAGAAAACAAAACAATCCTGATAGAACTTTTTTCTCTCTATAAGATAACGACGTTCAAAGTTTACGAAGAGGGGGGAGGGAGGGAGTGACAGAGAGAGAGAGAAAGAGAGAGAGAGAGAGAGGGGAGAGAGAGAGAGAGAGACAGAGAGAGAGACAGACAGAAAGAAAAGGGAGACAAGACAGACAGACAGAGACAGAGAGAGAGAGAGAGAGACAGAGAGAGAGAGAGAAGACAGACAAGAGTGAGAGAGAGAGAGAGACAGAGACATACAGAGACAGAGAGAGAGAGAACAGAGACACAGAGAGAGAGCCAAGACAGACAGACAGAGAGAGAGGAAAGAGAGAGACACAGGTGAAGAAAGCCGTCTGCCTTCAAACGAATTAAAAATTGAATTCTCTTTGTTTGTAACGTAGCCTGTTACACTGTTTAAGACATCCCCCAACCCCCACCCCTACCCCCCACCCCCCCTCACCCCCACCCTTCCTCCTCCTCACCTAATCTACAATGTTTGTCAAGTGCGTTACAGAATCAACATAATGAATTGCTCTATCAGAATCGTTTTTCTTTTCTCTTCGTTTTCTTTCTTTCTTTGTTTGTTTCTTTGTCTCTCTCTCTCTCTCTCTCTCTCTCTCTCCTCATCTCTCCTCTCTCTCTCTCTCTCTCTCTCTCCCTCTCTCTCTCTTTGTTTTCTTTCTTTCTTTCTTTTCTTTCTTTCTTCCTTCCTTCTTTCTTTCTTTCTTTCTTTCTTTCTTTCTTTACTGCCTTCCTTTCTTTTCTTTCTTTTTTTTTCTTTTCTTTTCTTTCTTTCTTTCTTTTCTGTTTTTTTCCTTCCTTTCCTTTCCTTTCATTCATTCATTCATTCATTCTTTGTTTGTTTATTCCTTCCTTCCTTTCTTTCTTTCTTTCTTCCCTTCCTTCTGTCTGTCTATCCTTCCTTCCTTCCTTCCTTTCCTTCCTGTCCATCTTTCCTTCTTTCTTTTTCTTTCTCCCTTCCTTTCTTTCTCTCTTTCTTTCTTTCTTCCCCTTTCTTTTCTTTCTTTCCCTCTTCTTTCTTTCTTCCTTTCCGTCTTTAGTGCTTCAGCGGCAGACGAACAAAGAGAATGGTTCCAGACACTAAGGGGGCCACACACTGCAAGACCTACGGCCAGTTAGT
>CM054165.1:18138707-18143707 GCA_028751875.1 Rapana venosa | reverse complement strand
CGACTCCACTCCCACCGAAAGTCTTTCGGATGAGACTATAAACCGAGGCCCCGTGTGCGAACGCACGCAGAACATCTTGCGCACACGTTAAAAGCCGTTCCACTTTTCGGAAGAACAGGCCATTGTGTGCCAGTGGGAAAGGATGACAACACTTATAAAACTAAAAAAAAATCACAGGGACTAGATTTTAAAAAGCACGTAATTGCTTATTCCATTTCCCTCGAAAACAAAATAAATAAATAAATAAATAAATAAATAAATAAATAAACTCTCTCTCTCTCTCTCCTCTCTCTCTCTCTCTCCCCTCTCTCTCTCTCTCTCTCCGTGGTCTATCTCCCTACCCTCCCTCTCTCTTTCTTTAACTGTCTGTCTGTCTGTCTGTCTCTCCCTCCCTTCCTCCCTCTTTATCTGTCTGTCATCTCCCCCCACCTCTCTCTCCCTACCTCACTCTCTCCTCTTTCTCCTAACCCTACCCTTTGTGGAAAAAAAGCACACGAATGCTTATTCTATTATCCTCGAAATAAATGAATTAATGAATAAATAAATAAATGAATAACCCCCCCCCCCTCCCTCTCTCTCTCTCTTTATCTGTCTGTCATCCCACCTCTGTCTGTCTGTTTCTGGTTTTCTCTCCCTCTCTCTCTCTTTCTTTCTTTCTCTCTTTCTTTCTTTCTTTTACTTTCTCTCTCTCTCCTCTCACTCTCTCTCTCTCTCTCCTCTCTCTCTCTCTCCTCCTCTCTCTCTCTCCTCTCTCCTCTTCTCTCTCTCTCTGCTCCCCCCCTCAAACTACCCCCTCTCTCTCTTGATCTGTCTGTCATCCCCCCCCCCCTCCCTCCCTCCTTGCTCTTCTCTCTCTCTCACTCACTCTCTGTCTGTCTTTCTTTTTGTGTGTCTGTCTGTCTGTCTGTCTATCCGATTATCTGTCCGTCTGACTGACTCTCTCCCTCCCTCCCTCCCTCCCCTCCTCCTCCACTCTCTTTCTCTACGCCATCTTTCTCTCTCTCTCTCTCTCTCTACTCTCTCTCTCTCTCTCTCTCTCTCTCTCTCTCCTCCCATATCCTCTCTCTCTCTCTCTCTCTCTCTCTTTCTTTCCCCCCCCTCTCTCTCTCTCCCCCTTACTCCCACCCTCCCCTCTCTCTCTCTCTTTCTCGCAGTGTATCCCCCCCCCCCCCTCACCCTTTTTTTTTCTTCTCACAGTCAGAATTAGAGGGAAACGTCTACAGCGGAAGGTTGATGTGCCCGTGGGGAGACCAGATAGGGGCGGACGTTAATTGCAGGAGTAATGGGCCGAGAGATAGAAGGAAAGAGATACTAGAGGACAGCGAGAGAGAAAGAGAGAGAGAGAGAGAGAGGAGAGAGAGAGAGAGAGAGAGAGAGAGAGAGAGTGAGAGAGAGAAGGAGAGAGAGAGGGAGAGAGAGAGGGAGAGAGAGAGGGAGAGAGAGAGAGAGAGAGAAGGGTGGAGAGAGGGGGGGAGGGAGAGAGGGAGGGAGAGAGACAGAGAGACAAAGAGGCACAGATAGATAAAGACAGAGAGAGAACGAGAGAAAGACAGAGAGAGAGAGAGAGAGAGAGAGAGAGAGAGAGAGAGAGAGAGAGAGAGAGAGAGAAGATAGACAGACAGACAGATACATAGACAGATAGATAGATAGATAGATGATAGATAGATAGACAAATAGATATATAAATAGACATTCAGATGGATAGAGAGGGAAAGAGAGTTTTTTTTATTTATTTATTTATTCTTTTACATCGAGGATAATGGAATAAGCACTTATGTGCTTTTTTACATACAGTCCCCGTATGTATGCGGATTTGTGAATTCTGTCATCTGTTCCCACCGGCACACAATGGCCTACTCTTACGAAAAACGGAACAGGATTTAACGTGTGCGCAAGATGTTCTTCCTGCGTTCGAGAGAAAGAGAAAGAGAGAGAGAGACACACACACACACACACACACACAGAGAAACAGACAGACAGATACAGGCAGACAAACAAAGAGACAGACAGAGACAGAGAAACAGAGATAGAGAAACAGAGAGAGAGACAGAAAGATATAATCAGAGAGATAGAAGAGGAGAGAAAACAGACAGACAGATACAGGCAGACAAACAGACAAACAGACAGACAGACAGAGAAACAGAGATAGAGACAGAGAGAGACAGACATATATAATCAGAGAGAGAGCGACAGAGAGAGAGACAGACAGAAAGATACAGGCAGACAAACAAAGAGACAGACAGAGAAACAGAGATAGAGACAGAGAGAGAGACAGACATATATAATCAGAGAGAGCGAGCGACAGAGAGACAGACAGACAGATACAGACAGACAAAAGAGACAGACAGACAGACAGACAGAGAAACAGAGATAGAGACATAGAGAGAGAGACAGACAGACATAATCAGGGGAGACAGAGAGAGAGAGAGAGACAGAGAGAGAGACAGACAGACAGACAGATACAGGCAGACAAACAAAGAGACAGACAGAGAGAGACAGAGAAACAGACATAGAGAGAGAGACAGACAGACATAATCAGAGGGAGAGAGAGAAGAGAGAGAGAGAGAGAGAGTGTGTGTGTGGAGAGAGAGAGAGACAGAGAGAGAGCGAGGAGAGACAGAGAGAGAGAGAGAAGAGAGAGAGAGAGAGAGAGAGAGAGAGAGCTGCCGTTAGACGCCTGACAAGAATGGCCTGGCGCCTCCGACATTGGCATGAGGGAGGGAGTCGTTATCTTTTAAAGTCTTTCTGGTGGAAAAAAAACAAACCCGCAAGAGAATGGACCACAACGGCAGAAAACAGACAGGAAGGAGGTGACAGGAAGATACAGGAACAAGGCCGAAACAAAGAGAGGGATAGAAAAGAGGGAATTCCTCGCACAGAACTTCCACACGGTGGTGGGGATGCTGTAATATACTGACAGGCACTCCCCCGGCATTCCCACGGGAGACAATTGTGACATGATCTTTTACACAAAGTTTTGCTGCGAGTTGTTTGACAGTTTGCATTGACACTGTTGTTTCAAATGCCAAGTCGTTGAAAAAGGGCAACTTCTCTTGAGAACATCTTCCGCTCAATCAAAGTGTTCTAGTTTGTTTTTTGGTGGGTTTTTTATCTGGGTGATAAAGGATGCTAAAAACCTATAGTTTGTTATTGAATTTGACATTAACACATTACGATACCCGTTGCGTAATCGTAAAGAGAATGATAACGATCACAATATAAGCACACAACCGCTTTCTTCGGGTTCGGGTTTACCAAAGGATGTTGAGAAAAGTAGCGCGTAATTGCATTTGATATGAACGAATTAGCTTAATGGTAGATAATGATAAAGAAAATGGAAACGATCATTGTGTGTGGACCACTTTTGTTTAACATGGTAAATCTCAGAAATAAAGGTCTAGGGATGTAACAGACGAAGTTTTGATATTTGTTTGCGTGTATGTGCAAAATTAAAGCAAACCCGCACGTGTATGTGCGCGCAGGCAAACATGTGTGTATGCTCGCACACACACACACACATCACAAACACACACACGTGCACTACACACACACACACACACACATACACACACACATACACACACACACACACACACACACACACACACACACACACACACACACAACACACACACCGTGCACTCACACACACACACACACACACAACACACACACACAGACACACACACACACACACACACACACACACACACGCATGCCTGCAAAATTCTTAGAAAAAAGCCACTCTGATAAGGAAACAAATACAGCTGCAGAAAAAAAAAAAAAAAGGGTGAAAGGGTTGCGCAGCGCTAAGTGGCGACGCGTTCTCCCGCTCTCCCCGGGGAGAGCAGCCCGAATTTCACGGAGAGAAATCTGCCGTGACTTAAAGTGGTATGAAATAAAATCTGAGCGCTTTGATTTGTTGCTTTACAAGATTCAGCGCTATATAAATTCCATACATTATTATTATTATTATTATTATTAAATGAGACTCTAAACTGAACTCTCGTGTGCGAACGCACGTAGAAAATCTTGCGCACACGTTAAAACCTGTACCG
This sequence comes from Rapana venosa, assembly GCA_028751875.1. Lineage (NCBI taxonomy): Eukaryota > Metazoa > Mollusca > Gastropoda > Neogastropoda > Muricidae > Rapana > Rapana venosa. The sequence goes on along the minus strand of CM054165.1, from coordinate 18,139,649 downwards.
CCTGTCAGAAGATCAGGCCATTGTGTGTTGGTGGGAACGGATGACAAAAACTGAGAATACGATATGTATACGGGGACTGGATGTAATAAAGGACAAGAGCGCTTATTCCAATATCCTCGAAACAAAAGAATAAATACAATGAACCTGCAAGCACGAGGTTTGACATTCTAAACTTTTCCACTAATGCTATACTTTTCCCACTCAATTCTTTTCCTATGCCGTCTGCTATCCTCCTAAGCACAATAAACACGCACAGAGTCATCAGCGTAAAAACGCAAGCCATCCTTAGGCGATGATCCTGCCCAACTTTCTCATCACTCCCCAGCGTCAGCCCCCTGAACAACCACACATCTTTCATTCCTTAAACTGCTAACAGAATAAGCAAAGTAAAAGAAAGAAAAAAAAGGTAGAGAGTTCCCATAACCTATGCGGTGGATAGGGACTGAGGCGTCAGAGACCTCAGCTTCTCTAAGGGCCAGCATATTGAGGGTGGTGCCCATCTCCTCTCTCCGATGCTTGATCTTCCTTGGCCCCAAAAAAGGGCAAAGTATCCATTCACAGCTGGGTGAACTGGGGGACTGTGATGAAGCCAGGGCGCACGAACGTCCACCTATCCAAGAGGTAATCAAGCTTCAATGCTGCTTGAAAACCTTACAATGTTATAGACAGAGCAAAGTACGGAGACGAAAATTGAAATGGTACGGGTGTATACCACAATAGATATGACAAAAGGTTTGTCAAGACAGTCCTGCAAAGCACAGTGTAAAGAGAGAGAAGAGAGAGGAGAGAGAGATGAGAGAGAGAGAGAGAGAGAGAGAGAGAGAGTAGAGAGAGAGAGAGAGAGAGATTTATTCTTTTATATCGAGGATAATGGAATAAGCACTCATGTGATTTTTTACAGCCAGTCCCCAGAGAGAGAGAGAGAGAGAGAGAGAGAGAGAG
>CM054165.1:18111207-18118707 GCA_028751875.1 Rapana venosa | reverse complement strand
AAGCGCCTGGCAAGTCAGGCCCAGCACATCCGACTTCGGCACGAGAGAGAGAATTGTTATCTTTTAAAGTCTTTCTGAACAAACAAACAAACAAACAAACAAAAAAGACAGGAGAATGGACCAAGAAGGCAGAAAATAGACCAGAAGGAGGTGGTAACAGAAAGAAAGAAAAAAAGAACAAGGCAGATACGAAGAGAGTGATAGAAAAGAGGAAATTCCTAGCACAGAATTTCCAGAAGGTGGGGATGCTGTTTATACTGACAGGCCTCCAGGCATCCCCAAGGGGGAATTGTGGATGGTTAATTTTGCTCTTTGTGATGGAAAATGATCAATGGTTATTTTGGGGGTATACTTTGCTGATGGATTTCATCTCTAGTTTGATTTGTTTGGAATTCTTCATACCCCAGGAGATGCGAACGGCATGAAATCTTGAATTTTGAATTAAGTGTATTGTGTTGTTTTGTTGTTGTTATTGTTCTATTGTTGTTTTTGCGTCGTGTGTTTGTGTTGTGTTGTGTTGTGTGGTGGTGATGGTGGTGTGTGGTTGTGTGTCATTAATTTAGCGTGTATGTGTGTGTAGGTGTGTGGGTGTTGTGTTGTGTGTGTGTGTTCTATGTGCAGGTGTGTGTGTGTGAGAGAGAGAGAAACACACACACACAGACAGACATGCAAGCAGACAGAATCTGTGCGTGCGTGCGTGCATGCGAGCGCGCGCCCGCGTGTATGTTTATTTTTACTGGCACGCGACGGCCTACTGTTTTCTTTTTCGAAAAGGAGAAAGAGAGGTTTTTTTTAGAGAGAGAGAGAGAGAGAGAGAGAGACAGAGAGAGAGAGAGAGAGAGAGAGAGAGAGAGAGAGAGAGAGAGAGAGAGGGAGAGAGAGAGAGAGAGACAGACTGACAGAGAGACAGACAGAGCAATCAAAATATGTATTATTGTTTAAGCTTACTAAACCATTCAACAGAGCGCCAACGAATCGTTGATAGATGCAGTGGGGTTTTGTAATTGTTGTTATTGTTGCTTTATGTCATGAAACAAAGCTAAACCGTGACACAAAAATTCGACATGGAAACCACGTCAGTACACAACCGCCTTTAAGATCGTTAGGTCAGAAACTACAGCTAGAACTAAAGACATTCGCGTGTGTATTTGTTTGTTTGTTCGTTTGTTTATTTTTTACTCTGCATCAATGACTTTTGTAATGTTTGTAGTTCACAAACCAGTTCAGAAAGGGGGATGGCCTAAAAATGAAAAAAATCCTTTACCTCTCTCTCTCTCTTCATCTCTCTCTCTCTCTCTCTGCATGCCTATGGCCAAAACACATTAAACATTTGAAATCTTGAAAATCTCTCTCTCTCCAAAACTTCCCCATCTCTCTCTCCCCATCTCTCTCTCTCTCTCTCTCTCTCTCTCTCTTCCTCCATCCCCTCGCTCTCTATCCTGCCCTCCTTTTGTATCACTCCCTACCCACTCCCCCCCCCCTCTCTCTTCCCTCCCCCTATTCTCTCCCTTTCTCTCCCCCCCCTTTTTCTCTTACCCCTTCCCCCTCCCCCCCCTATCTCTCTCCCCCTCCCTCCTTCTCCCCCCTTTTATCTTTCCCCCCACCCCCTTCTCCCCCCCCCCTTCCCTCCCCTTTTCTCCCTTTCTTCCCCCCCCTTCTTTCTCTCTTTTCCCTTTCCCTCCCCCTCTCTCTCCATCCCTCTCTCTCTTTCTCCCACCCCTCTCTCTCCCCTCACTCCCCCTCTCTCCTACCCCATTCTACCCTTTTATCTAACCATCTCTTCTTTCCCCCCCCCCTTTTTCCCCCCTCTCCCCCCCCCCCCCATTCTCCCCTTTCTCTCACCCCCCTCTTCTTTTCTCTACCCCTTCTCCACCCCGCCTCCTCTCCCTCCCTCTCCCCACCCTTCTCTCTTTTTTCCCCTCCCCCCTTCTCTCTCCCCCTCCCCCCCCCCCCCTCCCCCTTTCTCTCACCCCCTCTTCTTTCTCTCTACCCTTCCTCCACCACCCCCTCTCTTCCCTCTCTCCATCCCTCTCTCTTTCTCCTCCCCTCTCTCTCTCTCTCTTCATCCCCCCTCTCTCTCCCCTCTCTCTTTTTTTCCTCCCCCCTCTCTCTCTCTCCCCCCTCTCTCTCCCCCCCTCACCCCCCCCTCTCTCTCTCTCCTTTTCATCCCCCCCCCCCTCTCTTTTTCTCTCTTTCTCTTCTCTCTCCTCTTCTCTCTTCTCTCTTCTCTCTCTTTTTCCTCTCCCTGTCTCTCTCTCTGTTTTTCCAACCTTTTTCGACGTGTCAAGGCGTGACTTTCTAATTTATTTTCCCACGAGGGATATTTCTGGACTTAAAACACTATAACTGCTGCTGCTGCTTGTTTTTCTGCCGCTGTGTTGTGCTGCAGCAACAAGAACAAGAAGAAGAACAACAACAATGTGCAGAGGCAAAACACGGTTCGTTCTTCTTTGTTTGGAATCGATTTCGGCATCAATCCCTCTCTTTTTCTTCTTCTTGTTCTTGTTCTTGTTCTCTCTTCTTCTTCTTCTTCTTCTTCTTCTTCTTCTTCTCTTTTTCTTCTTCTTCTTCTTCTTCTTCTTCTTCTTCTTCTTTTCTTCTTCTTCTTCTTTCTTCTTCTTTTCTTCTTCTTCTTCTTCTTCTTCTTCTTCTTCTTCTTTTCTTCTTCTTCTTCTTCTTTCTCCTCTTTCTTGCCACACAAGAAAGGAGACTTTTTAGAAGAAGACAACTTGAACGATCCTTGCTTGATTCGTCGGTTTAGCAGGCGCGTGCGAGCGCGAGGGTGAGGGCGTGTGTGTATGTGTGTTTGTGTGTGTGTGTGTGCATGCACAGAATGCGTGCGCGCACACACACACACACACACGCACACAATGTGTGTGAACAAACACACACACTTATACACATATATTTCAGTATAATCATTGAGAAATTTGTTCTTAGATAGACGGCTTGATGAAAAAAAAAAAGCAAACGCATTGGTTATTCAATGTACCATCTGGAAATAAAAATTTGACTTGACTTGACTTGACATACACACACACTTACATACACACACTTACACACACACATTTACACACACACTTAAATGCACACACATACACACACACTTACATGCACACACATACACATACATATACTTGCAACTTACACACCAACACAGCACACACAGACACAGACACACACAGACACACACAAACGCACAACCCACACACACACCACACACACACACACACACACACACACACACACACCACACACACACACACAAACACACACACAACACACACACACACACACACACACACACACACACACACACACCACTTCTTGTTTTCTTTACTCTGATAATCAATGTGTTCAACAACTAGGAATAGAAATGGTGTGATTATACATTTCAATTTTAGTGGAGCGGTTGATACACTAGGCTATTGGGGAGAGAGAGAAACAGAAGAGAGAGAGAGAGAGAGAGAGATGGAGGAGAGAGAGAGAGAGAGAGATGAGAATGAGAGAGAGAGAGAGAGAGAAGGAGAGAGACATACATACATATATACAGACAAAGAGAAGATAGAAAGACAGACATAAAAGCAGACATAAAATAGGAAAATAGACAGGCAGAAAGAGAAAAAGATAGGAAAAGGACGAGTGAGTGAGGGCAGAAAAAGAGAGACAGAGATAGAGAAACGAAAGAGGGAGGGTGAGAGAGAGAGGGGGGGGGGGGGGGGAGGGGGGAGGAGAGAGAGAGCTAGAGGGAGAGAGAGGGATGGAGAGGGACGGAGATAGAGAGATAGACAGAAAGACAATGAGATAGAGAGATCAAAGATTTATATGCAATGCTGCTGGCTTATAAACAAAAGAGATTTCAGTGAGAAAAATGATAAACGATACAACACATCACACATAAAACACATCATTTTTTTATCAGATAAGGTAAACCTCAACATGGCACTATTTTAAACCAGCACTGGTAACTATATTATTCCTACATCAAGCTCTTTTTTGAGTTTTTCAAAGCATTCAGTATGAACATACCCAAATTTCTTCATTTGCTAGCCAGTAATCATTTATCAGAGTTGATTTTTGCTGTGTCCAGTAAGTCTCTGTGACTTGTATGGCAGTAGATAATGTCTGATTCTGAACCGTACCCACTCTCCAACAACCTTCTCACCAAAGATGGCTGATTTTCATTATGCAAAATATCCACTTATACGATATAAAAAGGTAAAGGTGTCCCATATTCTATGTGGTCGTAGGGGAGCGAGGCGTCAGAGACCTCACTTCTCTAGGGCCAGCATATTGAGGGCAGTGGCGCCCATCTCCTCTCCCTCGCAGCTTTACCTTCCCTGACCCTAAAGAGGCAGGTACCCATTCACAGCTGGCTGAACTGGGGGACTGTACTAAAGCCAAGTCGCGCCAAACGGCCACTCCTCCACTTGGTAACCGCCCTCGATGCTGCTTAACATTGGCTTGGGGAAAGGGAGTGCTCTGACAGCTGAGCTATATCATACAATATCTACAATATTATTTGGAAATACAGTTCTCTCTCGCAAAACAAAATTTACTGTGCACATTCAAAGGCGGAATCGTTTTGATATAGCAAAGAAAAACTTTATACTCACTCCTATGCCCTCGTCTCACCGCAACTTGAAACTAAGTTTCTGTATTCTAATACACAATAAAGCTTCTTGGAGTATTTGAAATCAAACCTGTTTTACTGAAAGATTCTTGGATATGTAAGGACAAACCTGTTTACTTTACTCCACACACCTCTCCCGATCTTCCTCGATATCTTTTCTCCCTACTTTTCTAACAAGAATCCATTTCCACTTAGACCGAAACCTTTTTGCTAGCTAGCTTCCTTCTCTCCCTAGTCCATCTCCAATTCACGGGCACACCCCTCTGCTCTCTTTTCACTCGGTGCCAGCTGAAGAAGTCGGCAGAGTCCTGAGAGAAAGGGCATCAGAAGCAGGCGAACTGCATCCCACAGACTAGCTTTCCTTTTTTGGCAGTGTCTTCCACGAATTTTCTCCATCACCAGTTCGTGGAAAAGTAAACTTGTACTTGCCTTTTAAGGAAATTTGCAATCTGTGTTCAAAACTTAGAGAGTTTAAATCTTGACTTAAAACACACACAGAGGCACGCACGCACGTGCGCGCACGCACGCACGCACACACACACATGCACGCACGCAGCCACACACACACACAAACACACACATGCACACACACACACACGCACACATACACACACAGATGGAGATGGGATAGCCTAGTGATTAGAACATTGCGCTCGCAATCTGACGACCCGGGTTCGATTCCCGTTCATGGGGGATATATTCCCCTGGAGTTAACATCAGTGCAGATTCCACTCTCCCCAAAAGTCCTGATGAGACTATAAACCGATGTCCCGTGTGCGAACGTACGCAGAACATCTTGCGCACACGTTAGATCCTGTTCCACTTTTCGTAAGAGTAGGCCATTGTGTGCTAGTGGGAACAGATGACAAAATTGACAAAACCGCATACACACGGGGACTGGATGTAAAAAGCACATAAGTGCTTATTCCATTATCCTCGATATAAAAGATTAAAAAATAAATAAAAAATAAAAATACACACACCATCTCTGTCACTAATTGTTCGGAACATAAAAAGGTTAAAAAATTAAAAAAATTCAGCTCAAAAGTGAGACAAGAGCTCATAACTGAGATATGTCATCTGATTCATTTTCTGATGTTACGGGGTACTAATATAACTTTCTGCTGGATTCCTTCTCATTGTGGTATCCAACCAACCAACCAACTCATCCCTTGGTCGGGACGACCGTTGGGGTACCCGCACGGACGCTGCAAGTGGACCGCCAAATGGTTCTGTCCTGGGCTGTTTTCAGGAGGCTTGGTACAGTGAGGCCGGTCCACTCCTTGATGTTGGATATCCAGCTTTTGCGTGGTCGTCCCTGCCTCCTTGCTCCTTCCACCATTCCCTGCAGGACTGTCTTTGACAGGCTGTTATGCCTTGTTGTGTGGCCAAACCACTTCAGTTTCCTCCGTTTGACTGTATCTAGCAATGGTTCTTGTTTGCCAGCCAGTGCCTCGATCTGCTGCCAGACGTAGTCATTGGTTGTGCGGTCTCTGTAGGTGATGTTCAGGATCCGCCTGAGGCACTTCATCTCAAAGGCTTGAATGCGACGTTCTAAATCGGCAGTAAGTGTCCATGCTTCACAGCTGTACAAGGCAATGGATGTGACGAGTGCCTTGTAGAGTCTGACCTTAGTGTGGGTTCTGATGTTGTGGTTTCTCCACACTTTCGCCAGCTTAGTCATGGAGGAGAGTGCCACAGCAAGTCTGATCTTCACCTCTTGTGTGCTCGTGCCTTCTTTGGTGATGACTGCTCCAAGGTACTTGAAAGTTTCCACTCCTCTAGTGTCTCGCCACTCATCTTGATGCTGGTGGGAGTGGTCGGTGTGGTACTGTTCACTAGGATCTTGCTCTTTTCCGTGCTGATCTCCATACCGTGGGCATTGGCTGATGTTTCCAGTCTGGTGGTGAGATCCTGGAGTTCTTCTTCACTGCGGCCCATGAGATCAATATCGTCTGCGAATCGAAGATTGCAGACTGGCCTTCCTCCTATTGTGATTGTGGTCTTGAAGCCAAGGAGGGCCTCCTGCATGATGTTCTCCAGGAACACATTGAAAAGAACGGGGGATAGCGGGCAGCCTTGTCGAACTCCAACTGAAGTCCGGAAGAACTCCCCGATTTCTCCACCCATGAGGACTGCACTGTGGGAGCTGTCATACAGCGCCTGGATGACTTGAATCAGGTCCTCGTCGAAGCTAAAGTCTCTCATGACTTGCCACAGAGCTTCTTGCCACACTCGATCGAAGGCCTTCTTGAAGTCAATGAAGTTGTTGTAGAGCTGTAGCTGATGTTGGAGATGCTTCTCTATGAGCATTCTGATGTTGAAGATCTGTTCGACAGTGCTTCGACCTGGTCTGAATCCTGCCTGTTCTTCTGATAGGATTTCTTCTGCTTGTGGTTTCAGTCTGTTCAAGGCAATGCGTAGCATAACTTTGCTTGGATGGCTTATCAGACTGATTGTTCTGTAATTTTGGCACTTCTTCAGGTCTCCCTTCTTTGGAAGTGGAACTATGATGGATTGGGTCCACTGTTCAGGCCACTCTTTGCTGGTCCAGATGCGTTGGCAGATGATTGTTAATGCCTTGATCATCTCTGGGCCTCCGTTCTTGATGAGCTCAGCCGGGATGTTGTCAATCCCTGGTGACTTGCCTCCTTTCAGGGATCTTACTGCTTCTTCTACCTCTTCCTCCAGCACCTGTGTGCTTTCAGGATCTGATGGTCTGGGATCTTGCTCGTAAAGTTGACAGATTGGCAAAATGCGGAGCAAAGCATGACAGTGGTTCTTACAGCATAGATGTTCCTTTATCTGCCTATGAGGGCTTTAGCATGTTGCAAAATGCATGGTGGAAACACTTTAAAAAGAAACTA
>CM054165.1:18096207-18103707 GCA_028751875.1 Rapana venosa | reverse complement strand
GGGAAGATAAAGCAGCGAGGGAGAGGAGATGGGCGCCGCCCTCGATATGCAGACCCTAGAGAAGTGAGGTCTCTGACGCCTCGCTCCCCTACGACCTTATAGGTTATGGGACTCCTTTACCTTTTACCTCCTTTACGCGAAGAAAAAGACTGAAGAATGGACCGAGAGGGCAGGGACTAGACAACACGGAAGGTGACAGGAAGAAGAGGAACAAGGGCAGAAACAAAGAGAGGGATAGAAAAGAGGGAATTCCTAGCACAGAATTTCCAGAAGGTGGGGAGTGCTTATTTATACTGACATGACAGGCCCCCTGGCATCTCAAGCGGGGGAACAAACAAATGAATACTGAGTCTCTGTCTAAAAAAAATATGTTAATACACTATCTCACTCCATATCTGTCTCTGTCTCTCTTTCTCTGTCTGTTTATCTCTCTCTCTCTCTCTTTCTCTTTCCTCTGTCTATCTGTTTCTCTCTCTCTCTTTCTCTGTCTATCTGTTTTCTCTCCTCTCTCTCTCTCTCTCTCTCTCTCTCTCTCTCTCTCTCTCCTCTCTCCCTCTCTCTTTCCCCCCTCTCTCTTTCTTTCTCTGTCTATCTCTCTGACTGTTTTATCTCTTCTTTCTCTCTACTGTGTTTCTCTCACCTCTCTATCGTTCTCCCCTCTCACTCCTCTCTCTCTTCCCTCTCTCTTCTCTTCTCCCCTCTTCTCTCTCTCCTCTTCTTCTCCCCCTTCATCTCTCTTCCCTCTCTCCTCTCTCTCCTTCATCCTCTCCTCTCTCTCTCTCATCCTCTCCCCCCCCCCCTCTCTCTCTCTCTCTCTCTCTTCCCATCTGTCTTTGTGTATGCGTGTATCTCTGTCTACCTATCTCGTGTCTTGCCTCGGATCATCTTTCACCCTGCCTTTAATGAAGCAATCACACTGTTCCTGTTATAAGAAAGTTCAATGCACTTGTTCCTCGTTTAGCGATCACGTGTACACGTGCACACACACACACACACACACACACACACACACACACACACACACACACACACACACACACACACACACACACACACCGCGCGCGCGCGCGCGCATGCGCGCGCACACACACAAACACCCCATCCACACCCACATCGTCTAAAATCAATAGAAGTGAACATGCGTAAAATTGAAGTCAAAACAACAACAACAACACGCAAACACACACAACACACACACACACATACACACACACACACACACACACACACACACACACACACACACACACACACACACACACACACAACACAAACATAACATAACAAAACACACACAACATAACAAAACACACAAAACACAACACACACATAGTCATACACAACTCCCACTCACCCCCCACACACCTACAAACACACCACCCCCACTCCCCGCCACACACACACACACACACACACACACACACACACACACACACACACACACACACAACACACACACACACACACACACACACACACACACACACACACATACACCACACACAAAGGTCGGCTAGTGTCGTCACAAGTTCACTGTCATGTCTGCCAGGATTTCTACATTTGATACTGAAAGGAGCCATCGATTCCAGAGCAGACGAGAAAAAGGGCAACAACCCCCCACCCCACACGCCCCCACCCACCCCACCCCACCAACTTTCTTCCACACAAGCGAGCGCAAGCTTACACCACAAGAGACCCGAAATAAACGTCTATTCCGATAGCATCGGGTGTCATCCGCACGCGAATAGCATCGAACTAGAATTATTGCAGGTGAGGTGAGAAGAGCTGAGAGGGGTGGGGGTACTAGGTGCGCGCTAGTTCAGTCAGGTAGAGCAGATACCCCCAACACCAGCTATGAGGCAATAAGGGTGGGGTTAGGTGGGAGTAGAAGGGGGTGAGGGGTGGAGTGGGGTGGGGGGGGGAAAGCAGGGAGGGAAAGGCCAGTTTGAGCTAACATAGTAGGTTATAGTAGGTTAAAGTCCTTCGGATGAGACTATAAACCGAGGCCCCGTGTGCGAAGGCATGCAGAACATCTTGCGCACACGTTAAATCCTGTTCCGCTTGTCGGAAGAGTAGGCCATTGTGTGCCGGTGGAAACAGATGACAAAATTGACAAAAGCGCAGACACACGGGGAGTGGATGTAAAAAAAAAAAAAAGCACATGAGTGCTTATTCCATTATCCTCGATATAAAAGAATAAATAAAAAAAAAAATAAAAATAAATAGCAGATATTACACCAACTACATAAACTTCAACACTAACTAAAACTGTTTCTCTCCAGCTTCCCCCCAAAACTATCAACCAACTCTTACTGCCACCTCTTTCTCTCTTCGCAATATTTTGACATGCCGTTCGTACATACTTTTTTTATGGCATCTTGCAATATCAGAACTAGGAAAATGTTAAATGCACTTATTAAAACAAAGTTTTGAGCTAACACTGCAGGTTATAGTAGATAGTACACCAACTACGTAGAAAACCCCACCCCAAACAACAACAACAAAACAAAATAAACAAACAAAAAACAACTCTAACACCTCTTCTCACTCGCAATACTGTGAGATGCCATTTGTACATATTTTGATGACATCTTGCAACATCAGAATTAGAACATTTCAACGCTTTTACCAAAAAAACCCACCCCAAAAGTTCACATATCTTTCTACTTTACAAGGAGTTCAACAATACAAGCTTCTAGTAAAAACAACCCACAAAAAAGAAGCTAGCTTAATATAAAAAAATGAAGATAAAACTAGGCCAGCAGTGTCATCACAAGCTCATTACCAACAAGGTAGTCTTCAACATTTGGTACTGAAAAAGGGGCATCAATTTTAAGGGAAGAAGAGAACAGGTAAACTTTTTTTGACAGAGTGCAAGCTTACACCACAAGAGGCCAAAAATAAATGTCTGTTCCGATAGCATCCCACATCATGCACACGAAAAAAGTCTCAAACTACTGCAAATGAAGAGAGGTGAGGCGAGTTCTAGTACAGTAGGTTACAGCAGATACAGCTACATCAAATCTATACCACTTCCCAAACCATCCACCCTTCCCTTTCACTATCCCTTTCCCCCACTACCAAGAAAATAAATAAAGGTGTACCCCTCCCCATTCCACCACCCACTCGTCCTCCCCCCCCCCCACTCCCCTCCCTCCCCCAAAGAAAAAAATCAACCAATTCTTTACTCCTATCATTCCTCGTTAACAATACTCTGACACTGTTTGTGCGAACATGACACTCCACGCCATCAGAATGAGAACATATCCAACGCATTTTAATGAAGCATTCACATTACTTCTTACACTATGAGGAAACTCAATTCACCAGTTTCTTGTTACACAATCTATAGGAAAAGAAAACTTGGATAAAACTGAGTTATAACATACAACTTGCTTGCGGTGTCTCTCCAATACACCAGTTTCCTGTAACAAAACTACAGGTAAAACAAAACAAAAACTTGCTAACTAAGATACAACTTGCTAGCGGTGTCGCCATAATCTTCACTGCCAACATGTCTTCTGCTTTTGATACTGAAGAAGGCATCGATACAAGAGAAGAAGAAAAAGGGCAACGTTGTTTGACAGGGGCATGCGAGCTTACACCACAAGAGACCAAAATCAATGTCTGTTCCGATGACATTATGCGCCATGCACATGCAAAACAGCATCACACTTTTACAAGTAAGGAGAGGGGAGATAAAGTCTAGCACAGTAGGCTATAGCAGACACAGCTACATCAAGTCTATACCACTGCCCATGCCATCAACCCCTCCCCTCCATCTACCCTTTCCCCCTTCCCCACGAAAAAATCAAGGTCCATCCCTCCCCATCCCACCACCTACCCATCCTCCACCCACCCCCCAAGAAAATAATCAACCAGCTCTTTACTCCTATAACTCCTCATTAACAGAACCCTGACACTATTTGTGCGTACATGACACTCCATGCCATCAGAATGACAACATATCCAACGCATTTTAATGAAGCATTCACATTACTTCTTACACTATGAGAAAACTCAATTCACCAGTTTCTTGTTACACCATCTTTAAGAAAAGAAAACTTGGCTAAAACTTAGTTATAACATACAACTTGTTTGCAGTGTCTCTCCAATCCATAAATTTCCTGTTACAAAACTACAGGGAAAACAAAACAAAAACTTGCTAACTAAGATGCAGCTTGCTAGCGGTGTCACCATAATCTTCACTGCCAACATGGCTCCTGGTTTTGATACTAAAGGAGGCATCGATACAAAAGAAGAAGAAAAAGGGCAATGATCTTTGATGGGAGCATGCGAGCTTACACCACAGGAGACAAAAATCAATGTCTGTTCTGATGACATTATGCGCCATGCACATGCAAAACAGCATCAGACTTTTACAAATGAAGAGAGGTGAGATAAAGTCTAGCACAGTAGGCTATAGCAGACACAGCTACATCAAATCTATACCACTGCCCATGCCATCAACCCCTCCCCTCCACCTACCCTTTCCCCCTTCCACAAGAAAAAAATCAAGGTCCATCCCTCCCCATCCCACCACCCACCTGTCCTCCACCCACCCCCAAGAAAAAAATCAACCAACTCTTTACTCCTATAACTCCTCATTAACAGAACTCTGTTAATGATCAAATCTATACCACTGCCCACGCCATCTACCCCTCCCTTTCACTATTCCTTTCCCCCACCATCAAGAGAAAAAAAAATCAGTCTACCCCTCCCTGTCCCACCACCCACCCGTTCTCTACCCACCTAAGAGAAAAAAAAAATCAACCAACTCTATACTCCTTTCACTCATTAATGATACTTTGATGCTGTTTGTGTAAACATGACACCCCATGCCATCAAAATGAGAACATATCCAACGCATTTTAATGGAACATTCACACTACTTCTTACATTGTGAGAAATTCAACACCCCAGTTTCTTGTTACAAATTTACTGGAAAACAAAAACTTGGCTAACTAGCACACAACGTGCTTGCGTTGTCTCCAATACACCAGTTTCCTGTTACAAAACTACAGGGAAAACAAAACAAAAACTTGCTAATTAAGATACAACTTGCTAGCGGTGTCGCCATAATCTTCACTGCCAACATGTCTCCTGCTTTTGATACTGAAGGAGGCATCGATACAAGAGAAGAAGTAAAAGGGCAATGATCTTTGATGGGAGCGCAGGCTTACACCACAAGAGACCAAAATAAATGTCTGTTCGGATGGCATCGGGGTGTCGTGCACACGAAAATAGCATCAAACTATTGCAAGGAAGAAGAGGCTGGAGGGAGAGAAGTGGTAAAGAGGGTGGAGGTGGAGGTGGAGGTGGGGAGGGGGGAAGAGACTGTGGGTAATGTTGTATCTATGTAGATGGTGAAGTGTCAGGTAAATGGGGGTATATAATATAATAATAATAATAATAATAATAATAATAATAATGTATGGAATTTATATGGGGGTATATAGAATATGCGGGGTAGAATGAAAGGATTATCACACCGAGTGCGATGTGTAAAAGAACTCCCCCCCACCCCCCACCCAAAAAATCCCTTAAAAGTGGAACCACAATGTGTGTGCGAGTGAAGAAGGAGCAAGAGCGTGTATGTGTGTGTGTGTTTGTGTGTGTGTTGTGTGTGTGTGTGTGTGTTTGTGTCTGTGTGTGCTTGGTGTGTTGTGTCTGTGTGTGTGTGTGTGTGAGAGAAGAGAGGAGGGGGGGAAAGAGAGAGAAAGAGAGAAGAACAAGAAAAAGAACATCCTATATTGCCACAGAAGCCCAGATGGCTTCTCTCTCTGTGTCTGTCTGTCTATCTTCCTGCCTGTCTCTCTCTCTCTGTCTCTCTCTCGCTCTCTCTCGCTCTGTGCTTGCGTGTGTCTGTGTGTCTGTCTCTGTCAGTCTCGCTCTCTCTCTGTCTATGTTTGTAAGCACATGCACATGACTGCATGTGTGCATATGATTCTCCAGTGTTGAAAATAAGCCGTCTTTGTTTACAGGATAGGTCATCTCCTTTTGTATCATTGTGCAGCCACATACCTATAATCATATAATCATTCCTCACTTGGAACTATGGCTGTGGCGCTCTGGTGGGAATTCTGTTTGTCTGTCTGTCTCTTTCTCTCTCTTGCTCTGTGTGTGTACTTTTTTATTAACGTCTGTTCAACTCAAGGTGTGTGTGTGTGTGTGTGTGTGTGTGTGAGAGAGAGAGAGAGTGTGTGTGTATGTGTGTGTGTGTGTGTGTGTGTGTGTGTGTGTGTGTGAGTGTGTGTGTCTGTCTGTCTCTGCCACTCTGTGTGTGTGTGTGTGTGTGTGTGTGTGTGTGTGTGTGTGTGTGTGTGTGTGTTTGTGTGGTTGTGTGCGAGCGTGTGTCTCCAATATTGAAAAATAACCCGTCTTTCTTCACAGGAAAGATAATTTCCTTTTGTCATCATTTTGCAGCCACATACCTCTATAGATAGATAATAATTATCTCTTTCCTCACTTGGAAACAGATTAAGAACTATGGCTGTGGCACTCTGGTGGGAATTCTGTCTGTCTGTCTGTCTGTCTGTCTGTCTGTCTGTCTGTCTGTCTCTCTCTCTCTCTCTTTTGTGTGTGTGTGTGTGTGTGTTGTGTGTGTGTGTGTGTGTGTGTGTGTGTGTGTGTGTGTGTGTGAGAGTGTGGCTGTGTGTGTGTGTTTGTCTCCAGTAATGAAAAATAACCCGTCTTTCTTCACAGGAAAGATAATTTCCTTTTGTCATCATTTTGCAGCCACATACCTCTATATATAGATAGATAATTATTATCTCATTCCTCACTTGGAAACAGATTCAGAACTGTGGCTGTGGCACTCTGGTGGGAATTCTGTCTGTCTGTCTGTCTGTCTGTCTGTCTCTCTCTCTCTCTTGCTGTGTGTGGTGTGTGTGTGTGTGTGTGTGTGTGTGTGTGTGTGTGTGTGTGTGTGTGTGAGTGTGGCTGTGTGTGTGTGTTTGTCTCCAGTATTGAAAAATAACCCGTCTTTCTTCACAGGAAAGATAATTTCCTTTTGTCATCATTTTGCAGCCACATACCTCTATATATAGATAGATAATTATTATCTCATTCCTCACTTGGAAACAGATTAAGAACTATGGCTGTGGCACTCTGGTGGGAATTCTGTCTGTCTGTCTGTCTCTCTTGCTCTGTGTGTTTGTGAGAGTGTGGCTGTGTGCGTGTGTGTGTCTCCAATATTGAAAAATAACCCGTCCTTCTTCATACCAAAGATAATTTTCTTTTGTCATCATTTTGCAGCCACATACCTCTATATATAGATAATAATTATCTCATTCCTCACTTGGAAACAGATTTAGAACTAACTGTGGCTGTGGCTGTGGAGCTCTGGAGGGAATTCAGCCCCAACGTGTGCATGAACTGGGTCAGATCATGGGGGAAACTACCAGAGTGAATTTGCATGCACGTGCACACATGTTGGTTGTTCCATTACTCTCTCTCTCTGTCTGTGTCTGTCTGGCACTATCTGTGTGTGGGGGGGTG
>CM054165.1:18083707-18086207 GCA_028751875.1 Rapana venosa | reverse complement strand
TGAAACTGTAAAAAGCTATCGATTCTTCTCTCTGTCTCTCTGCTGCCTGTCTGTATGTCTGTCTATCTGTCAGTCTGTTTCACTCACTCACTCACTCACTCACTCGCTCACTCACAACACACACCACACACACACACACACACACACACACACACACACACACACACACACACACACACACACACGCACGCACGCACGCACACACATGGTATTTGTTACATTCTCTTTGTCTCCTACCTACTGGAGGCGGTTGTTGTTGTTGTTGTTGTACGTGTTGTTCAGCATATTGGGCAGTGGGGGGGGGGGGGGGGGGGGGAGGGGGGATAGTGTCACCCAGAATATGTACTCCGTCCTACTCGCTACATCTTGGAATCACTATGAGAGTACACACTGACTTGCAAAATATGCCAGTATGGCTGTTCATAATCACCTCACCATGATAGACAACCGCAACTTTGATTTCAAAGGTTTGTTTCTTCTTTAAATAAAAGGTAAACGTGTCCCATAACCTATCTGGTCGTAGGGGAGCAAAGCATCAGAGACCTCAATTTCTCAAGGGGACTTGTTTCTTCTTTAAATAAAAGGTAAACGTGTCCCATAACCTATCTGGTCGTAGGGGAGCAAAGCATCAGAGACCTCAATTTCTCAAGGGGACAGCATTATTGAGGGCGGCGCCCATCTCCTCTCCCTCACTGCTTTTACCTTCCCTGACCCTAAAGAGGGCAGG
Source organism: Rapana venosa (assembly GCA_028751875.1). Classification (NCBI taxonomy): domain Eukaryota; kingdom Metazoa; phylum Mollusca; class Gastropoda; order Neogastropoda; family Muricidae; genus Rapana; species Rapana venosa. The sequence continues at coordinate 18,085,480 of CM054165.1, read as the reverse complement.
CATCCATTCACAGCTGGCTGAACTGTACTGCCAAGGCGCGCAAACGGTCACCCATCCAAGTGGTAACCACGCTCGACACTGCTTAACCTTGGCTGGGGGAAGGCGAGTGCTCCGACCACTGAGCTATCCGGTCCCTTTCATTGAGAGTATAAATCATGTTGTTATGCTGATAGTTTGTTACAGATGAAGACAGCCTCAACACAACATTTTAAAGCATAATAACAAAAACTTCTGTGAGCGAACGTGCAAATATAAAATCTTGTGCTTACGTCAGAGACTTATCTACGAGTGGGTGAACTTAAGCTGGTGGTAGGGAAGACTCGAACATGCCGAGCATGCATTGAAAGATCAGAAGAGGGATGGGCTCCGCCAGGATTCATTTGCACTCAGACAGACAGAAAATAGCAAAATAGCTTGTTATGACTCAGGTTAAAGTCTTTTTCTTTGCTTTCCCTTGTCTCATTCATTCATTCATTCATTCACATTCATTCATTCATTCATTCATTCATTCATTCATTCATTCATTCATTCACACACATTCATTCATTCATTCATTCATTTATTCATTCATTTGCTCCTTCATTAATTAACTACTTCATTAATTCCCTTATTCATCTATTCACTCAGTCGCTTATTAATCTACTCACTCACTCACTTACTCACTCACTCATTTATTTTTCATTTTGTTTCTTCATTCGTTTGTTATTTCATTCATTCATTCATTCATTCATTCATCCATTCATTCATTATTTCGCACACTCTTTCATTGCTTGCTTGCTTGATTAATTGAGTCACTGATTCATTCATTGATTGATTCATTCATACATTCATTCTCCCACTCATCCAACCATCCATCCAACCAACCAACCATCCATCCATCCATCCATACATCCATCCATCCACCCATCCATCCATCCATCCATCCATCCAACCGTCCATCCGTCCGTCCATCCATCCAACCGTCCATCCGTCCGTCCGTCCATCCATCCATCCATCCATCCATTCATTCATTTCTCACACTCACTCACTGGGTCACTTTTCGCTCAATTCTTTTTTCACATTACACCAATCCTCTCTCATTTGCGCTTTTTCAAATTTGCTTTACGCATCTTTCTTTCCTTTCTTTTTTCTTGGTCCTCACATTTCTTGCTTCTTTATTTTTTATTCTTTTTGTTTGGTCAAAGTTCTCTCTTTCTTTTTCTTTCTTTTCTTTCTTTCCTTTCACTTTCAATCAACCCCTCCTTATCACGTTATTTTTTTTTCTTTCTCTCGTTTAAATTGCCTGTGCTTTCGCAAAATGTCCTTTCCTTCATCTTATTCTTCTTGTTTTCAATTTCCTATCCCCCCTATGCTTTCTATGTGGTTTTTTTCCCCCTGTTCTTTTCTTGCCTTCTTTCTTTGTTTCTGTTCTCTCTTTGTTTCTGTTCTTTCTTTGTTTTTCCCCTTTCATCTTTCTCTCTATCTTTGTTTCTTTCTTTCTATCCTTCTTCCTTCCTTCCTTTCTGTCTGTCTTTCTTTCTTTCTTCCTTCCTTCATTTCTTCCTTCCTTTCTTTCTTCCTTTCTTTCTCTCTTCCTTTCTTTCTTCCTTCCGTCATTCCTTCCTTCCTTTCTTTCTTAATTTTCTTTTTCTGCTCTCTCTCTCTCTTCTCTCTCTCTCTCTCTCTCTCCTCTCTCTCTCTCTCTCTCTCTCTTGTCTGTCTGTCCTTTATCTTTGTTCTTTCTGGTCTTCCTGTACATTTTACTTTTTTAAATAATTTCCATCCTCGAATGAT
>CM054165.1:18076207-18078707 GCA_028751875.1 Rapana venosa | reverse complement strand
GAGGTGATGGTGGGGTGAGGGGACACCCAAGGGTGGGGGGGGGGGGGAGGAGAGGGTTGGTGGTGAGGGTTGGTGTGTGTGTGTGTGTGTGTGTGTGTGTGTGTGTGTGTGTGTGTGTGTGTGTGTGTGTGTGTGTGTTGTGTTTGTGTTGTGTTGTAGGGGGGGTGTATGATAATAATAATAATAATAATAATAATAATAATAATAATAATAATAATGATGATGATGATAATAATAATAAGAGTAAGAAGAAAAAGAATAGAAGAGAAGAAATAAGAAAGAAGAAGAAGAAGAAGAAGAAGAAAAAGAAGAAGAAGACGAATACACGAAATTTATATAGCGCCATACTTGCAAAAAAACAAATCAAAGCGCTTTCGTTCATCCCACTCATTCACATGCAGCCAGTTACAATCAATAGTTTTTACAAATTCAAATGTATACACACACAAGCACATAATGGTTATACACTCCGGCAGGGTGATGGGGTTTGGGCTGTTGAGGGCAGGGACACAAATGAAATGGAACAAGAGGGGAGAATCTTAGGTTTGAAATAAATGTGTCTTGAGGCCGGATTTAAAAGCGCCATAAGAAGGCTTTTGGCGAAAGGAGAGAGGGAGGTCATTCCAGATGGATGGACCAGAAACAGAGAAAGAGCGACGGCCAACGGTGGACAGGTTGAATCTAGGTATTCTTAAGCACAAGGTATCTGTAGCATGTATGTGTGTGCGTGTGTGTGTGTGGTGTGTGTTGTGTGTGTGTGAGTGTGTGTGTGTGTGTGTGTGTGTGTGTGTGTAGTGTGGTGTGTGTGTGTGTGTGTGTGTGTGTACACTGTATATACACCCGTGTGCACTACTATATATATAGAAAAGAAAATGCATGTGTGAACAGGAAAAGAAAAATTGGGGAAAAAGAAATGCAGAGAGAAAGAAAAGGAAGGAGAGACAGACAGAGACATTATAAAAAATAAAAAGAAGAAGACAGACACACACATGAGATTAATAATAATAATTATGATAATAATAATAATAATAACAATAATAATAATAATGATGATGATGACGACGACATCGACGACACCACCACCACCACCACCACCACCACCACTACTACTACTAAAAATTTTTTTTATAATTAAAAATAAAAATGATAGTAATAATAATAATAAACAAAAAATAAACGGCATTAGATTTATTTAGTCCTGTCTGAGTTCTCCGCTGCTGTTAAAATCTTTTACACTTCAGTTCTTTTTCGTTTCGATAATTGTGTCAGATCACCATTGATTAATTAAAAGGAAACCATCTCATATGGCCTGACGGTGTTACGTCAGCGTGAGTGCTATGGATTTCTGAAATAGGCTAATCGGTGGTCTCTGGACAAAACGTGAAGAAACAAAAATCGAAAAAGGGTTTTTCGTACACTTTCTAAAATACAAAATCGACAAGAAAGAAAGAATTAGAAAGAAAGACAGAGCGACATAGACAGAGACAGAGACCGAGAGACATAGAGAGAGACAGAGACAGATAGACAGATAGAGAGAGAGAGAGAGAGAGAGAGAGAGAGAGAGAGAGAGAGAGAGAGAGAGGCGCGCACGCACGCACACACACTCACACACACAACAGACAACAGAAAGACAGATAGAGAGACAGACAAATCGAGAAAAGAGAGAGAAGAGAGAGAGCAAGACAGAGAGAGAGAGAAGAAAAGAGAGAGAGAGAGAGATAGAGAGAGAGAGAGAAAGAGAGAAAGAGAGAAGACAGACAGAGCAGATAGAGACAGACAGACAACAGACAAAAGACACACAGACACACAGTCAGAAAAAAAGAAAGAAAGAGAGACAGAATGCGATAAAGAGAAACACAGACAAACAAAGAGAGAGACAGACAAACAGAAGACAGACAAAGACGGAGGACAGAGAAACAGAGAGATAGAGATACATTTACACGAGAAAAGAGACAGAGAGATACATAGACAGACAGACAGACAGACAGAAAGACAGAGATATCTGCACCCACATAAGCAAAACACAGTTACTCCACTTTCGAGAAAAGTGTCAAGAAAATCTCATTTTTCTACTCAATCCTATAAACATGATGCAACCCCCATAAAAACCCCCACCCCAAACCAACAACAAAGCAACAACAACAAAAAAGTGAAAGTTTATGTGTACTATAAGCTAGCAGTTGTAAAGAGGAGAACAGGCAATCATTTCGGTTCTATTCTATTACAGAACTGGAAGAATAGACTAGAGCTTTCTCAAAACTTTTTTTTTTTGCAAAATGGAGTCAATATTATTTTTGTTACGGGCGGACAGGGGGGAAAAAGTGAGGAAAATAGATATGAGAAAGAGAGAGAGTGAGTGAGAGAGAAAAAGAGAGAGAAAAGAGAGAGAGAGAGAGAGAGAGAGAGAGAGAGAGAGAAGAGAGAAGAGAGAGAAGAGAGAGAGAGAGAGAGAGAGGAGAGGGAGAGGGGGGGGCAGATAGACAGACAAACAGAGACAGAC
>CM054165.1:18061207-18068707 GCA_028751875.1 Rapana venosa | reverse complement strand
AACAGGCAGACGGACACAGATATAAACACAGACAGACAGACAGATAGACACACAGACAGTCACACGGACACACGGGCATACACAGACAGACAGACAGACACATAACACACACACACACACACACACACACACACACACACACACACACACACACACACACACACACACTCAGAGGCACATAAGCAAGAAGACAGACACAGATATAAACACAGACAAATAGATAGACACAGACACACACAGACACTCACAGACACACACAGACACACACAGACACTCACAGACACACACAGACACACACACACAAATCCCACTCAAGGGCGACTTACTGTGACAGAAGAACTGGACACAGAAAGCGTGGCGGAGTCCGACCTTGACACCAGTAACAATACCATCACGTGACCCACCAACAGGAAGTGAGCAGCCGTACATGCGCAGTCCCATGCACTTTTCAGGCGTCTTCCGCCGTCCATGTTTGAAGTCAAGTCCATGTTTGGAATGTAAGAATTTGAAGAGAAGGCGGTCGAGTTGAAAATGTTCTAATTGTTTCTACTGTTACTGATTCTGCTGCTGCTGCTGCTGTTGATAATGACTTTGCGGATGTGGTGTAAGATAAGAAGAAAAAAGAAATCTTTGTAGTTTTGCTTTTCACGTGTCTTTTTTTTTTTTAAAGTAAACTTTTCGACTGACTGTTTTTGGGGGTACAAACTTATTCTTTTCAGCAGATATTCTTTTATACAATCCTTCTGTAGTTTAGCGAATAAGATATATCAAAACACCAAATTCTGAGCGTTCGGCGACGACGACGAAGAAAACATCAAGTTCAGCGGGAACATACATAAAACGTAACTCGTTTCCTTTTGTATATACAAATTCCTTCAAGTTGTGTTTCTAAAAAAAAAGGAATAACTTACTAGGAAAAAAGCGCACACAAAATAAATTCTTCGTTGTTTTCGGCCGATATACAGTATACGATACCAAGAGATGATCCTCAAAGTTCTTCGCTATACATACATACACGCGAAAGGGTAGTAGTAGTAGTAGCAGTACTAATAGTGGCACTGCAAACCAAACTGTCCAAGACAAGTGCAACGAACGCGACAGGATGTCATAAAATATTGCGAGGCTGCAGTGGCGGAATTCCACTTACCCAGCGCACGGTGCTTCTGCTAGCCAAACACAGATCCCCAGAGAGAGGGAGAGGTGTCCGACTTGGCATCCCCACCTAGCTAAAATCCCCTCAGGATCCCAGCGTACGCAGTAGGATAAAAAAAGCCTCTCTTGCCTTAGTTGGTGTAATTACTGCGAATGTTTTACAAAGGATCGGAAAGAGATGTGCCAATTTGTTTGGCTTTTTTTTTTTTTTTTGTAAAACCGCCAAAAAGGTTTTTTGCTCAGTCTGCACAAAGGTTATTCTATTGGGTTGTAGAACGTTTTCTCCCCTACAATAAAAGCACAAGTTCGCACTATAAAATAAAGAACGTGTGATGATATTGGTAGGTTACGCCGTTCACATTCGTAGCACTCATACAAAAAAATGGGAAAAAATGTGGGGGATGGACAGTGTCAGGCAGGTTAGAACTAAAAAGGCTTGTTCAGCTGTAGTCTAATAAAAGTACTCGTGCCAGAAGATGTAAACATTTGCCAGCCGAAACAAATATGGGAGCATAAACATGCACACACAAAAATATGGGTGTCTTTCTGCTCAAAACTTTAAAAAATTTTACACGTAAGTTACAATTTTCCTCCTTAAGATTAAATCGGCGTCAAATTCGTATAAGAAACAAAAAACCCGGCTATAATGGCTACTTTTCTTTCTCCGATGTACTTTTTACTTTTTCTTTCCTGAGGTAACGGGTAAAAAGGGTTGGAACAAATAAAAAAGTTGAAGTTTCGTGTTGACTGATTAGAACAAAACTTTGGAAGCACGAAATCACATGAATAACTACACAAATATTAAAAAACCAACACTTTCCAAAACAGTTGTCTGAACAGTTCACAGGAATACACCACAACAGTTCACCCCCCAAAAACTAAAACGAAACAAAACTAAAAATACACAGTTAAGCTTCCGAAGGGAAAAAAAAAGATTCAGACTGTTTATCTTTCACAGCAGATTTCTATAACGTGCAATAATGGCAGCTCCTTGTCTTTAATTCTTGTACCAGAAATACTTCGATGGGTCGGGTGAAGGTGTTGTGGGGGTGGGGGAGGGGGGGGGGGGTCATCCGTTTCTGAGGTCAAATGTTTCTAGGGTCTAATGGCTTCCAGGATCGCTTGCTTCCAGGGTCAATTGCTTCTAGGTCAATTGCTAGGGTCAACTATCGTCTGGCCTTGCTTGATCTGTCAACAGAAGAAAATTAGATAATCAGGATTAACCGAGCTACAGATACATATGTTTTTGAAATTTTGGACACACGCAAACACACAGACACACTCACACACGCACACAAACACGCACGCACACACCAACACACAGACACACTCACACACGCACACAAACACGCACGCACACACACAAACAAACACGTACACACACACACACACAACGCACGCACGCACACACATACACACCCATACGCACGAACACACGCAGAGGAGAAGAGAGAGCGTGAGAGACTGACGCAGAGAGCGCAGTAAAGACAGAGCATGAAGCAAGCAAAGGATTTGATTATTTTGAATCGAATTAATTTTATTTAAGAGGGTTATGGCATAAGCAAAGGCATGCTTTTGTTTGTTTTACAACTAGCCCTCTGGGCAAAAGAACACACACAAAAACCCAGCCAACAAAAAATCTCTCAACCAAACAACAAAGAACACAATTTTGTCCAAAGAAAAAGTGGAAATGGGGGATGGGGGAATCAAATCATCCAAGATGTAAACTACATAATTATTGTCAGCATAACACTTTAAGAACCTGACTGGAGAGAGAGAAAGAGAGAGAGAGAGAGAGAGAGAGAGAGAGAGAGAGAGAGAGAGAGAGAGAGAGAGAGAGAGAGGAGAGAGAGAGAGAGCGAGCAATTTTGCTAACATTATAAACAACATTTCTAAAAAGCATTATTCTAACCTCCTAATCATGTAAATAGTCATATTGATAATAATAAAAAGAATGGTGATGAAGATGATAATGATGATGATGATGACACTAATAACGACGACGAGGATGACCAAAGCAATAACGACGTTGCGTATGATGGTGATGATGATGATGATGATGATAACGATGCAACAACGACAAATGGCAATAAGACAGGCTGAATGATAACAGATGCGATAATAGATAGGTTCAATACATCTTGGGAGAAAGAGATGTCAAATCAGAAAGATTCATTAAGCGATTAAACAAGCTGGTTTTAAATCTTGAAAAATTAGGTCCACAGAGAGAGAGAGAGAGAGAGAGAGAGAGAGAGAGAGAGAGAAGAGAGAGAGAGAGAGAGACAGAGACAGAGACAGAGACAGAGACGAGACAGAGGAGAAATTTTATTTTATTTATTTATTTATTCTTTTATATCGAGGATAATGGAATAAGCACTTATGTGCTTTTTACATCCAGTCTACGTGTGAGAGAGAGAGAGAGAGAGAGAGAGACAGACAGACAGACAGAGAAAGACAGAGAGAGAGAAACACAGAGAGATAGAGAGAGACACAGAGAGAGAGAGGAGAGAGAGAGAGAGAGAGAGAGGAGAGTGAGAGGCAGACAGACAGACAGACAGAGAGAGATCATACACACACAGACATAGAGACAGAAAGCCCCAAAATACAGAGAGGGACACACAAACAAACTCCTCAATCGGAACAAATCAAAATAATTTTCAGCTAAACTTGTATACCCTTTCACTGCAAGATGAAAGACAATTCCTCACAGGTGTTCAAAAATACAATCCACTTACAAGAAATAAAACGAACTTTCCGAACACACACACACACACACACACACACACACACACACACACACACACACACACACACACACACACACACACACACACACACATACACACACACATATAGTGAGAAAAAGGTCAGACATGATAAATGCAACTTAAAAAAAAATCAATACTACTTTACACACTTCCTCCTACAATAACATTGGAAGCAATATTGACACTCAAACACACACATACATACATACATACACACACACATGCACACACACCGCCGCGCGCGCGCATACGCACACATGCTCGCGTGCGCGCGTGCACACACCCACCCACCCACACGTGAACACACACACACACACACACATGAACACAAGCACTTACACACAACACACACACACACACACACACACACACACACACACACACACACACACACACACACACACACACACACACACACAACTCACTCTCTCTCTCTCTCTCGCTCTCTCTCTCTCTCTTTCTCTCTGATTCACACGATTTATCATACTGACAGATAGACAAACAGATAGACAAACAGATAGACAGACGAAGAAGCCCCTATATGTTATGCTACACCTGTAAGGACACGATAGAAAAATCCGTTTATGTATCTAGCTTTTATTCCCTCCCCCTCCCCCCTCCCCCCCCCAGGGTATACTTGTGGACACTGTAACATCAAATTTCCCTCCAAGGTTTTCTCACACTCACACTGTTCTCTTACGTTTGACCTTTGAACGTTTTGATACTCAAGCATTAAAAGACCACACAAGAAAGTGCAAACGAAAGTTAATACGGTTTAAAAAAAAAATCAGAATACTAAGTGGAATCTCAACACACTTTTTGCATAGCGAGGGAAAAAATTTGAAAATCACACACACATACATACATGCTTGCACACACATACACACATGCACATGCAAACACACACACACACACACACACGCAAGTACACACACAACACACACACACATACATACATACATACATCATACATACACACAACAACATACATACATACACATACACCACACAAACACACTCTCTTGTCTAATATCACTTTAAGTGGAAAGACTTGAAGCCAAGAACAACACACACACACACACACACACACACACACACTCCCACAGCTCTCTCTCTCTCTCCTCTCTCTCTCTCTCTCTCTCTGAATGCACATATCATACAGAGAGATAAAAAGACAAAGAGACAGACAGAGATGCACTTAAATGTTATATGCTATACATATAAGTACGCACTAAAGAAAAATCAATTTAGATATCTAGCTTTCACCCCCAGGGTATACTTATGAACATTGTAACATCAATTTTCCCTCCAAGTTTTCTCACACTTACACTGTTCTCTTACGTTTGACCTTTGAACATTTTGATACTCAAGCACTAATAGACCACACAAGAAAGTACAAATGAAAGTTAATATGATGAGGGAAAATACAAATACACACACGTGCGTGCACACATGCATGAACACACAGACACATGTACATGAACACACACTTACACACAAACACACTTGCACACACTCATGCACATGATATACAGAGAGAGAAAAAACAGACCGACAAAGAGACAGACAGACAGGCACTTATATGTTATGCTACACCTGTAAGGACACAAGAGAAAAATCCATTGATATATCTAGCTTTCACCCCCCAGGGTATACTTATGGACATTGTAACATCAATTTTCCCTCCAAGGTTTTCTCACACTCACACTGTTCTCTTACGTTTGACCTTTGAATGTTTTGATACCCAAGCATTAAAAGACCACACAAGAAAGTACAAACGAAAGTTAATACGGTTTAAAAAAAAAATCAGGATACTATGGGGAATCTCAACACACTTTTCGCATAGCAAGGGAAATTATAAAAGGAAATTACACACACACACAACACACACACACAACACAACATACACACAGCACTAATATGTATATAAATATGTGTATTTAATTATAATATTATGACTTTTTTTGGTCTGGGTTCCCACACTTTATAGGATGCGTAGTGCTTGTTTTTCTCCTGCCCTTCTAACTCAGTAGAATGTCTCCCTGCTAGCATCAGTGTGTGTGTGTGAGTGAGTGTGTGTATTTTATTTATTTATTTTATTCTTTTATATTGAGGATAATGGAATAAGCACTCGTGTGCTTTTATACATCCAGTCCCCGTGTGTATGCGGTTTTGTCAATTTTGTCATCTGTTTCTACCACCACACAATGGTCTACTCTTACAAAAAGTGGAACAGGATTTAACGTGTGCACGCAAGATGTTCTGCGTGCGTTCGCACACGGGGCCTGGTTTATAGTCTCATCGGAAGGACTTTTGAGGATAGTGGAGTGGGCACTGATGTGTGTGTGTGTGTGTGTGTGTGTGTGAGAAGCAAAGGCCGCACACCGGTATTAATTTGGGGGTCACGTAGTATCTTCTATAGAGTGGGAGTGGAAAAAAATGTTGGTGATTTTCACAGATTTTTTAAGCATGAAAAAATGGACTGTGCATTTGTTTTTGGGATTAGGGACATAGAGCAATACCAGGTAGTCACGAGAAAGTTAGAAAGAATCATCAAATGAGGTTTGCCTGTATTCCTACAGGGTTGACCCCGCGCATGCATATTGTGGTAAGGAAGCTAACAGACGACAAAGGACTGAGGGGGTACAGTGTTTGCTGAAAAATTAAAAAATTCCAAACCTACCAAATTTCTTCAAAATCACATGAGTTTTGAGTCAGAGGCTAGTCTTTCACAAAAAGTGGTTTTTATTTCTGTGGATGCCTTAGTATGTGCGCTATGAATATAAGAATCACATAGAAAAACAGAAGGAAAAGAGTGATTTTTTAATACCGGTGTGCAGCCAAAGCCACGTCCCTTATGGGCCCTCAACCACCCACCCCTTCTTTGCAACAGTGAAGTGACGCCAAGCTAGCTAGTCTGCCTTGGAGGTATGACCCCCCACAATGCCATGACAATGGCCATTCGTGCCCCCAAGGTAGAAATGAAGAAGGAAAGTCACCATGAGCGCCAACAGGAGACCGTTTGCGTGTCTTGGCTTCAGTACAGTTCCCCAAGTTCACCCACCCAGCTGTAAATGGGTCCCTGCCCTCTTTAAGGTCAGGTGAAGGTAAAGCAGTAAGAGGGTGAGGAGATGGGCACTCTCCTTAATATGCTGGCTCCTAGAGAAACTGAGGTCTCTGATGCTTCGCTCCTCTATGACTACATAGGTTATGGGACACCTTTACCTTTATTTTATTTAACTTTTATTTTTTATTCTTTTATTTTCGAGGATAATGGAATAAGTACTCCCCCGTGTGTATGTAGTTTTGTCAATTTTGTCATCCGTTTCCAACCTGTACATGATGAACTACTCTTCCGAAAAACGGAACGGGTTTTAAAGTGTGCGCAAGATGTTCTACGAGCATCCTCACACGGTACCTCAGTTTACAGTCTCATCTGCTAGGTTTTTGGGGAGAGTGTTGCGGCACTGATGTTAACTCCAGAGGAAAAATTCCTCTTGAACGAGATTCGAACCCGGGTCAGCAGATCACGAGCACATTACCCTAACAACCAGGCTATCCTGTCTTAGCCAGGCTATCC
>CM054165.1:18028707-18056207 GCA_028751875.1 Rapana venosa | reverse complement strand
TGTGTGTGTGTCTGTCTGTGTGTGTTTGTGTCTCTATCTCTCTTTGTGTCTCTCTCGTTACAAAAACAGAAGAAAAGAAAAGTGATAGAGAAATGGAAAAGGAAAGGAAAAGAAAGAAGAGAAAGAGATAGAGACACACACAGAAAAAGAGGCAGAGACAGACAGACAGACAGACAGAGAGACAGGGAGACAGAGAGACAGTCAGAGAAAGACAGAGGAGAGAAATAAAGCAAATATAGGAAACAAACAAGCAAGCAAAGAAACAAAAAAAAGAAAAGAAATAGAGACAGACAGACAGACAGACAAAAAGAATGAAAGAAAAGACAGGGAACAAAAGCAACAAAATAAAACAAAGCAACAGAGAGAAAGCAAAACTGAAAGAAAATCAAACAAACAGCTTCTCAAAAAGCCAGAAAAGTGGACATACCACCCATGCTAAATCAGCAATTCTGCCATAGTTTCAGAGAAAAAAAGACCCTCCAAAAAAACCCACCCTAGTTGAGTGCAGAGTGTGTTTAGCTGGTGAAGAATTAGTGAATTATTAAGAGGGAGACCAGAGTTTAGAAAGCAAGCAGGCGCCACTGTTCCTGCCCCCTGTGTGTGTGTGTGTGTGTGTGTGTGTGTGTGTGTGTGTGTGTGTGTGTGTGTGTCTGTGTATGTTTGTGTCTCTATCTCTCTTTGTGTCTTTCTCGTTACAAAAACAAGAAAAGAAAAGTGATAGAGAAATGTAAAAGGAAAGGAAAAGAAAGAAGAGAAAGAGAGACACACACACACAGAAAGAGAGGCAGAGAGAGGAGAGAGAGAGAGAGAGAGAGAGAGAGACAGACAGACAGACAGACAGACAGACAGAGAGACAAAGTGACAGAGACAGAGGGACAGTCAGAGAAAGAGAGAAGAGAGAAATAAGCAAATATAGGAAACAAACAAGCAGGCAAAGAAACAAAGAAAAAAAAAGAATAGAGACAGACAGACAGACAAAAAGAATGAAAGAAAGGTTAGGGGAAAAAGCAACAAAACAACACAAAGCAAAAGAGAGAAAGCAAAACTGAAAGAAAATTAAACAAACAGCTTCTCAAAAAGACAGAAAAGTGGACATATCACCCATGCTAAATCAGCAATTCTGCCATAGTTTCAAAGAAAAGAAGACCCTCAAAAAAATTCCCTAGTTGAGTGCAGAGTTTGTTTAGCTGGTGAAGAATTAGTGAATTATTAAGACAGGGACCAGGTTTTGGAAAGCAAGCAGGCACCACTGTTCCCTGAGAGTTGTGTGTGTGTGTGTGTGTGTGTGGTGTGTGTGTGTGTGTTGTGTGTGTGTTGTGTGTGTGTGTGTGTGTACCCGTCTGTCTCTCTATTCTCTTGTTAGGAAAACTGAAAAAAGAAAAGATGAGTGAAAGAGAAAAGACAAAGGAAGGAGAAGATAGATGGGAAAGAGACAGAGAGGGGGACAGAGAAAAACAGACAGACAGAGAGACAGAGAAAAGAGAGTGTGGAGAGAAATTAGCCAAATAGGAAAGAAAGAAAAAAAACAAGTAAACAAAGAAACAAACAAAACAAAGAAAAAGAAAAAAAGAACAGATAACAGACAGACAGACAGACAAAAAAATGAAAGAAAAGAAAAGAAAAGAAATTAAAGTAACAACAGAAAAGAAAACGAAAGACAAAAAAGCAACAACAAAAAAAAACGAAGCAAACAGTTCCTCAACGACAGAACATGGGACCTATGACGTATCACTGGCGCTAAATCAGCAATTCTGCCATAGTTTCAGAGAAAAAACCACACCCCTAGTTGAGTGCAGAGTGTGTTCAGCTGGCGGAGAATTAGTGAATTATTAAGAGGGAGACCAGAGTTTAGAAAGCAAGCAGGCGCCACTGTTTCTGCCCCCTGTGTGTGTGTCTGTCTGTGTGTGTTTGTGTCTCTATCTCTCTTTGTTCTCTCTCGTTACAAAAACAGGGAAAAAAAGAAAAGTGATAGAGAAATGGAAAGGAAAGGAAAAGAAAGAAGAGAAAGAGATAGAGACACACAGAGAAAAAGAGGCAAAACAGACAGACAGACAGACAAGAGAGAGAGACAGGGGAAAGACAGAGAGACAGTCAGAGAAAGACAGAGGAGAGAAATAAAGCAAATATAGAAAACAAACAAGCAAGCAAAAAAACAAAGAAAAGACAAAATAGAGACAGACAAACAGAATGAAAGAAAAAAAAGGGAAAAAACAACAAAACCCAAAAAAAGCAACAGAGAGAAAGCAAAACTGAAAGAAAATTAAAAAAACCTTCTCAAAAAGACAGACAAATGGACATACCAACCCATCTAAATCAGCAATTCTGCCCTAGTTTCAGAGAAAATAAGACCCTCAAAAAAATTTCCCTAGTTGAGTGCAGAGTGTGTTTAGCTGGTGAACAATTAGTGAATTATTAAGACGGGGACCAGGTTTTGGAAAGCAAGCAGGCACCACTGTTCCTGAGTGTGTGTGTGTGTGTGTGTGTTGTGTGTGTGTGTGTGTGTGTGTGTGTGTGTGTGTGTGGTGTGTGTCTGTCTGTCTGTCTCTCTATCTCTCTTGTTAGGAAAACTGAAAAAAGAAAAAGAGGTGAAAAGAGAAAAGACAAAGGAAAGGAGAAATAGATGGGGGAAAGAGACATTTGAGGGAGACAGAGAAAAAACAGGACAGACCAGAGAGACAGACAAGAAAGAGAGAGTGAGAGAATTAGCCAAAATAGGAAAGAAAGAAAGAAAGAAACAAGAAAAAAAACAAAGAAACAAACAAAACAAAGAAAAAAGAAAAAAAAAACAATACAGACAGACAGACAGACAGACAAAAAAATGAAATGAAAAGAAAAGAAAAGAAAAAAGTAACAACAGAAAAGAAACGAAAGACAAAAAGCAAAATCGAAAAAACAAAGCAAACAGTTCCTCAACCAACAGAACATCGGGGTATGAGGGATATTGGGGGGGTAAAACAGCAAATTTTCCATAGTTTCAAGGGAAAAAACCCCACCCCTAGTAGGCGGTGTTTCAGTGGCGGGGAATTTGTGAATTATTAAGAGGGGGACCAAATTTGAAAGCAAGAGGGGCCACTGTTTCTGCCCCCTTTTGTGTGTCTGTCTTTTTGGTTTGTGTTCTATCTCTCTTTGTTTTTCCCTTACAAAAACAAGAAAAGAAAAGTGTAGAGAAAGGAAAAGGGAAAAGGGAAAAAAAAGAAAGAAAGAGATAAGGGCCCACAAGAAAAAGAGGCAGAGACGAAGACAGACAGAGGAGAGAGCAGGGGGCAGGAGACAGTCAGAAAAAAGAAGAGGAAATAAAGCAAATATAGAAACAAAAAAGCAAACAAAAGAAAAAAAAAAGCAAAAAAAGACAGACAAACAGAATGAAAAAAGAAAGGGAAAAAAAAAAAAAAAAAACAACAAAACAAAACAAAGAAAAGAGAGAAAGCCAAAAATGAAAGAAAAATTAAACAAAAAGCTTCCAAAAAAAACAGAAAAGTGGACATACCCCCTGCTAAACAGCAATTTGCCATGTTTCAGAGAAAATAAGACCTCAAAAAAAATTTTTCCCCCTTTTTAGGGGAGGTGTGTTTAGCTGGTAAGAATTATAATTATTAAGACGGGGGCCCCGGGTTTTTGGAAAAACAAGCGGACCACTGTTCCCGATGTGGTGGTGTGTGGGTGTGTGTGGTGTGGGGGTGTGTGTGTGTGTTTTTTGTCTGTCTTCTACTACTTCTTTAGGAAAACTGAAAAAAAAAAAGAGGAGCGAAAAAGAAAAGACAAAAAAAAGGAGAAGATAGATGGGAAAGAGACAGAGAGGGAGACAGAGAAAAACAGACAGACAGAGAGACAGAGAAAGAGAGAGTGTGGAGAGAAATAAGCCAAAATAGGAAAGAAAGAAAGAAAGAAACAAGCAAAGAAACAAACAAAACAAAGAAAAAGAAAAAAGAACAGATACAGACAGACAGACAGACAGACAAAAAAAATGAAAGAAAAGAAAAGAAAAGAAAAAAAGTAACAACAGAAAAGAAAACGAAAGACAAAAAGCAAAATCGAAAGAAAACGAAGCAAACAGTTCCTCAAAGAGAGAGAACATCGGACGTGTGACGTATCACTGGCGCTAAATCAGCAATTCTGCCATAGTTTCAGAGAAAAAACCACACCCCTAGTTGAGTGCAGAATGTGTTCAGCTGGCGGAGAATTAGTGAATTATTAAGAAGGGGGGGGGGGGGGGGGGGGGGGGGGGCAGAGTTTAGAAAGCAAGCAGGCGCCACTGATCCTGCCCCGTGTGTGTGTGTGTGTGTGTGTGTGTGTGTGTCTGTCTGTCTGCCCATCTAGTCCGTGTCTCTGTATCTCGCCATCTCTGTCTGTCTCTATGGGAGGACAGGATAGCCTAGTGGTTAGAACATTCTGACGACCCAGGTTCGATTCCCGTTCAAGGGGATATTTTCCTCTGGATTTAACATCAGTGCAGACTCCACTCTCCCCTAAAGTCCTTCGGATGAGACTATAAACCGATGTCCCGTGTGCGAACGGACGCAGAACATCTTACGCACACGTTAAATCCTGTTCCGCTTTTTGTAAGAGTAGGCCACAGTGTGCCGGTGGGAACAGACGACAGAATTTACAAAACCGCATGCACACAGGGACTAGATGTCAAAAAGCACGTGAGTGCTTATTCCATTATCCTCGATATAAAAAATATCTATCTTCCTATGTCTGTCTTCTATCTACTGTATCTTTATGTCTGTCTGTATCTGTGTCTTCCTACCTTTTTATATTTCTGTGCATGTTCGTGTGTGTGCGTGTGTGTATGTGTGTGTGTGTGTGTGTGTGTGTGTGTGTGTTTGTGTGAAAGTCCAAGTCAAAGTCAAATGATTTATTTGTTAGGCCACGGACCCATTCAAACGGAGTTCACATTCGCATAACAAGCATATACAGCTACACAGTTCCACTTTCAAGTGCATCTTTCTTGATCAAATATGCTTTGTAGATGTAATTGGGGACAGGATAGCTCAGTGGTTGGAGCACTCGCTTTCCCCCAGCCAAGTTAAGCAGCGTCGAGCGTGGTTACCAGGTGGATGGGTGACCGTTTGCGCGCCTTGGCTTCAGTACAGTTCCCCCAGTTCACCCAGCTGTAAATGGGTACCTGCCCTCTTTAGGGTCAGGGAAGGTAAAGCAGCGAGGGAGAGGAGATGGGCGCCGCCCTCAATATGCTGGCCCTAGAGAAGTGAGGTCTCTGACGCCTCGCTCCCCTACGACCTTATAGGTTATGGGACTCCTTTACCTTTTTTTTTTTAAAGATGTAATTGCAACTCTGTGTGTGGGTGTATGTGTGTGTGTGTGTGTTGTGTGTGTGTGTGTGTGTGTGTGTGTGTGTTCATGTGTATGTATGTTGGTGTTGCTTTGATTTTACGTCTGTTCACTCAAAAATGATGTTGGACGATCATGCGTATGTATGCGTGTATGTATGTTTATAGTTATTTATGCAGGATTATGCTTTTAATTAATGTGTATGCATGTATGCATATACCTATGGTCATACGTGTATGTGTTAGACTTTTGTAGATGTGAATAGGTCCACGCATGCATATGGTCCCCTGTATGCAAGTGAGCCTTTGGTCATGTATGTACACCTAGTGTCATCTGTTTGCGTGTTTGCCTTTATTCGCCTGTGTGTATGCTTGTTTTCTCTCTCTCTCTCTCTCTCTCTCTCTCCTCTCTCTCTCTCTCTCTCTCTCTCTCTCCTCTCTCTCTCTCTCTCTCTCTCTCTGCCTCTTACTCTCCCCCCCCCTCCCACAGATCTCTCTCTCTCTCTCTCTCTCTCTCTCTCTCTCTCTTTCTCTTGTTCTCTCTCTCTTCTTTATCTTCTCCTTTTCGCTCTCTGTGTGTCTTTGTCTGTTTTTTCTCTCTGTTTGTCTGTCTTCTGTCTCCATTCTCTGCTCCTCCTCCCTTCCTTCCTCCCTTCCTTCTCCCTCCCTTTCTTCCTTCCTTCCTTCCTTCCTTCCTTCCTTCCTTTCCTTCCCTTCCCTTTCCTTCCCTTCCCTTCCCTTCTCCTCCATCCTCTGATGTCAATTTTCATATCTCATTTCGCTTGGTATTCTGATTTACTGTCAATGTTTATTGATTATGTGTTATCTGAATATTGCTAATCTAAACAACAACAACAACAACAACAAAATAACCCAAATCCATTTCATGGAGGCAGATAGAGAGAGAGAGAGAGGAGAGAGAGAGAGAGAAGAGAGAGAGAGAGAGAGAGAGAGAAGAGAGAGAGAGAGAGAAGAGAGAGAGAGAGAGAGAGAGAGAGAGAGAGAGAGAGAGAGAGAGAGAGAGAAGAAGAGAAGAAGAAAAGAGACAGACAGACAGACAAGGAGCAGAGAGACAGACAGACAGACAGACAGACAGACGGACAGAGAAAAAGACAGGCAGACATTAACACAGAGAGACAGACATACAGGCAGACAAACAGAGAGACAGACAAAAGGGGAGTTGATTACAGATAGAGAGAGGGGAAAATGAGAGAACAGACAGAAACAGAGAGAGACGGAGACCAACCAACAGACAGACAGACAGACAGATGGAAACACCAATGAAGAAATGCAGAAACACACACACCAGAGGGTCAGAAGCAGACAGACAAGACAGACAAAAGAGAGAGAGATAGAGAGAGAGAGAGCGAGCGACAGAGACAGAGAGTGATAGAGAGAGAGATGGAGAGACGAACAGACAGAGAGACAGACTGACAGACATGGCAGACAAACTGACAGACAAAACAAGCAGCAACAACAAAATAAACAAACACACTGAAGTGCAAGAGCAAAACGTAGTAGGAAACAGGACCAGAAGAAGATGGACTGACAGGTAAAAAAACCCCAAACAAACAAACAAACAAACAGAAAGATGAAAAGACAAAATTAATGAACGAATACAGACAGATGAGAGTACTTGAGCAAAATGCAAAAAAACCAAACCCACACAGAAACACCAGCAGAAAGACTCCGCCATAAACAGACAAACAGACAGATGTACAGGCAGCCGAACAGATATACTGATAGACGGACAGACACACAGACAGACATATCACCAGCATAAACACTCACATCACTCACGAACATACAAGCAAGCAAACAGACAGGCAGATAAACAGACAGACTGACACACAGACAAGTTCTTGAGCAAAATGCAGACACACACACACAGAATCACCAGCAGAAAGACTCAGTCATAAACAGACAGACGGACGGACAGACAGACAGACAGACAGACGAACAGACAGACTGACTGACAGACTGGATAGACAGACAGACAGATGGGAGTGCTAGATCAAAAAGACTCAGTCATAAACAGATAAACAGACAGACGGTCAGACAGACATACAGACATACAGACAGATAGACCGACAGACAAACACACAGACAGACATACATACATAAAGACAGACAGAAAGATAGATGGAAGTGTCAGTACGAAGTGCAGAAACACACAGAGGATCACCAGCAGAATATTCAAGTCACACACGAACAAACAGACAGACAGACAGATAGACGGACAGACTTACAGACAGACAGATACACGGACAGACAGAAGAACAGACAGACAGACAGACAGACAGATGGAAATGCTTGAGCAAATTGCAAAAACACACAGAAACACCAGCAAAAAGACTCAGACATAAACAGACAGACGGAAAGACAGACTGAGAGACAGACGAAAGACAGACAGACAGGCAAAGGCAGACATACAGAAAGTCATACAGACAGACAATGACAGACAGACACAGACATACAGACAGACACAGACATACAGAAAGTCATACAGACAAAGACAGACAGACAGACACAGACAGTCATACAAAGACAGACAGACATATAGATGGGAGAGCAGTAACAGAAACACACAGAGGATCACAAGCAGAAAGACTCAGTCATAAACAGACAGACAGACAGTCGAACAAACAAACGATCAGACAGACAGACAGACATACAGACAGACAGACACAGACAGACAAAGACATACAGAAAGTCATACAGACACAGACAGACAGACAGACACAGACAGTCATAAAAAGACAGGCAGACAGACAGATGGGAGAGCCAGGGTAGAAATGCACAGAATCACCAGCAGAAAGACTCAGTCACGCAGGAAAAAACAGACAGACATACAGACAGACAGACAGACAGACGGACAGCCAGCCAGATGGAAGTGCCAGACCAAAGTGCAGAAACACACAGGATGAGAAGCAGCAACAGAAGCAGCAACAGCAGCAACAACAGCAGCAGCACGTGCAGGCGCGTGCCAAATGCTTACGTCATAATTCCTAAGAGAAAACAGTTCCGCCACTTCCTCTCTCTCTCTCTCTCTCTCTCTCTCTCTCTTCTCTCTCTCTCTCTCTCTCTCTCTCTCTCTCTCTCTCTCTCTCTCCTCTCTCTCTCTCTCTCTCTGTGTTTTCTTGACATTTTTGTCTATTTTTCTTTTTGTGTGTGTGAGAGCATGGTGTAAAGAAGCCCTGTGCTATCCATTTACTCTCAATAAACATTTCGTGTTCGAGTTCGAGTTTCAAATTCAAGTTCGAGTTCTCTCTCTCTCTCTCTCTCTCTCTCTCTCTCTCTCTCTCTCTCTCTCTCTCTCTCTCTCTCTCTCCTCTCTCTCTCTCTCTCTCTCTCTCTCTCCCTCTCTCTATGAAGTTACTACAAAACAGTTAGCTCTTTTTCTATATAAAGCATTTAGACTGCGGGACACCCTTATTAATTCTTGAAAAATTATCGTGTTTTACTAATGTTTTGTGAATTGATTGTTTATGTGAATATTACTTGTATGATAGTGTGTGCTTTGTGTTTTTCCCCTTCAAATGTGGCCAAGGCCTTTTGAATAAACCATTCGCATTCGCATTCTTTCTCTCGCTCTCTCTCTCGCTCTCGCTCTCTCTCTCCTCTCTCTCCCTCTCTCTCTCCTCTCTCTCTCTCTCTCTCTCCTCTCTCTCTCTCTCTCCTCTCTCTCTCTCTCTCCTCTCTCTCTCCCTCTCTCTCTCCTCTCTTTTATTCTCCTCCTTTCACTCTTGCTTTTCATTATCTCTCGAAATAAGTTTTCATTGTCTCTCTCATCTCTCTCTCTCCTCTCTCTCTTCTCTCTCTCTCTCTCTTCCTTTCTTCTCTCTGTCTGTCTTTCTTCTCTCTGTCTTTCTCTCTCTGTATGTGTGTATGCATGTGCATGGACGCTTACTTGTGTGCTTGCTTGCACATGTGTCTGTGTGCGCGCGTGCGCGCGAGGTCTGTGTGTGTTATAAGTGTGTGCATATGTGGAGGTGTGTGTGTACTGTGTGAGTTAATATGCACACATGAAAGTGTGTGTGTGTGTGTGTGTGTGTGTGTGTGGCGAGAGAGAGAGAGAGAGAGAGAGAGATAGAGAGAGAGAGAGAAAGAGCGTGTGTGCGCGCGCGTGTGTGTGCGTAAATGCATGCAAGTATACATCAGCGTGCGTGCGTGTGCGTGCGTGCGTGTGTGTGTATGTGTATGTATGTATATGTATGTATGTATACATGTATGATTATGTATATATGTATGTATGTATATATGTATGTATGTATGTATGTATGCATGCATGCATGTATATGTATGTATGTATGTATGTATGTATGTATGTATGTTTGTGCGTGTGTATGCGCACACGCATATGTGTGTTTTCTTGTTGTTTGTTGTAGTTGTTGCTGCTGCTGTTACTGTTACTGCGCGTTCTTCAGTTAAAACATCCTTGGAGATCACCCAGAATGATGCACTCTCTCTCAACTCACTCATCTCACCCGGGAGTCACTGTGAGACCGTAATTACACACACTGGGAGATAAATTTCCTTGCCTGGATGTTTTCAGGCGAGAAATTTGCTTGTCTGTTTTCAGGCGATAAATTTCCTTGCCTGCATGTTTTCAGATGAGAAATGTCCTTGCCTGACTGTTTTCAGGCGAGAAATTTGCTTGTCTGACTGTTTTCAGGCGATAAATTTCCTTGCCTGCATGTTTTCAGATGCGAAATTTCCTTGCCTGGATGTTTTCAGGCGAGAAATTTCCTTGCCTGGATTTTTTCAGGTGATAAATTTGCTTTCCTGACTGTTTTCAGATGAGAAATTTGCTTGCCTGACTGTTTTCAAGCGAGAAATTTGCTTGTCTGACTGTTTTCAGGCAAGAAATTTGCTTGCCTGACTGTTTTCAGATGAGAAATTTTCCTTGCCTGACTATTTTCAACTGAGAAGATTCCTTGCCTGCATGTTTTCAAATGATAAATTTCCTTGCGGCCTGGATGTTTTCAGATGAGAAATTTGCTTGCCTGGAAGTTTTTAGAGGAGAAATTTCCTTGTCTGACTGTTTTTCAGATGAGAAATTTCCTTGTCTGACTGTTTTTCAGATGAGAAATTTCCTTGCCTGACTGTTTTCAGGTGAGAATGTTTGCTTGCCTGACTGTTTTCAACAATACTTCACGATACATGCTAGGCAGCCATACTTTGCCTTCTGGGAAGTGTGTGTGTGTATGTGTGTGTGTGTGTGTGTGTGTGTGTGTGTGTGTGTGTGTGTGTGTGTGCATTTCATGGAGACTGCAGGTTGCTGTGGTAGAAGCTTGCTAAGGGTGCAGACAATTCCCATAAAACATTTGTTTTTTCAAAGCGTTACAATTGGCACTTTGCTAACATCAATAATTGGCAAAGTTTTCGTGGCGCCTCTGGCCAATGTGTGGGCTTGTGTGTGTTTAGGGTGTGTTTGGGGGGTGATGTGGGGGTGTGGATGGGGGATGGGTGGTGGTGGTGGTAGTGGTGGTGTGTTTGTATGTGTGTGGGTGTGGGTGAGTGTGTGTGTGTGTGGGGGGGGGGGTGTTCGGTGGTGATGGTTGTGGTGTGTGTGTGTGTGTGTGTGTGTGTGTGTGTGTGTGTGTGTGTGTGTGCGCTCGCGCGTGTGGTTTGGTGTGGTGTGGTGTGGTGTATGTTGTGGTGTGTTGTGTGTGTGTGTGGGGTGATGGTGGTGGTGGGGTGGTTTATGTGTGTAGTGTGTTGTGTGTGGTTGGCTGTTGTTGTGTGTATGTAGTGTGCTGTGTTGTGTGTGTTTTGTTGTGATATATATATATATATATATATATATATATATATATATATATATATATATATATATAGATGAAGAGAGAGAGAGAGAGAAGAGGAGAGAGAGAGAGAGAGAGAGATAGTGGCCGTCAGCACCTGGGCTTTATCACAGTTCTTGATTAAACCATTGACGCTGGGGGCAACAGCAAGGTGAGAGGCTGTATGACCAGTGGCTTTCTTTCCCACTCATGGAATTCCACTTTACAGCTTAGTCTTTAGTGATCGACTATGACTCTCTGACTAGGAGGCTTGACTTGCACAGTCCTTATGTGCTGCAGCCCTGGGGGCTAGTTTGCCTTTGGAGAACATCTCCAACGCTGACTGTCCTTATGCCCACTTGGCCGAGAGAGTGGGGATGTACTGTGGGCAAGGCATCTCCACTATAATCAAATTTCTGCCCAATTTCCGAAACAGCAGCTGCCTCCTCTGCTGTTTTGGAGGTCATCGTCGAACACGACGGACAAACATACATATATGAATGATATCTGTGTTTGTGTGTGTGTGTGTGTGTGTGTGTGTGTGTGTGTGTGTGTGTGTGTGTGTGTGTGTGTGTGTGTGTGTGTATGTGTGCTGTATGTCTGTTTTGTGTGTGTGTGTGTGTGTGTAATATCTGTCTGTGTTTCTGTGTGTATGCTTTGTGTGTATGTGTGTGCTGTATGTGTGTCTGTCTGTGTCTGTGTCTGTTTGTGTGTGTTTTCCTGCGTGTAAACGCATGAGATGAAGCGTTATCGATAAAGTTTTGCCAATGGACAGTGTGAGATGGGGAAAGCTAGAAAGATGTACATCAGCTCTCCCTTATAAGGGCCGTCCATCAAAGAGACAGACAGATAGGCAGAGACAGACAGACAGAGACACACAGACAGAGGTACAGAGACAGGACAGACCGACAGACAGACAGACAGAGACAGACAGACAGGAATAGAGACAGAGACAGACAGAGACAGACATACAGACGCAGGCAGAGAGACAGAGACAGACAGACAGACAGACGTTCGGAGAGACAGTCAGAGACAGACAGGCAGACAGACACATTGATAGGTAGACAGACCTACAGAGACCGAAGAGGGAATACCTACATATCTTTGCGCGAAGAGTGATGGTAGGAGATGCTATTGTTACGATCGTCCGGGTTCTTCATATTCATTCAATTTTAATCATCTTCGTCTCCATCTCATCCATTTATTCATTCCATTCATTCTCCTTTCATGCATTCTTATTTTATATTTTGATTTTGTTTTGTTTTTCTTTCATCATTCATTATTTTTCTCTTCTCTTTCTTTCTTTCTTTCTTTCTTTTCTTTCTTTCTTTTTTTTCTTTCTTTCTTTCTTTCTTTTCATTCATTCATTGCTTCTTTCATTTTTCTTTCATCATTCATTTCTCTCTCTCTCTCTCTCTCTCTCTCTCTCTCTCTCTCTCTCTCTCTCTCTCTCTCTCTCTCTCTCTCTCTCTCTCTCTCTCTCTCTCATCTCCCCCTCTCTCTCTCTCTTCATTTCCTTCTTCCTTCTTTCTTTCTTTCTTCTTTCTTTCTTCCTGCTTTCCTTCCTTCCTTCTTTCCTTCCTTTCAGTCTTTTTCTTTTGTTTCGTTTGTTCATACACTTTTTTCATTTATTCGTTCATCAGTTCGTTCGTTCTTGCTTGATTGCTTGCTCTCTTTCCTTTATTGTTGTTGGGATTTTTCGAGGGTTATTCATCCATTTTTTTCTTTCATTTATTCCTTGTCCATTACAGCCCACGTAACTACATAAGACATAATCAGGGCTGGCACAAAAAAGACAAGAAACCCCAACAATCAACAACAGTAAACAACAACAAACAAATGCCAACCTCCCTACCAAGATCAAAATCACCACCATCAGGACCAAAAATAGAAACCAAGACAGTTTATACGACAGCATAAAAAAATCCACACACAAAAAAAACGGGAAACACACGACAACGAAAATGCAAGTATCCAGTTTACTACGTTTTCATGCGAATTATTCAAAATGTGTAAGAACGAACTTCGCAAAACACATAAGCAAGGATCATTACACTATATTGACAAATAAAAAAAAGAACATCCTATTACACTATATTTGGCAGCTTAAAAAAAAAAAGAACGTCAAATACTTCCGAATACGAAAGTAAACGTGGGACTATAACCACAGCTGCAGTACACAGTTACGCTTTGTGTGACAACATTTTCGCGCCTTTTGATGGGACTTGAAACTTGAGAAAGAGAGGGATGTGGAGTAAAGGGAAGGAGATGGGGTAGGGGGGTTGGGGTAGGGGGTGTTGAATAGACAAGAAGGTGAACCTTGAACTTTAACTGTCATAAAATCGGAGATGCAAGTTCGGGTTGCCACTATGGTATCCATTTTTGAAGGATCTCTCTCTCTCTCTCTCTCTCTCTCTCTCTCTCTCCTCTCTCTCTCTCTCTCTCTCTCTCTCTCTCTCTCTCTCTCTCTCTCTCTCAAAGTAAAAAAGAAAAAAAAAGGGGGGGGGGGGAGCACATGGCTGCTTATTCATTATCCTTGAAATAAAAGAATTTGTCACTGTCATTCTCTCTCTCTCTCTATCATTTGAGTTCGAGTTCGACTTTTCTCTCTCTGTCTCTCTCCTCCCTCTCCCTCCCTCTCTCTCATCCCCCTCTCTCTCTCTACTCCCCCCCTCTCTCTCTCCCCTCTCCTCCCTCCCCTCCCTCTCTCTGCTGCAATGCCTCAATTTCTGTGAATGCTCCTGTCTCTGCTGTTCCCTCGCCGCTCATTCCCACCTCTCCGCTCCTGCTATACCCACATTCGTTAAGGGGCATCTTCAGGGTAGGAAGTCTGCAGGGAGCCCATCAAAATGCGTAACTCATGAAAACTGGTCTTTCAAGGTAAAAAAACTGAGGCAGTGAGAGAAAAAACGGCAGACAGCCAGCTTCCATCACTGGAAACATCACTGGATCCTATGGTATGAGAATCTCTGAGTTTTAGAACATTGCGGCTCGCGATCTGACGACCCGGGTTCGATTCCCGTTCCAGGGGGATATTTTCCCTTGGAGTTAACATCAGTGCAGACTCCATCCATCCACTCTCCCCCCCCAAAAAGTCCTTCGGATGAGACTGTAAACCGAGGGTCCCGTGTGCGAACGCTCGCGGAACATCTTGCGCACACGTTAAATCCTGTTCCGCTTTTCGTAAGAGTAGGCCATTGCGTGCCGGTGGGAACAGATGACAGATTTTACAAAACTGCATACACACGGGGACTGGATGTAAAATAAAAGCACGTAAGTTCTTATTTCATTATCCTCGATATAAAAGAATAATAATTTTTTTTAAAAGATAATAAAATGAAGTCAGCAGGGCAGTAGAGCGAAGACCGGAGCAAAATTAATGGAGAAGGAGGATCATGTAGGCGTCATTGGGTGTGGCGGCTAACATCGCACCGTGTGACACCGACAGGTGAGACAGGTAAGAATTGTATACCACCCTCAGTCGCAGCAGATTTTTCCTACCTAAAATTCGGGCTACTCTCCATGGAGGAAAGTGCGTAGCCACAAAAGCAGCGCCACCCATTTCTTTAAAAAAAACAACAACCGGTTTTTTTGGTCTGCATCTGTATTTGTCTCCTTATGAGAGGAGCTTTGTTTTTCTTCTACTATTTTTGTTTTTGTTTTATGGGGACAACTCTCTCTCGTTGCTATGGGGTTTTTGACGTACACGAAATGTGTGTTGCGCACGGGACCTTGGTTTATTATCATCTCATCCAAAAGACTAGCACCCAGACTCACACTCAGAGTGTAACAGAGAGATAGGGGGGGGGGGGCAAGGGGAGGGAGAGAGAGAGAGAGAGAGAGAGAGAGAGAGAGGGGAGAGAGAGAGAGAGAGAGAGAGAGAGAGAAGAGAGAGAGAGAGAGGGTGAGGGAGGAAGAGAGAACTCGAAATGGAATGATTTATTCACAGAAAGGCCATTGGCTTATACACGAAGGGGGGTTGCCGAACTGCTTAGCATTTTGGTTGGGGGGCGGGAAGGGGGGGATTGCAAAGCAACAGCAGCAGCAACAAAATGTTATTGTATAACAAAAAATCCTCAGTTACAAAATAAAAAAAATGACTTAAGATAATAATACATAAGGGGTTGCATCCTCATTCGGGACCTAACATGCCCCCCCCCCTCTCTCTCTCTCTCTCTCTCTCTCTCTCTCTCTCTCTCTCTCTCTCACGAGAGCCATTATCATATATACCCCTAAGGGCGGGGACAGGATATAAAAAAGCACATGGGTGCTTATTCATTATCCTCGAAATAAAAGAATTTGTCATTGTCATTGTCATTGTCCCACATCTCTGGCTTTCTACACGGGAGCATCACCCATAGACCGGTGATCCACCCCAGGGAGCTAAGGGAGAAGTCCTACCCAGTCAGTATCAGAAACGGTTAGACACAACAACCATCTCGCTGAAAGTGCTGGCGCCAACCCAGTAAGCAGTCACGCGCGGTAATAATTATTATATACACACAGTTTCTGTGCCAAAGCCTACACACCACCATTAACTTGTGCCATTTTTGATCCCTTTAGTTTTCCAGTACTACCCTTGCATTCATGCGCACGTATTAAGGCATCCACAGAAATAAAAACCACTTTTTGTTGTTGCGAAAGACTAGCTAGCCTCTGACTCGAAACTCGTGTGATTTTGCACAAATTAGGTAGGTTTGAGTTTTAAAAAAAAAATTCAGCAAACACTGTAACCCCGTCAGTCCCTTTGTCGTCTGCTAGCTTCCTAACTGCAATTTTATGCATGCACGGGGTCAACGCTGTAGGAGCATAGGCAATCCTCATTTTGATGATCATTTCCAACTTTTTCGTGACTACCTGGTATTGCTCTATGTCCTCAATCACAAAATCATGTACACTTTTTCAAACTTAAAAAAAAATCTGCTAAAATCACTAACGTTTTTTTTGTTCGACTAGCACTCTATTCAAGATACTACATGACCCGCAAGCTAATACAGGAGTGTAGCCAAATGCACACCTCATAAAGCCCGTGACATGTGTACACAAGGCTTGCGGTCAGAAAGCATGCCTTTATTTCAGCAGGAGGCCAGTGTAGCCATGTGGACGTGATTACCAGACTGTATTCCAAGACACTACGGGATAGGTCAGTTGTCAGAGCACTCGCGTTCCCAAAACCAATATTACGCAGCATCGAGCGTGGTTTCCAAGTGGATGGGTGACCGTTTGCGCGCCTTGGCTTCAGTATAGTCCCCCAGTTCACCCAGCTGTATAAATGGGTACCTACTCTCTTTAGGGTCTTGGAAGGTAAAGCAGTGATGGAGAGGAGATGGGTACAGCCCTCAATGATTATGCTGGCCTCTAAAGAAGCTGAGATCTCTCACATCTCGCTTCTCTACGACCACATAGGTTATGGGAACACCTTTACCTTTTTATTCCAAACTATCTTGAAGTCCTGTTAAGTATTGTGGGTTTGAATCTCAGTGGCCTCTTAGGGCTTTGTGGGTTAGTTGTTTCTGTCACTGTTATCGAGCATTCCTCGGTTCAAGCATCCTGGGGGATCAGCCACAATCTGTACTTCGTTTTCACGCATCATGCTTGGACACTATTGTAAGAGCACACACTGAAGTCAGCATCCAATTAAATAATTGCCTCCATTCTTGTATTTTTAGTAACATTACTGGTTTAAAAATAACTTTGATAGAAAAAGTAATTCATTTCAGCGTATAGTCCGTTGTGGAAACCCGACCTACCCAGCATGCACTCAAATCTTACGGGCGCATCGAGTTATTATGTAGTAAGCTGATCATCTGCTAAAAAGGACATCATGTGAAATGTCGTGTAACATTTTGTAGTGTATTTAAACATACAGTGAAGTTTCTTTGGGAAAAAATAAAACTAAAAAAATGTTTTCTTCTAAACAGTTACCTACACACAGAATACACGTTTGTCATCTGACGACACTATAGACATATGTATCTGTTCCAAATGACACAGTGCGAATCAGAATGGAAGCATGCGCATAATCAAACGAACACTGGAATAGATCTCTTGTTAAATCAGTTTCGTAGATTATAAAAAGGCTTTTGATTTCTTGAATAAGAAGACAATACAGGAATTTACGGGGCATGAAGTCCAACAAAAGTTTCTTTTCATTCTTATCCAAACGAGACAAGAGAATATGAACTATAGGACTACTCTTGCTGCTAACTTGTTTTATATAATTATATCAGAGGTCAAAATCGGGGTTTGGCAGGGTTATCTGCTATCTCTATTAAAAGTTTTCGAGACATTGCATCATGAGGTTAATAACAGCAAGAAAAGGTTAAAATACACACACATAGAAAGATAGATACGTAGATAGATTGATAGATAGAGTGATAGAGCGATAGAGTGATAGATTGAAATAGATAGATTGAGCTAGATAGGTAGATAGACAGACAGACAGACAGATAGATAGATAGATAGATAGATAAACAGACAGACAGACAGATATATAGACAAACAGATAGATAGATACATAGACAGACAAACAAATAGATAGACAAACACCCCGCAAGCCCACTGTTATTGTTACGAAACACTGGCTACTCGGCGTCTCAAGAATGCCTTTTGAATCGCACAGACATCTGTAGAAACGTACAAAACCACAGCGCCCACACAGTCCACAACGCAACCTGTGGGAACATTACATACGTACGTCCCTTGTCTGTGCCTGTGCTCCCAGCCCCAAAGCCCTCCTGTCCCTAACGCTGCCTGCCAGCAGCCACTTAACCTGCCAGTACTGGCAATGGATCAGAGAATGGTGTGGGAGGAAGGGCTGGCTGCCTTTCCACCTTTCAAATTCACACACGTTAGCGCTAGAATGTTGGGGGAACTAGCAGACTGGTCCAAAAGGTGTGGTTTCTCTTAGGGAGAACTGTTTTGCTTTGGGATAGGAGGTTTAGCGGCTAGACCGAACTACACCTGTCTGAAAAGCGAGAAGTTGCGCGTTAAGCCGAGCCTTTCCCTGTGTCCTCGAGATGCTAGGTGATAGCTTGAGGATTGCAGATCAGAAGAGCTAATGAAGCAATCTCCTATGCATGAGGTATGATTAGCAAGGTTCAACACTTTTGCCAACTTGTTTCACAATTCGCTGTCATAATAATATCCACTATCTTTTAGAGAGAGATACTGATTATCTTACGTCAGGGAATCGCCAAGTAATACAGAATGGCTAAGTATCATACAAGAGAGAGATTTTTATAAATAAATAAAAATTGATGGTGTGGTATAAAGTAAAGATGTGTCTAAGAAGTGTATACAGTAAAGAAGTGTATAGCGAGGTGGTATGAAGTAACGATGTTGAAGTGTATAATAGCGTGGTATGAAGTACAGATGTTGAATTGTATAGCGGTGTGGTATGAAGTAACGATGTTGAATTGTACAGCAGTGTGGTGTGAAGTAAAGATGTTGTAGTGTATTGATAGTGTGGTATGAAGTAAAGATGTAGAAGTGTATAGCAGTGTGGTATGAAGTAAAGATGTTGTAGTGTATTGATGGTGTGGTATGAAGTGAAGATGTAGAAGTGTATAGCAATGTGGTATGAAATAAAGATGTTGTAGTGTATTGATGGTGTGGTATGAAATAAAGATGTAGAAGTGTATTGATGGTGTGGTATGAAGTAAAGATGTAGAAGTGTATAGCAGTGTGGTGTGAAGTAAAGATGTTGTAGTGTATTGATGGTGTGGTATGGAAGTAAACATGTAGAAGTGTATTGACTGTGTGGTATGAAGTAAAGATGTAGAAGTGTTTAGCAGTGTGGTATGAAGTAAAGATGTAGAAGTGTATTGATGGTGTGGTATGAAGTAAAGATGTTGTAGTGTATTGATGGTGTGGTATGAAGTAAAGGTGTAGAAGTGTATTGGAAGTGTGGAATGAAGTAAAGATGTAGAAGTGTATAGCAGTGTGGTATGAAGTAAAGATGTAGAAGTGTATAGCAGTGTGGTGTGAAGTAAAGATGTTTTAGTGTATTGATGGTGTGGTATGAAGTAAAGATGTTGAAGTGTATAATAGCGTGGTATAAAGTACAGATGTTGAATTGTATAGTGGTGTGGTATGAAGTAAAGATGTAGAAGCGTATTGATGGTGTGGTATGAAGTAAAGATGTAGAAGTGTAGTGATGGTGTGGTATGAAGTAAAGATGTAGAAGTGTAGTGACGGTGTGGTATAAATGAAAGATATTGAAGTGTATAGCGGTGTGATATAAAGGAACGATGTTGAACCCTGTAACAGTGTGGTATAAACTAAAGATGTTGAAGTGTAAAAAATAAAATGGTCAAGCCATGATGTGTCTTCTTCCCTACTCCTTAACTTTGTGGCTATTTCAAGCAACTTGGTCCAAGCCAAAAACATCGTCAATTATTGACGCGAGCGAAGTTACGAAAGAACTTAAAAACAGTTACACTTCTCATCCAGTCTGTATTTACCGTCTCAAGGTGTTTCCCAGCTGGGATGAGTGAGACTTAGTGAAGTTTCTGGGCGATCCCTTGGGTGTTAAACTGGGGGAACACGCAACAGCAGCACCAACAACATTTAAAATAACTCTTTGCTTTCCCATCTCTGCCAAACAAAAGCAGACTTTAAGACACACACACACACAAATCCCAAACCGTTCCATAGAAAAGTGTTTTTTTAAAGACTAACTAGCCAAAAACGCAGCATTCCACAAAAAATAAAAACCCCACCCCCACCACCATCTAAAAATTTAAAACTCGCCAAAAACATGTTTCGTAAAGTCTCTCTCTCTCTCTCTCTCTCTCTCTCTCTCTCTCTCTCTCTCTCTCTCTCTCCTCTCTCTCTCTCTCTCTCTCTCTCAATTTACTTTCAACCCCCTTAGGAGTTTTGGGCGGAAAAAAAACTTGGAAAGCAGCGTAAAATCCGTAATCCGATTTCCCACCCAGGTGCTTCTTTTATGAAATAACACTCTAGGGGCCACGGCTGTTGTTTTTCCGTAACGTTGCAACATTTCCTGCACGCAGCAGCGATAGGGAGAGGTGCTTTCAAGCTTAACTTCCTCCTCTCTACTGCGTAAGCAAGTTTCAAAATGGGAGCTAGAAGTGATCCCGAACATCATTATTTCCTTGTTTAGATTATCAGGTGAAAAATATATGTTAAGAGCTGACTCTGGAAAAGTACACCGTAAAAATAATATTTTTTTATAGAATAATCTGTGTTGGCTTGATTTCTCTCTCTCTCTCTCTCTCTCTCTCTCTCTCTCTCTCTCTCTCTCTCTCTCTCTCTCTCATCTCTCTCTCTCTCTCTCCTCTCTCTCTCTCTCTCTCAACTTTTATGAGGAGTCGGTGGAGCACTGACCCCGAGTTTATCAAGAATACAAGAATTTATTACCTCAAAATTCCACTGGTTTATATATATGAAGATACACATTCATTGACATACAGACCTTCTCAAACACTGGGACATACTGACTGAGATGATAAAGTGCTGGTATTGGTATTGGTGTAGGTGTTATCGTGTAATGTGTGCGAGGTGATGGTCGTATACTGTGTTGCGTTATTCCTCTGTGATAAATGGTTTTCCTGTTTTACTTTTTTATGTACGGCTTGTAACCCACATGAATTTCTCTGTCTGTGAGATAATAAAGCGTTTGAAGTGAATTTACTTGAATACACACACTACTCATTTACTCATTAGTAACTAGCAAAATTCAACACCAATATATTTACAAGATACAACATAACATAGATAACTAAAACTGATTTAGTGTGGTTTTCAAAAAGCGGACTACTTTTTCGTGTCGGTTTTTTGTTTTTTGTGTGTGTTATATAATGTATAAAATGTTATTATGTTTGGCTTTTTACTATATACTTTTGGCAATAACTTGGATCTACTTTCACCGAAACACGGGCATTTGAAAACGTCAAGAAATTCATCGCCCAAATGTTGAGTTGTGCATTAAGTACAAATTCGTTCATATTGTGGGATGTTTGCTATTCTTCCTCTCTGAATGGGCTGCATATTAATCAAGTCAAGTCAAGGTTAAGTCAAAAACACTTTAATCACCATCCCATAAAGGGCAATTACAATAATGACAGGCAAATTGGTACGTATCATAATCTCGAAAGACACAAAAAGCTATATTTCATATTGGTAAAAACATTCCAAGATAACTTCAAATAAAAATGTTACGAACACACACACACACACACACACACACACACACACACACACACACACACACACACACACACACACACACACACACACACACACACACACACACACAAACACTCACATCCAATCCGTCAGACAGACTGAGAGAGAAACAAGCAGACAAATGCAGCAACAGTTAATGTCCACATCAATGAAATAAACACATGGCCATAAGCCCGACAGTAATGTTTCCGATGCCCTCCAGTCCTCTTTAAACAATACACATTCCTGTTAAAATCCCATCAAGTTTCACTCAACCAACCCATTGAAAAGGCACATCACGGTCACACATTTTATTTTGTGTGTCTGGGGGATGGGGAGGAGGTAGAATAGAGAGACACAGGCACAGACATAGAAAAACAGACAGATAATTTTATACAGGAGGAGGGAGAGAGAGAGAGAGAGAGAGAGAGAGAGAGAGAGAGAGAGAGAGAGAGAGAAACAGAGACAGACAGACAGAAACAGAAAGAGACAAAAACACCACACAACAAACTCACACACATACACATGCACACACACGCACACACACACACACACACACACACACACACACACACACACACACACACACACACACACACACACACACACACACACACACACACACACACACACACAATCAAACAGGGAAGACGGTATAGCCTGGTGGTTACAGTGATGTATTCGTGATCTGCTGACCCGGGTTCGATTCTCTTTTGAGAGGATTTTTCCTCTGGTGTTAACATAAGTGCCAACTCCACTCTCCACAAAAGTCCTTCGGATGAGACTATAAACCGAGGTCCCATGTGCGAATGCACGCAGGACATCTTGCGCACACGTTAAAACCCGTTCCGCTTTTCGGAAGAGTAGGCCATTGTGTGCCGGTGGGTACAAATGACAAAATTTACAAAACTGTATACACACGGGGACTGGATGAAAAAAGCATATGAGTGCTTATTCCATTATCCTCGAAATAAAAGAGTAAAATAAAATGAACAAAAAAATAAAAAGAGACAAACAGACAAACTCAGAAACCCAACAGCAACAGAGCACTGGAAAGCAGGGGGAAACAAAATTAATAACACAAACACACAAAATGTCCACATCAATAAAATAAACACATGGCCACAAGCCCCACAGTAATGTTTCCGATGCCCTCCCTACAGCCCTCTCCAAACAATACACATTCCTGTTAAAATCCCATCAAGTTTCACTCAACCAGTCCATTGAAAAGGCACATCATGGACACACATTTTATTTTGTGTGTCTGGGGGGTGGGGAGGAGGTAGAATAGAGAGACACAGGCACAGACATAGAAAAACAGACAGAGATAATTTTATACAGGAGGAGGGAGAGAGAGAGACAGAGAAACAGAGACAGACAGACAGAAACTGAAAGAGACAGAAACACCACACAACAGACTCACACACATACACATGCACACACACACACACACACACGCGCGCGCGCGCGCCAAACACACTTACTCAAACACACACACACTCACACACACACACACACACACACACACACACACACACACACACACACACACACACACACACACACACACACACACACACACACACACACAATCAAACAGGGAAGACGGGATAGCCTGGTGGTTACAGTGATGTATTCGTGATCTGCTGACCTGGGTTCGATTCTCTTTCGAGGGGATTTTTCCTCTGGTGTTAACATTAGTGCCGACTCCACTACCCACAAAAGTCATTCGGATGAGACTGTAAACCGAGGTCCCGTGTGCGAATGCACGCAGAACATCTTGCGCACACGTTAAAACCCGTTCCGCTTTTTGGGAGAGTAGGCCATTGTGTGCCAATGGAAACAGATGACAAAAGTTACAAAAAAGCATACACACGGGGACTGGATGTAAAAAAGCACATGAATGCTTATTCCATTATCCTCGATAGAAAAGAATAAATAAATAAAAATAAATGAATAAAACACACACACAATCAAACACACAGACAAACAGACAAACTCAGAAACCCAACAGCAACAGAGCGCAGGAAAGCACCAGGAAACAAAATTAATAACACACACACACAAAATGTCCACATCAATAAAATAAACACATGGCCACAAGCCCCACAGTAATGTTCCCGATGCCCTCCCTACAGCCCTCTCCAAACAATACACATGCCTGTTAAAATCCCATCAAGTTTCACTCAACCAACCCATTGAAAAGGCACATCATGGTCAAACATTTTAGTTTGTGTGTCTGGGGTGTTGGGTGGGGAGGAGTAGAATAGAGAGACACAGGCACAGACATAGAAAACCAGAGACAGATATAATTTTATACAGGAGGAGGGAGAGAGAGAGAGAGAGACAGAGAAACAGAGACAGACAGACAGAAACAGAAAGAGACAGAAACACCACACAACAGACTCACACACATACAAACACACACACACACACACACACACACACACACACACACACACACACACACACACACACACACACACACACACACACACACACACACACTTACTCACTCATACACACACACAATCAAACAGGGGAGACGGGATAGCCTGGTGGTTACAGTGATGTATTTGTGATCTGCTGACCCGGGTTCGATTCTCGTTCGAGAGGATTTTTCCTCTGGAGTTAACATCAGACTATAAACCGAGGTCCCATGTGCGAATGCACGCAGAACATCTTGCGCACACGTTAAAACCCGTTCCGCTTTTGGGAAGAGTAGGCCATTGTGTGCCGGTGGAAACAGATAACAAAATTTACAAAAACGCATACACACGGGGACTGGATGTAAAAAAGCACGTGAGTGCTTATTCCATTATCCTCGAAATAAAAGAATAAAATAAAATGAACAAAAAAATAAAGACAGACAAACAGACAAACTCAGAAACCCAACAGCAACAGAGCGCAGGAAAGCACCAGGAAACAAAATTAATAACACACACAAAAAAATGTCCACATCAATAAAATAAACACATGGCCACAAGCCCCACAGTAATGTTTCCGATGCCCTCCCTACAGCCTTCTCCAAACAATACACATACCTGTTAAAATCCCATCAAGTTTCACTCAACCAGTCCATTGAAAAGGCACATCATGGTCAAACATTTTATTTTATGTGTCTGGGGTAGGGGAGGGGTAGGCTTTTTATTTTTGTTTTGTGTGGGTTTGGGTTTTTTTGCAGGTAACTCTTTCAAAATCCAATCTTATTAAGGGATACATCAAGTTCACATGCATGTACTCTCTCATATCTATTTTAAAGGGCAAATCAAGTCCACAAACTTTTGTCACTTTTTCATAATCTAATTCTATTTTAAAGTGGAAATCAAGTCAAAAACCGTTTGTCAATCTCTCATAATCAATCTATTTTAAAGGGCAAATCGAGTCAAACACTGTTTGTTACTCTCTCATATTCTAATTTATTTCAAAGGGCAAATCCAGTTAAATTGACTTATCAAATATTTGAAAAAGAAGTCATTCAGCTGAAACTATAAACCAAGATCCCATGTGCGAACGCACACAAAAAATCTTACACACACGTTAAAATCTGTCCCATTTTTCGGAAGAGTAAGCTATTGTGTGCTGGTGGGATCAAAGATGACCAAAATTGACAAAACTGCATGCACATGTGGACAGGATGTAACAATGAAACACAAGAGTGCTTATTCCATTATCCTCGAAAGAAACGAATGAAAGAAAAGAAATAATAAAAATTAGAAAGCAAAAGAGAGGGAAAAAAACAAAGACAAGAAAGCAAAAAGACAAAATATAAACCAAGAAAACCCCAAACCACAAGCAAAAAAAAAAACAAAACAAAAAAATAAAGCCAACTCCAAAATGAGCACCAAAAAAAGCTCCTCTAACTCCGAACTGCTTTCAAATCAAGCAAAAGAAGACCTCTTTCTGTGGTTTTTGATACTTCTTGACCTTTCGGATTATCTGTGGAGTGTAGCCTGTAATATCCGGTCAGATGAAGAGTCATGTCCGAAGCCAATACGTGACCTGTGTTCTTATTGCTCCTCCCCTCCTCTCCCCCACCTCTCTTCTCCTGCCTCCCCCTCCCTCTTCTCCTGCCTCCCCCTCTCCCTCCATCCTATTTGGAACTCTCCCTCCTTTTTCGTTTTACGTCTTTTCTTTTCGCTAATGGGGATAGTTCTGTTCTAAAGGATGCTGATTCGTGGATACTCGCTGGCTGTCTACGAACCTTCTGTCTCTCGTCTGTCTGTCTGTCTAGCTGGCTGGCTGGTTGGCTACCTGGCTGTCTGGTTGTCTGTCTGTCTGTCTGGCTGTCTGTCTGCCCCCCTCTCTCTCTCAGTTGTCTGGAGGCTAATGATAACACATTGTGAAAGGGTTAACTCGTATACTACGGCCAATGCCGGTGACCTCTCTCTCTGTGCAAAAGGGTTAACTGGTGAGCTGTAGCCAATGCTACCCCCCCCCCCCCCTCTCTGTCTGTCTGTCTGTCTGTCTGCCTCTCTCTCTCAGATGTCTGGAGGCTAATGATAACACATTGTGAAAGGGTTAAATCGTATACTACAGCCAATGGCGGTGATCTCTCTCTCTCTATCTGCAAAGTAGGGTTAACTGGTAAGCTAACCCCCCTCTCCCTCTCCCTCCCTCCCCTCTCTCTTCTCCTCTCTCTCTCTCACTCTCTCTCTCTCTCTCATCTCTCCTCTCTCTCTCTCTCTCTCTCTCTCCTCTCTCTCTCTCTTTGTCTGTCTGTCTATCTGCCCCCCCCCCCCTCTCTCAGTTGTCTGGAGGCTAATGATAACACGTTGTGAAGGGGTTAAATCGCATTGTACAGCCAATGCCGTTGATCTCTCTCTCTCTCTCTCTCTCTCTCTCTCTCTCTCCTCTCTCTCTCTCTCTCTCTCTCCTCTGCAAAAAGGGTTAACTGGTGTGCTCTCTCTCCCCCTCCTCCATCCTCTCTCCCTCCTCCCTCTCCCTCCCCCCCCTCTCTCTCTCTCCCCCTCTCTCTCTCTCTCCCTCCCTCTCTCCCCCTTCTCTCTCTCCTCCCCCCCCCCCCTCTCTCTCTCTCTGGTCAGGTCAGGACAGGACAGGACAGGACAGGACAGGCCCTATGATACCACGCTGTCAAAAGCTTGATACGTGTACCATAGTTAATCCTGGCCATCTCATTTTTTATCCAAGAGATAGAGGGGTCAGCGGGATGGGGGTGGAGGTGGAGGAGGAAGGAAGGTTATGATGCTAAGTGTGGGGTAGGTGGGTGGATGGGTGGGTTGGGAGGGGGTGAGGGGGGGGGGGGGGGGTAGTGATGCTACCGGTGCTGCTAGCTTGTTAAGGGTTAATGTATGGATTGAGGGCTCAGTGGCCGATACTGGAGTAACTATGATGGTAGTATAGAATGGTGATTTGTGTGTGTGTGTGTGTTGTGTGTGTTGTGTGTTGTGTGTGTGTACATGTGTGTTGTGTGTGTGTTGTGATGTGTATGTGTGTGTGTTGTGTGTGTTAGTTGTTTACGTGTGTGTGTGTTGTGTTAGAGTGTGTGGTTGTGTTGCGTATGTGGTGTGTGTGTGTGTGTGTGTGTGTGTGTTGTGATGTGTATATGTGTGTGTGTGTGTGTGTGTGTGTGTGTGTGTGTGTGTGTGTGTTTGGTGTGTGTGTGTGGCGGGGGGTGTGTGTGTGGGCGGGGGGTGTATATGTGTTGTGGTATGTGTGTGTTTGTGTTTGTGTGTATGTTTGTGTGTATGTTTGTGTGTGTATATATATTACGTGTGTATGTGTGCGCGCGCGCACACGTGAGTGTGTGTGTGTGAGTGTGTGTGAGTGAGTGATGTGTGTGTGTGTGTGTGTGTGGTGTACGCGCGCGCGCCCGCGTGATCTGAGCTTGGGGAAGAAATTGTGGAGGAGAAAAAGTGGAGGGAGGGGGTTCAATTCCCTGGGTGGGGGGGGGGGGGGTGGGTGGGTGGGTAGGGGTGTGTTCTCTGTCCGTATGAAGTGTGTCTGGCAGACTGACAGTTAGTTGCTTGTGGTAGTCTGAAGTGGTGCTAAGGGTCGCTTGTTGCGGTCATTCTGTGTTTATCAAGCCGAAATCGGATGCGCTGGGCCCGACTGCCCAGGCGCTTAACGG
This sequence comes from Rapana venosa, assembly GCA_028751875.1. Taxonomy (NCBI): domain Eukaryota; kingdom Metazoa; phylum Mollusca; class Gastropoda; order Neogastropoda; family Muricidae; genus Rapana; species Rapana venosa. Next base: position 18,028,848 of record CM054165.1, on the reverse strand, counting down.
CAGCGTGACGCATTTTTGATCATATGACAGACAACAATATTTTGCTGTCTGAGAGTTCGACGATGTAGAAAAAGATGAGAAGAAATGTGTGTTTATGTATGGCTTTTGTCTGGGTATCTTTTCTGTGTTTCTGTCTGTCTG
>CM054165.1:18008707-18021207 GCA_028751875.1 Rapana venosa | reverse complement strand
ATTAGTTCAGAAATAGCAAAAATGCTTATTCTAAATACTGTTTCACTCTGTCATCGTTTCAGATGGGTAAACAGTAGAGTCTATAATTTTATATAAAAATTGCTGCTTTATTTCCATCAGATACAAACTTTTATCTGGACTTCTGAGCAATGTCAAACAATGAAAAGGAATGTAACTGTTTGTGATAGCCCATGAATGGGAGGTAATATTGCCATCAGATACAATGAAGGCTTTACTTCGCACATATAATGTATCCAAAACGTTAAATATAGTTGAGCAGCGTTTATATGCAGAATAACTTAACACACGTAAAATAACTTACACATTGAAGAGAGTTTAGGAGGATTAGAAGGTCTTTATCTTAAAATTGAAGTGGAAGTTGTTACAGTTATTGAAACTAAGTGAGGTGACAGTCAAAATATGACATTCATGGTCAGTAGGGCTTTAAACACCACGAAATGAAATAATAATATCAATGATAATAATAATAATAATAATAATAATAATTAATAATGGCGCTTTATCTTGTAAGACCATATCAAAGCGCTTGTGTTCAACCTATTCTTATACATACAACCAAATCACAAATACATTTACAAATTGAAATTCTCTCTCCCTCTCCCTCTCTCTCTCTCTCTCTCTCTCTCTCAACACACACACACACACACACACACACACACACACACACACACATGAAGGTTATACACTTTGGCCGGGTGATGGGAATTTTGGCTGTTGAAGGCAGGGACAGATTTGAGATGAAACAGAACGGGAAATCTTAGATTTGAAAAAAATATGAATTGAGGCTGGATTTAAAAGTGTCATTAGTAGGCATTCAGTGAAGAGAAAGAATGGACCAGAAATAGAGAAAGATAAACACACACACACACACACGCACGCACGCACGCACGCACGCACCCACACATGCACGCACGCATGAAGACACACACATACACACACACTTTCAACACATACATGCAAACGCACGGCCATTCACACACGAACATATTAGAGCGCACGAGTACATGATATGATATTTAGACATGTTATGTTTAATGCAGATACGGTGAGAAGAGAGAGAGAGAGAGAGAGAGAGAGAAGAGAGAGAGAGAGAGAGAGAGAGAGAGAGAGAGAGAGGAGAGAGAGAGAAACACAGATCTACGTATGGAGAGATATAAAGGAGTTAGAATGATATTTTCCCTGTTCAATAATAAAAATGTATGGATTGTTTGAATCTAAGCAGCCCTCCACCTTTCATTCTATTGTCTAGGTCATATGACACCTGTTCGCTGCTCAAAAATCCTCTTTTTTCAATGAAATTGAAACAAATATCGTCATCGAAGGCTCAGACAGCAACTACTGTTGTTTGTCACATGAGCGAAACTGGACAAATCAGGCCGGACACATCCGACTTTGGCATGGGAGAGATTTGCTATTGTATAAGTCTTTCTGGAAAAAGGCAGGAGAATGGACCAAGAAGGCAGTAAATACGACAAGAATGAGGTGAGTAGAAGAAAAGGAACAAGGCAGAAACAAAGAGAGGGATAGAAAAGAGGGAATTCCTAGCACAGAATTTCCAGAAGGTGGAGATGTTTTTATACTGACAACGCCCCCCCCCCCCCCCCCCCCCCGCATCCCCATGGAGTAGGTTTTAAGCCCCACCGATCACAGAAGTCGAATTGTACATATGTTAAAATGTCATATTAAATCCATCCCTTAAGTCTGAATATTCCTACAACCTTAACGGTGGGTAAATGGCCGCATACAGAACATCTCTCCATTGGTGAACCTGGGAGCTCTAGCAGAAAAAAAAGCTACGCAATTATTTACGATTAAAACAAGGTTAAAACCAGCTCTTCTCATGTTCCTGGTATCAACGCCCCGGTCAACCATAAGGGTCAAAAGAAGATGGTAACTGCATTGTAGGAGACCCCCATTAATGACACGTAGAAATGAGATGAAACCTGAAAAAAACCCTACCCAAAAAACAAATCCCAAAAATAAAAACAAAAACATAAAATGTGTTCCTGATAAAGATTGACATGCTAACTGTGTTAACTAATATCATCATCTTCTTTGACTGTGTCTTTATCTTGAAGACGTTAATTTTCAGTGTCTCAAAAAAATTCATTGTGTCCAGAGTATTTTATTTACGCTGTCACTTTTGCGACATTTTACCAAACAAATCTCCCACCCCCACCCCTATAATAAGAATAAATGTTAACAAACAAACATGAAATGAAATTAGCACGCCACCACAAAGGCAGTGCAACCATGTTTGTTTCATTATATTTTCATTTATTTAGCTTACACCTGCATGTGTAACTGTTTTGCTTTAAGGGTGACAGTTTCTACAGAAACTTTTCAGGTGACCACTGTCTTCAAGCTGTGAAATATTTTACTGCATATGAACCTTGTTTACTTGTGTTTAGATTGACAAACACGACGTGTGTGCTAGTCTTTCGGATGAGACGATAAACCGAGGTCCCGTGTGTTACAGAAAATTATGCAGCGCACGAAAAAGAACCCATGGCAACAAGAGAGTTGTCCCTGGCAAAATTCTTAGAAAAAAGTCACTCTGGTAGGGAAAGAAATACAGTTGCAAGCAAAAAAAAAAAACAAAAAAAAAAGGGGTGGCGCTGCTCTTGTGGCGACGTGCTCTCCCCGGGGAGAGCAGCCCGAATTTCACGCAGAGAAATCTCGTGACTTAAAGTGGTATAAAAAAATAAATAAATAAATAAAATAAAATAAAATTTCAAGTCAGTATTACTTCTTCACAGGAATCTTTAACAATTACATCCCTTTTTTTGGTTTGAAGTCGTTTCGTAGTCCAGATCAAAGCTCCCATCTGATGGAAATGAAGCAACAATTTTTTATGACATTGTACAAATTGCTGTTTACCTGTCTGAAACAAGTGATGGGTGAAGTTAAATTATTGTAGACATGACTTTTTTTTGAATTTGTAAAATGATATAAAAGACACCTTCAAAGTTTGGAGTTGTTACTTTGATAATATATCATAAAAGTTAAGATGCTGCAACTTAAATTGTGTGTTAGGTTTTTGTGATCTCTATGGGGATCACCCCTAACTTCTAATCCTCCAAAGTTTGGAGGAGATGTGTTGTCTATCTTCCCATGTTCAAGTCATTTTCTTTTCAATTTTTTTAAGGGAGGGGGAGCTGGGGTTGGGGGGAGAATAGAAGGGGTTAGGGGCAACTAGTGGGGGAAGAATAGAAGGGGTTAGGGGCAACTAGTGGGGGGAGAATAGAAGGGGTTAGGGGAAGAATAGAAGGGGTTAGGGGCAACTAGTGGGGGGAGAATAGAAGGGGTTAGGGGAGAATAGAAGGGGTTAGGGCAACTAGTGGGGGAAGAATAAGAAGGGGTTAGGGGAAGAATAGAAGGGGTTAGGGGCAACTAGTGGGGGAGAATAGAAGGGGTTAGGGGAAGAATAGAAGGGGTTAGGGCACTATGGGGAGGAGAATAGAAGGGGTTAGGGGAGAAGATAGAAAGGGGTTAGGGGCAACTAGTGAGAAAGGGTGGGAGAATAGAAGGGGTTAGGGCACTAGTGGGGAGAATAGAAGGGGTTAGGGGAAGAATAGAAGGGTTTAGGGGGGAAATAGAAGGGGTTAGGGAAAGAACTAGTGGGGGGAGAATAGAAGGGGTTAGGGGAGAATAGAAGGGGTTAGGGGCAACTAGTGGGGGAAGAATAGAAGGGGTTAGGGGAATAGGGTGGGGAGAAAGAAGGGGTTAGGGGCAACTAGTGGGGGAGAATAGAAGGGGTTAGGGGAAGAATAGAAGGGGTTAGGGGCAACTAGTGGGGGAAGAATAGAAGGGGTTAGGGGAAATAGAAGGGGTTAAGGGCAACTAGTGGGGGAAATAGAAGGGGTTAGGGGAAGAATAGAAGGGGTTAGGGGCAACTAGTGGGGGGAGAATAGAAGGGGTTAGGGGAAGAATAGAAGGGGTTAGGATAAGGGGTAGGGAAGAATAGAAGGGGTTAAGGGCAACTAGTGGGGGGAGAATAGAAGGGGTTAGGGAAATAGTGGGGGAAGAATAGAAGGGTTAGGGGCAACTAGTGGGGGGAGAATAGAAGGGTTAGGGGAGAATAGAAGGGGTTAGGGGCAACTAGTGGGGGAGAATAGAAGGGTTAGGGGAAGAGAATAGAAGGGGTTAAGGGCAACTAGTGGGGGGAGAATAGAAGGGGTTAAGGGCAACTAGTGGGGGAAGATAAGAAGGGGTTAGGGCAACTAGTGGGGGGAGAATAGAAGGGGTGATAGGGGAAGAATAGAAGGGGTTAAGGGCAACTAGTGGGGGAAGAATAGAAGGGGTTAAGGGAAACTAGTGGGGGAAGAATAGAAGGGGTTAGGGGCAACTAGTGGGGGAGAATAGAAGGGGTTAGGGGCAACTAGTGGGGGGAGAATAAAAAGGGGTTTAAAGGGGCAACAGTGGGGGGAGAACAGAAGGGGTTAGGGGCAACTAGTGGGGGGAGAATAGAAGGGGTTAAGGGCAACTAGTGGGGGGGAAATAGAAGGGGTTAAGGGCAACTAGTGGGGGGAGAATAGAAGGGGTTAAGGGCAACTATTGGGGGAAGAATAGAAGGGGTTAAGGGCAACTTGTGGGGAGGAGAATAGAAGGGGTAGGGGCAACTTGTGGGGGGAGAATAGAAGGGGTTAGGGGCAACTAGTGGGGGAAGAATAGAAGGGGTTAAGGGCAACTATGGGGGAAGAATAGAAGGGGTTAGGGGCAACTTTGGGGGAAGAATAGAAGGGGTAGGGGCAACTATGGGGTGGAGAATAGAAGGGGTTAGGGGCAACTTGGGGGGGGTGGGGAGAATAAAAAGGGGATAAGGGAAGGGGGTTTCTAGAAGGGAGGGGGGAGGAGAATAGAAGGGGATAGGGGCAGCTGGAGGAGAAGAAGGAGATAGGGGCAGTTGGGGGGGGGGGGGGGGTTGGGGAAGACTGGAAGGGGATAGGGGCAGCTTTGGGGATGGAGAATAGAAGGGGATAGGCACTTTGGGGGATGGAGAATAGAAGGTTATAGGAGGGTTAGACTGGGGGGATATAGGGAAGGTGTATACTGGGGTATAGATGGGGAAGGTAACTGGGGAAAATAGTGGGGTGGATGGATGGGATGCAATTTCTACAAGTTTATTCAAGCTGTGAATGTTTGTGTGTTTAAAGAGTTGCAAACGGCTATGTGTGCTTTTATTTTATCTTATCTTATAGGTGTTAAGTTATGGGGGGGGGGGGGGGGGAGGATAGAATAGGAGATGAAGTCAATTTAGGGTGGAAGAAGAGGTAGAATAAAAAGAGAAGGTAAGCTATTTATTTTTTAAAATGTATTTATTCTTTTATATTGAGGATAATGAAATACTCATGTGGTATTTTATGTCCAGTCCCCGTGTGTATGCGGTTTTGTAAATTTTGTTATCTGTTCCCACCAGCACATAATGGCCTACTCTTTCAAAAAGTGGAACAGGATTTAACGTGTGCACAAGATGCTCTGCATGCGTTCGCGCATGGGACCTCAGTTTATAGTCTCATCCAAAGGACTTTTGGGCAGAGTGGAGTCTGCACTGATGTTAATTCCAGGGGAAAAATCCCCTTGAACAGGACGCGAACCTGGGTCATAAAATTGTGAGTGCAATGTTCTAACAATTAGATCATGGGAGGGAGGGGATAGGTCAGGGAGGAGGAGGGGCAGGTTTTGGGGAGGGAGAAGGTAAACCGATATGGGGAGGAGAGGGGAAGGTTAGAGAGAAGGAGGGGATAGGTTGGTGGAGGGAAGTAGGTTAGGGGGAGGAAGGGTAGGTATTGGGGTAGTTTAGGTGGAAGGAAGAGGGGATAGAGTAGGGGAGGGAAGGGCAGGGGTAGTTTAGGGAAAGGTTTACCTTTGTCATGGTCTATGATAAGTAGGCCGTATATCTTTAAATATCAAATTAAGTGGGAAACAGATGGTCAATATAGTGTTTCCCATGCCAGTATTGCAGAGGAGGATCCAAAGTATATGTATGCCAAAAGGTACGCTATCACTCTCATTTGCAGGTTTTGACCATTATCCTTGCATTAACGGCTTGACTATTAGGGATACATCATGATATTAAAATAAGCCCGATACCCACACGAAAGAGAAAGAGAGAGAGGGGGTGGGGTGCGAGAAATGGGGGAAGAGAGAGAGAGAGAGAGAACACAACACATATACACATAAACAAACACACACAACACACACACAACACACACACTCACACACACATCACACACACAACACACACTCACACACACAAACACACACACACACCACAGACACGTAACACACCACAACACACAAACACACACACACACACACACACCACACACACACACACACACACACACACACCCACCACACCACACACACATCACGCCACACACACACACACACACACACCACACACACACACACACAAACACACACACACAACACACACACACAAACACACACAACTCACACACACACACACACAACACACACACACAAACAAACACACACACAAACAACACACACACAAACACAACACATACAACACACAAACACATACACTCACCACACCACACCACACCACACCAACACCATAACCCCCCTCCCCCCCCCCAACACACAACACACACAAGAGGGAACAATGCATGAATGATGCATGCACACATGTGCTGACTGGCCGCGTAAGTTGATCTCCATACAATAGTCCTGTCACCCTGCTTCCCTTCAGAGAAAGGACCTCGCTATCATTCATTCATACACATAGGGTGTTTGGGTTGCATGGTATAGTGGGGTGGGGGGGGGGGGGGGGGGGGTTAATGCGTGTGTGTGAGTGTATGTGTAATGTGTGTTGTGTTGTGTGTGTTGTGTTGTGTGTGGTGAGTGTATGTGTAGTGTGTGTGTATGAAGTGAGTGTGTATGAAGTGAGTGTGTTGTGTTGTGTGTAGGTGTGAGTGTAGTGTGTATGTAGAAGTGTGAGTGTATGTGTAGTGTGTGTGTGCAGTGTGTTGTGGTGTGTGTGTTGTGTTGTGTGTATTGTGTGTTGTGTAGTGTAGTGTGAAGTGTGTGTGTGTAGTGTAGTGTGTGCTGTGTTATGTGAAGTGTGTTTTGTGTGTGTGTGTGTGTGTGTGTGTTTGTGTGTGTGTGTGTGTTGGCAGAGGTGTGTGTGTGTGTTTAGGCAGAGGTGTGTGAATATGTGTGTGTATGTGTGTCTTCAATTTTACGTCTGTTCACTTAAAGTGATATTAGACGATGGAGGCAGGGGGGATGGGGGGGGGGGGGGGGGCAGCATAATGAGATAAGGGCTTTAAGTAGAATAGATACGTGTTGGTATGAATGCACATTAAAAGATTATTCCAATCTATATAAATAGTATGTTGCAAAAAACATGGCATAGAACTACAAAAATTAACAAAACCCCACAACAATTGAAAAATACTCTAATGTTGGAAAACAAACAATTTTGAACTACTTGTAACGGCAGCTGTGAAACAAGCAAAATGTAGATTCCCACGACCATACTTTACAAAAAAGAGAATACTGGGGATTGCAACAGAGACAAGGCTATCTCACATAATAACTCTGGATTGGTTAAAACTTCCTGCAGAGACTTATCTTGAAATGATGGTAAAAACGTTTTTAAACCTTGACATTGATACAGAACATGAACATTAGAAAATTTGTCACCGCATATACATTGTATATTTTTGGCAAATTTTGCTCGAAAGGCATTTCATTTCAATCTGTAGATTAGAGAAACAATTTTTCTAGTACAGGATTTTCGAAAACCGTACTGAGTGCAAAGAATGTTCTCAATATCCAGAACTGAACAAGTATGCTGGGGATAGCCAGCCTCTTCCTGTTTCTTTTTCACATGTTTCCAGCAAACATTTTAAAGCAAAGAATAACCTTCATGAAGAGAAAGAGGAATATCTAAAACAGTTGATTAGCTATCATGTTTTGCTGCCTTTTTGGCAGCTTTGTCAACCGTTTCATTAAAATGAATACCACAATGAGATGGAATCCAGCAGAAAGTAACATTCGAACCCCTCAGAGTGTGTGTATGTAGGTGTGTGTGTGTGTGTGTGTGTGTGTTGTGTGTGTGTGTTGTGTGTGAGTGTGTTGTGTGTGTTGTGTGTGTGTTTGTGTGCGAGTGTGTATGTGTGAGTGAGTGCGTGTTGTATAGTTGCGTGTAGGTGTGTGTGTAGTGTAGTGTATTGTGTGTGTTGTGTGTGTGTGTGTGTGTGTGTATGTAGGTGTGTGTGTGTTTGTGTGTGTTTGTATGCGAGTGTGTATGTGTGAGTGAGTGTGTGTTGTATAGTTGCGTGTAGGTGTGTGGTGTGTAGTGTAGTGTAGTATGAGTGTTTATGTGAGGGTGTGTGTGTAGGTGTGTGTGTCTGTGTGTGCGCCTGTGTGCTAGATGGGAGAGAGAGGGAAAGAGAGGGAGAGAGAGGGAAAGAGAGGGAGAAAGAGCAAGAGACTGAGAGAGAGAAACAGATACGGTGAAGAGAAAGACAAAGAAACAGGAGCATACAGACAAAGACAATAATACAACACTTTATTTGTTTTGCGCTTTCCATCAAACTATTGATAACGCTCAAAGGGCATTACAAGGGTAAAATTATAAGACATTTGACAAAAGACATAGATGGACACATACAGAGAGAGAGAGAGACAAAGAAGATACGGAGGGAGGGAGAGAGGCAACAGGAAGGGGGAGCAGGGACAGAAAGACATAAAATACACTGATCTAGAGTTTAGAAAAAAATTATTTGTTTGAAAACTTACCAGGAAGTAAAATGAGAGAGTACACAGAGAAAACAACCACCAGAGAAAGCAAGATTAACACGGAAAAGAACAGACAGAAAAAAGAAGAACGTAACAAACAAAGAAAAGAAAGAAAGAAAATGAAACAAAGACTTTAAAAAATCGAAAGATCAAGAAAAAAAAACGAAAGAAAGAAAGAACGAAAGAAAAAAAAAAAGAAAAAAGATAAAGATACAAACAAACAAAAGAAAGATTAAAAAACAAACAAAAATTTTACAGAAAAAAAGGAAAAGAAATAAGCCATAAAAGAAAGTCAGGAAGTACGTAACAAGAACAAAAAACAGAAAAAGAAAGTCAGTCAGTAAGTAACAACAACAAAACATAAAAAAACAAACAAAGCAAAAATCTCACACACAAAACACAAGAAAAAATATCGAAATCGAAGAAGTAAAGCAGCAGAATAAATGAACCCAACTTAGTTTTTAAGTTTTGTTATTCTTTCTCTTTCCGTTCTTTGTAAATTCTTGGAAGGAACCTAATTCCTATGAGGCCTATCTATCTATCTATCTATCTATCTATCTATCTATCTATCTATCTATCCCTGTCTGTCTGTCTATCTATCTCTCTGTCTGTCTGGTTATCTATCTATCTATCTATCTATCTATCCCTGTCTGTCTGTCTATCTATCTCTCTGTTTGTCTGGTTATCTATCTATCTATCTATCTATCTATCTATCTATCTATCTATCTATCTATCTATCTATCTATCTGTATGTATGTATGTATGTCTATCTATCTATCTATCTCTCTGTCTGTCTGTCTGTCTGTCTGGTTATCTATCTATCTATCTATCTATCTATCTATCTATCTATCTATCTATCTATCTATCTATCTATTCCTCTGTCTGTCCGTCCGTCTGTCTACCTACCTACCTACCTACCTACCTATCTCTCTCTCTCTCTCTCTCCTCTCTCTCTCTCTCTCTCTCTCTCTCTCTCTCTGCCTCGCCTGCCTGTCTGTCTGTCTGCCTTCTGTCTGTCTGTCTGCCTGCCTGCCTGCCTGCCTGCCTGCCTGCCTGCCTGTCTGCCTGTCTGTCTGTCTGTCTGTCTATCTATCTATCTGTCTATCTATCGCGGCTCCATCTGTAAGTAGGCTACAGGTTCTGAAAGCTAGCTAGCTCTCTCAATTCCCTGGACAGCTAGTCAGCCGGATGGCCACTAAAAAGCCTTGGGTTCTGTGGACTTTAATCCATAACCCAGTGACCACAGAAGGTCAAGTCCAAGCTAAGAAAACAAACAAAACAAACAAACTTGATACCAAAGAAAAAAAATCGTTTCCCTAACCTCCTCCCCCCCTTCCACACACACACACAACACACACACACACACACACACACACACACCACACACACACACACACACACACACACACACACACACAACAATCGTATGAACGCACACGCAACACAATACCCACGCGTGCACACACACACGTCATGCACGCACGCACGCACATGCACGTACGCAAACACACGCATAACACGCACACACAGCACAAACACGCGCTTGCACGCTCACATGTAATAATAAATAATAATAATGTATGGAATTTATATTTTATAATTATTAGAATTATCATTATAAGAATTTATAATTTTTTGTAGACACATGATAGCTAAATGTGATCTTTATGATAAAGACACCATTTTTCCCTAAACACCCACCCACCCATCCACTGCAACACATCACACACTACAACACACCACACCACACACACATACACACAGCACAGCACAACATAAAACAACACAGCACACACTCACACACAAAAACACTACACAACACACACACACACTACAACACACGCACTACAACACACACACACTCACACACTACAACACACACAAACACCCACCCACACTCAGACACACACGCACAGAGTACAACACACACACACAACACACTCCTCCCTCCCTCCCCCCCTACACACACATACACACAGACGCTAGGCAAAGCTCATTTTAAAAAACCTTGATTACTTAAGAGACATCAAAGCGTTACACAATGCATGTAACTAATCTCAAAACATGAAACGTAGTCTGATGTTACACGTAGCATGTAACGGTCTGAAGACACGAACCACGGTCTGACTTCACAGAGAAACAAATGATACACATGCAGACAAGATTTTTTTTTTTGATAATGGGTGGCGCTGCTCTGTGGTGACACTCTCCTTCTCGATGGGGGGGGGGGGGGGGGGGGGGGGGGGGGGGGAAGGACCGCTCGAATTTCTCTCAGAGAAATTTGCCGCGACTCAAAATGGTATACATTACATTACAATATAATACATTACAAAGCTATAGAATACACTGCGATATAATACAATGCAATACAATATAATGCAATATATTGCAATGCAATACAATACAAAGCAAATGCAATAAAACACAATAAAAATTATACGATGTTATGATATTATGTTTATTGTTTTATGTATGGCGTGTAACCCGATTGAATTTCTCTGTCTCTGAGGTAATAAAGTGTTTTGAATTGAAATTTTGAATTTACTAAGCAATACAATAGAATACAATGCAATACAATGCAGTAAACACAATACAATATAATGTAGCATGATACATTGCAATACAGTGCAATGCAGTGCAATAAAAATACAACACAAACAATGCAATACAATGAAATACAACACAAAGCAATACAATGCAATACCATATCAATACAATACAATACAACACCAGACCTTTTCAGGAACAGTAAAAAAACAACAACAATGATCAAACTTTGTCAACAATAGCAATAAGGGATAACATATCGACAGGCAGCTCACATGTCAGCACCACGAATATAAAAGGAACAATACGTATAAATGACAAATTAAAAGAATCTCATCCATATCTAGTCATCACGACCAACACATTCAAAACGTTTCTAACACTGCCATCCTTTGTATTATTACAAATTTCCATCGAACCTGAAAGTGCAGCTTCTTTGTATGAACATTAAACCTAGTTTGACGTTTAAAGTTGGATTGTTTCTAACTAAACGTTTATATATCAGAAGTAAGGATGTTCACCTTACATGAAAGTATATGATTAACTGTTGTTCCTATGGGCCATATGGCCTGCAAAAAACTGAATTAAAATTATTGTTATTGACCACCACCAACAACAAAATTGAAGAGACAAAAATCACTACTCTGTAACTAAGACAAACAGACTGACACACGAAACCCACCCACACAGACAAACAGACAGACAGACAAGCACAGACAGACAGCATAAAAAGGGGAGGGAGAAAGTAGAAGGGAGAGATAATCAAACTGGCAGACAAGGGAGTAACTAGAAGGGAGATAATCAGATCAAATCAGCGCTGTCCTCATACTGGGACGGCGCCTTTTTCTCGTTTTCATGGAGTTCTCTCCTCCTCCATCTCTCTTCCTTCCCCCCCCCCCCCCCCCCCCCCCCCCCCCCCCCCCCCCCCACACCCACCATTCATTCTTTCACCCAGGCCTTCCTTCTTCCTTCCTCCTCTCCCCACTTCCCTCACAAACCGTCCCCCCTCTCCAGACCTTCCAAACCACATCGTTCCAAAGTCACGAGAACCGGTGCCCAGTGAAACATTAGTTACGCAACCAGGACGACCTTTCCCGGACAGTTTGATTTGGGGTTTCTGGCTAGGCCTACTGCAAGGGGGAGAATCAAGAAAA
>CM054165.1:17996207-18003707 GCA_028751875.1 Rapana venosa | reverse complement strand
CTCTCCTCTCTCTCTCTCTCTCTCTCCTGTCTCTCCCTGTATCTCTTTCTCTGCATTTTATACTATACCGTTTTTAATCTATACCTTAGGACATCTTCATCGAAAAGTAACAACGAATAAAGAATATGCCATTGGCATTTTTCCTCTGTCTCTGTCTTTCTCTCTCTCTCTGCATTTTATACTATACCGTTTTTAAGCTACACCGTAGGACATCTTCGTCGAAAAGTAACAACGAATCAAGAATATGCCATTGGAATTTTTCCTCTCTCTCTCACTCTCTCTCTCTCTTTCCCTCCTCTCTCTCTCTCTCTCTCTCTCTCTCTCTCTTCTCTCTCTCTCTCTCTCTCTCTCTCTCTCTCCTCCCCACCCCTCTCCATCCTTTTCTCCCTCCCCACACCACCCCCCCTTCTCTCTCTCATCTCTCTCTCTCTCTCTCTCTCTCTCTCTCTTTTCTCTCTCTCTCTCTCTCTCTCTCTCTCTCTCTCCTCTCTCTTTCTCTCTCTCTCTCTCTCCTCTCTCTCTCTCTCTCTCCTCTCTCTCTCCTCTCTCTCTCTCTCTCTCTCTCTCTCTCTCTCTTCATGCTGTACAGAGTAAAAGCTATCAGGTGATAGCAGACACCGAACGCTAACACCCCTTAGGAAAAAACATGATCAGACTTAGGGGGAATTGAAAGGAAACAGGGTAGAAAATAAGACAGACAGACAGACAGACGGAGGATGATGGATGGATGGACTGATTGGAATGGAATGGAGATGGATGATAAAAGATAGATAGACAGTATTGATGAAGACAGATAGATAGGTAGATAGGACAGGTAGATAGATAGATAGATAGACAGGAAGACAGATAAATAGATCACTCCATCCAATTCAGTCTTGTTCTTTATTGCCCCACCAACTACAGAGGCCATATCAGGGATGTCAGATGGACAGACAGACAGACAGATAGAGAGAATAACAGATAGATAGAGAGACAGGCAGAGAGAGAAAATAACAGATAGACAAACAGACAGACAGACCGATACATACATGTCATTGAGTATTTTAACCAACATTCATATGTAACATCAGAGAGAGACAAAGACAGAAAGGAAAATCGCCAACAACATTAACAGCAACAACAACAAGATAGAAAGAGTAGAAGAAAGAAAGAGAGAGAGAGAGAGAGAGAGAGAGAGAGAAGAGAGAGAGAGAGCCACCAAATAAAGAATACTCACATGCCTCGAGACACAGACACAAGAACAGCAAACAAAGATACATACATACAAACACCTACCAAAAGAACTATCAAACAGCCAGCCAGACAGATAGACAGACAGAGAAAGAGACAGACAGACAGACAAAAGAAACACACCAAATAAACACACAACACAACACACACACACAACACAACACACACACACACTCACCGACAAACACACAACACACGACACACACACGACATACACACTCACAACAAACGACACAAACAACTAACACAAGAGAACAGACACGGAGAAGCTACTGGACTCCTCCCGCCAAAAAAGAAAAAATAATACCGCAGATCAGATCAGTCGATCTGATCCCCCCCCCCCACCCCCCCCCCCCCCCCCACCACACACAACCACCATCCTGCCGTCCGAGCTGTGGCTCATCGAAATCACAACCTCACCCTCTCACCCCCTCCCCTCCCGCTACCCCCCCCCCCCCTCCTTCTTCCCTTCCTTCACCTACTCCCTCCTCATCCCTTCTTACTCTTCCCTCTCGAGCTCCTGCGCTCTTCCTCATTTCCCAAAAGCTCCCCCCCCTTCCACTTTCGATACACGGGCGGGTGACAAACTGAAGCACCCTCCCCCCCCCCCCCCTCCCACCCTCCCTTATCCCCAGCCAAGATATAGAGAGATAGATAAGAGATAGATAGAGATATAGAAGAAGATAGAAGATAGAGAGATAGATTAGAGAGAGAGAGAGATAGAGAGAAGATAGAGAGAGAAGAAGAGAGAGAGAAGAGAGAGATAGATAGATAATAGATAATAGATAAGATAGATAATATGTGGATAAATAGATAAAAGTAACCCGAAAGTTTCTTGTTTATTTGGTAGGGTTACAGAAGCTTTTAAGAACTCCGGTTTGAAAATCTAGCGTTCTCTGTGGGATGGCGGGTGGGGGGGGGAAGGTGGGTGGTGGGGTGGATGGGGGGTGTTGAGTGTGTTGGGTGGGTGGTGGAATGATGGTTGGCTGGGTGGGTGGGGGGTTTGGTGGGTAGGGTGGTTGGTGTGTATGTTGTGTGTGTGTGTTGTGTGTATGTTTGTGTGTGGTGTGTGTATGTGTGTGTGTGTGGTGTGGTGTGGTGTGTGTGTGTGTGTGTGTGTGTGTGTGTGTGAATGTGTATTGTTGTGTTGTGTTATGTTGTGTGTGTGAGTGTGTATGGTTTGTGTTTGTTGTGTTGTGTGTGTGTTGTTTTGTGTTGTGTGTATGTGTGTTACGAGGGCCGTGGCCAGTGAAGCAGCATTTCCCCACTTCTTCCTTATCCCCAGCCAAGATATATATAAAATATATATGGAAAATTTCTTGTTTATTTGGTGGGGTTATCAGAATCTTTGGGAACTCAGGTTGAAAAACTCGCTGGGTCGCGCGCGCGCGCCGCGCGCGTGTGTGTGTGTGTGTGTGTGTGTGTGTTGTATGTGTGTGTGTGTGCGTGTGTTTTGGGGTGGGGGGTGAAGGGTGGGGGGGCGTTGTGTGTGTGTGGGGGGGGGGGGGGGGAGAGGGGAAGCAGGGATGTTGTGTGTGTTGGGAAGGGGGGGGGGGGAAGAAGGTTGGGTGGGTGGTGGATGGGTTTGGGGGTTGGTGTTGTGCGTCAATCAATCAATCAATCAATCAATCAATCAATCAATCACATTTATTAAGTTTTTGCAGGCTTTAAGACCCATATGGACACAATATGAAAAAGCAACCATGGAGCAGTCGAGGTGATATAATACAGTAAGCGGGAAGGCTTTGTTGCAGGCAGGGAAAGAGCTGCATGTTTCTGATCTTTAGACATTCAATGACATAAACTGCCAGGTTCACAATCAGTTTCTCAGAAGGGTTTGAACACAGCATCTGAACCTTAAAGCCTGATGGAAACCTGTGATAATAAAGGGGTATATAACGTTTACGCAGAGCTGCATATTTTGGGCATATGAGCAAAAAATGACATAAATCTTCAACGACAGATCCGTCAAACTGCACACAATAAGGATTTACAGGTGTTTTCTTATAACGTGGAATGCCTTTCAGTGGCATTGTATTACTTCTCAATAAGCAAAGTATACGACGGTGTTCAGAGGAAACCAAAAGTCCTACATAATTTGCTCTACATATATCAGGGTGGTAATTCAAATAATCAGGAGAAGACATCAACGAGTCATGCCAGTTCTGGCGATATAATACTAATACTAATAATACTACTACTAATACTATACTACTATCTATACATATATATAATAATACAAGGATAAAGCGCTATATCAAATAAATCATATAGCTGATATATATATATTATATATATATATATATATATATATATATATATATATATATATATATATGTCCAAATTGTAAAGTTTGATAAAAAGATACATTCAATATTTGATTTATGAATATCGTATTTTAGTTAGTGTATGAGTATTTTATGTGTCAAAAGTTTGTGTTGTTAAGTTTGGTAGTAAGTGAAACTGCTCCTAATTGTTGCATTTCCAGAATTCGTGTTGTGTGTGGTGTGTGTGTGTTGTGTTGTGTGTGTGTGTAGGGTGTGTGAGCAGCTTCCTCCTGTGTCCAGCAAGTGATATGATGTATGTTGTGCTCGAGTTTTTGTGTTATTATGTGGTGGAGTGTGTATGGATTGATGTGTGGACTGGTTGAAATCGTTGTTTGTGTTAAGGGGAGAGTGACCAGAGCAGCATCCCAATCCCCTTATCCAAGCCAAGATAATAGATAGATAACCGGAAAGTTTGTGTTTGATTTGGTAGGTTATCGATATTGGGGACTGGTGTGAAAACGTGTTCAGGAAGGGAGGGAGAGAGAGAGGAAGAGAGGAGAGGGAGGTGGGTGTGTGTGTGGTGGTGTGGTGTGGTAGTGGGGTGGGGGTGAGGGGAGGGGGGTTGGGTTGGGGTTGGTTTATGTGTGTGTCAAGTCAAGTCAAATTTTTATTTCCAGATGGTACATTGAATAAGCACTGCATTGCTTTTTTTTTCATCAAGTGTGTGTGTGTTGTGTGTGTGTGTGTGTGTGTGTGTGTGTGTGTGTGTGTGTGTGTGTGTGTGTGTGTGTGTGTGTGTGTGTGTGTGTGGTGTGTGAGTAAGTGTCGTGTGTGTGTAAGTGTCGTATGTGTGTGTGTGTAAGTGTGTGTGAGTGTGTGTATGTGTGTGTGTAAGTGTGACTGAGTGTGTGTGTGTGTGTGTGTGCTGTGAGTGGGGGGTGTCTGATCTGAGATGGTCTACAGAGATATGGGAAAGGGGGTGTTGGTTTTTTTGTGTTGTGTTTTTGTATTTGTTTGGTTTTGGTTACTTTTCCTTTGGGTGGAGTGGGGTAGGGTTACCGTTTGTATGTTTTTTGGTTGTCTTTTTTTTAGGGAGGTAAATATTAAAAATATAAGGTACATACATTCCAGGGCGTAATAAAAAACATAGCACACAGTTATGGCACATATTGAAAATACGAATACATTTCACTATTTTAGAAAGAACACAGGTTATCCCCAGTGCGTATAGTAAAGGAGATAACCCGGTTTGGCTCTAATGTAGCGATTTTTTTCAATTTCATTCTCGGAACATTGAAAATATAATCATGTCCTTGTTTAGAGAAGACATCAGAGTTGCCATGCCATGAAGACTGTGTGGCCCAAGGGCATAATGGAAGGCAAGAGACGACGAGGAAGATAACACAGACTTTCCTACGTAGAGACCATACACACCCAAGTGGACGGAGCTGTCCAAAGATGAACTTAATCTGCTACAGAAGGACTGAAGAAGACAGAGGGGAGGTAGAGACAGCTGGCGGGGCAGCATGCCTCAGCGGCTACCATCAACAGGGATGTTGCCCACACGTGGACAGTCTTCTTGTTCTTCTTGTTCTTGTTCTTGTTCTTGTCTTCTTCTTCTTCTCTTCTTCTTCTTCTTCTCTTCTTCTCCTCCTCCTCCTTCTCCTCTCCCTCCTTCTTCTTGTTCTTCTTATTCTCAACTTCCTCCTCCTTTTCCTCTCCTTCTCCTCCTCTTCCTCCACGTGCTTCTTCTCCTGATACCGTTTGTCGTTTATAATATGATTGATTTATCTATCTATTCCTTTGTTTATTCATGTATTCATTGCCTGCTTCTGCTCCCTGAGCTTGTCTTTCAGAGAAGATATGAATTAATTTTGATGATTTATTACTGGCTGTTTTATTGTGTTAATGGTGGTTGGCGGATCATTTGTGTGATTGCCCGATGACCTGTCTCTAGCTTAGCGCGTGCACGCATGCCCACAAATACACACACATACACACATACACGCACAAGCATACATACACATACACAAACGCGCGCCCGCGCGCGCGCACATGCACACACATGCACGTACGCACGCACGCGCACACACAGAGAGTTACGGATGGGTTGACGAAAAAAAGTGCATTGCTTATTCAATGTAGCATCTGGAGATAAAAGTTTGACCTTGACTTTGACTTTGTTACCTACTCCCCCTCCCTCCCTCCCACCACCACCACCTCTACTCCGCCACCACACACACACGCGCGCACGCACACTCTCTCTGTGTGTCTCTGTCTCTCTCTTTTCTCTCCAACACACACACACACACCCTAACACACACACACACAAAACACTCTCTCTCTCTCTCTCTCTGACACACACCACATACACCCCCCCCCCCCCCGCAAACACACACACACACTCTAACACACACACAAACGCTCGCTCTCTCTAACACACACACACACACACCACACACACACACACAACTCTGACACACACACACACAGACTCTCTCTCTAACACACACACACACTCTCACACACACACACACACACACACATTCACACTGACACACACACACACACACACACACACACACACACACACTACTACACACACACACACAGATAGGTTTCCCCGCGGGATAGATTTTCAAGCCAAAGAACAGGAAGAGTATGCAGTGGCGAACGTACTGCCAAGGGAAAAAAAAAATCAGACGGACTGCTGTAAATCAGTTAAAAGACAAGAAGACGATGAGAGCAAAAAAAACAACAACAACCCACAGTATAAAAAAGAACGCGGAAAGAGATCAAAGGAGTCGCAAGAGGAAAAATTAAAGAAAGATAAGACAATTGAAGATTTGTAGGGATGCAAACTGAAAAAGAAGAGAAGAAGAAGAACAACAACAACACAACAAGAAAAAGAAGAAGAAAAAGAAGAAGAAGAAGAAGAGAAGAAGAAGAAGAAGAAGAAGAAGAAGAAGAGAAGAAGAAAAAAAAAATGCAAAGGAGAATAATGCAAAGAAGAAGAATGGCGATGAATGCAAAGAATTGCGAAGAAGAATTGTGAAGAAGAATTGTGAAAAAGAAGGAGGAGGAGGAAGAGAAAGAGGAGGAGGAGGGAGACAGAAGAACACACACACACACACACACACACACACACACACACACACACACACACACACACACACACACACACACACACACACACACACACACACACAAACAAGCAAGCAAGAGCGTGCAAGAAATAAAAACAGACAGAAAGCAAAACCAAAACAAACCGAAAACTAAAACAGAAAACGCAAAACAAAGCAAGGAAGAAGCAGACACATACCAAGAAACAGACAGCAAAAGACTGACACACACACACACACACACACACACACACACACACACACACCACACACACACACACACACCACACACACACACACACACACACAAGACAGAAAGAAACACACACACAAAAAGGAAGGGGAAAAACGGATTGGAAAGAAAAACACCACCACCAACAAAAATCCCTACAAGAAGGATTTGAGAAAATGGCCAGAAGGGCCAACCAAAGCTGTGGGTGACAGCGGACTATTTATCTTGTAACCTTCATCCCCCTTCCTCTCTTTATCTTCTTCATCACCACACACTCTCAATCCTGCCTTCCATTTATTCCATACCCTGACACGAAAACATACCAGACACACGAACTGTGTGTGATATCTTCAGTTTAACATCTCTCTTCCTCTGAAATCGGAGTATGCCTACAATTATAGCGAGGTATTTGAAAACATTTATACACGCAAACTTCTCATCCAGTGTGTACTTCCTATCTCGCAGTGATTCCCAGGTGGGGTGAGTGAGTCAGAGTGCACGTTCTGGGTGACCCCCCCATGGTGTTAAGCTGGGGAACGCACAACAACAACATTTATCCACATTTAGTGATTTGTCAAACCCTTAAAGAAGATGAAAAGGAAAATATAAATTTAGCTGTTTGAAAACTTCAAAGTAAAGAGAAACAGT
>CM054165.1:17986207-17991207 GCA_028751875.1 Rapana venosa | reverse complement strand
TTTGCCTTTTATTTCTTTGACATCCAGTCCCAGTGTGTTTTGCGGTTTTGTAAATGTTATCATCCGTTATGTTTTAAGCTAAGAACGCTCGACACCAACAACAGTAACAACAACAACAACAACAACAAAATGACATTAACCCATCATCCCCTCACCACCACCACAAACACAAACAAGACCAACAAAAAAACACACCACACACACAACCACCACCACCACCACCACCACCACCACCAACACCAACACCATCACTACCATCAACAACAACAAAAACAACAACAGTAACAACAACTGACTCACTTTTCCTTTCGTTCCTTCAAGGAGAATGGTCGGGTGCGCTGCAATCAGGAAAATTTCCTCAGGCGCTGTGGTCCTTGTGCACGTTGAACCTGGCTGAGTCCAATCTGCCCACAATAAGACGATGCATGCTAGGTATAGTTCTTCAGATCAGGTCAGGCCAAGTCAAGTCAACAACACTTTAATCATCCCATTTTTATATTATTTATTGATACCACTTTTAAGTCACGAGAAGATTTCTCTGCGTAAAATTCGGGGTTGCTCTCTCTTCCCGGGGAGAGAGAGAGCGCGTCGCCACAAGAGCAGCGCCACCCTTTTTTTTTCTTTTTCCTGTCTACAACTGTCTTTCTTTCCCTAATCGGAGTGGCTTTTTGCTCTACAAAATATTGCCAGGGACAACTCTCTTGTCGCCGTGGGTTCTTTTATGTGTGCTAAATAATGACGTGTAACACACGGGACCTCGGTTTTATCGTCTCATTCGAAAGACTAGCGCCCAGACCACCACTCATGGTCTAATGGAAAGGGAGGGGGGGGGGGGGGGGGGGTGGTCGGGTCCAGACGGGATTCGAACCACCGCACACTTCCGACCCGGACTTTTCGCTTTCTAGACAGGCACGTTACCTCTAGACCAACGAAGGCAAGTACAATACATATATCGGTGGATCGGTGGTCTAGAGGTAACGCGCCTGCCTAGAAAGCGAAAAGTCCGGGTCGGAAGTGTGTGGTGGTTCGAATCCCGTTTGGGCCCGAAACTTTTCCCTCCCATCCATGAGACCATGAGTGGTGGTCTGGGTGCTAATCTTTCGGATGAGACGATAAACCGAGGTTCCGTGTGTTACATATGATTATTTAGCGCACGTAAAAGTACCTACGGTAAAATTCTGTAGAAAAAAAGCCACTCTGATAGAGAAAACAGATACAGTTGAAGACAGGAAAAAGAAAAAAATGGGTGGCGCTGCTCTTGTGGCGACGTGTTCTGCCCAGGGAGAGAGCAGCCCGAATTTCACGCAGAGAAATCTGCCGTGACTTAGAGTGGTATAAAATTAAATTTAAAAAAATATTCCTCAGGTTTTTTTGCTAGCCTGCTCTTATATAATCATTATGAAAGGCTGATGAGGTTTTAAGCATGTAGCGAAACATGTGTGCTTCGTGCGTGCGTGCGCTCGCATATATACTGGATTTAGGTTTATGGTATTTTGCCAAGAATTTGAGGTTGGAGGGAGGGGGGGGGGGGGGGAAGGAAGGGGAGAGATGGGAGAGAGGAGGGGGGGGGGAAGAATGGGGAGTGGAGTCTGTGCCGATGTTTGTTTGTTGTTGTTTTTTATTAGGGGGGGGGGGGGGGGTGTTTTCTTTTGTTCTTTTATTTCGAGGATAATGGAATAAACACTCATGTGCTTTTTTTTTTACACCCAGTCCCCGTGTGTTTGATCTATTCTATTCTACCTCTTTTATTTTATTTTCCTAGGATAATGGAAAAAGCACTTATGGGCGCCTTTTTATTTTTTACATCCAGTCCTCGTGTGTATGCAGGTTTGTATAATTTTCTCATCCGTTCCCACCTGCACACAACGGCCTACTCTTCCGAAAAGCGGAACGGGTTTTTAACATGTGCGCAAAAATGTTCTGCGTGCGTTCGCACACGGGACCTCGGTTTTTAGACAGGGAGAACATTTTCCTCAAACAGGCATTGTTGAGAAGACTCGACCTCAGGGCCTCAGATCATGAATATAAGGGAGAGGCACGGTAGTCTAGTGGTTAGAGCATTGAGCTCGCGATCTGAAGGCCTGGGTTCGAGTCTGGGGTTCAAGCCACCTCTAGGACACCCCTTCAATGGGGATTTTTTTTTTCCCCTATGGCGTTGACATCAGTGCAGACTCCACTCTCCCCAAAATCTTTCGGATGAGGCTATAAACCGAGGTCCCGTGTGCGAACGCACGCAGAACGTCTTGCGCACATGTAAAAACCTCTTCCACTTTTCGGAAGAGTAGGCCATTATGTGCCAATGGGAACGGATAACAAAATTGACAAAACTGCATACACACGGGGACTGGATATAAAAGAAAAAAGAACATGCGTGCTTATTCCATTAACCTCAAAAAGGGGGTAAAAAATATATAGATAGAGAAAAAATTGAGAAATAATAGAAAAAATAGAGAAATAAATAAAAAAAACATTTGCGTCTAGACATCATCCCCAAAGTAGACAAACAACTACATTAATGGTGGTACAAGAAGAAGAAGAAAAGAAGAAGAAGAAAAAGAAGAAGAAGAAAAGAAGAAAGTTACATAATATGCAAATATGGATCGGTGGTCTAGAGGTAACGCGCCTGTCTAGAAAGCAAAAAGTCCGGGTCGGAAGTGTGCGGTGGTTAGATCCCCGTTTGGGCTTGAAAAATTTTCCCCCATCCACTAGACCGTGAGTGGTAGTCCTGGCGCTAGTCTTTCGTATGAGGCTATAAACCGAGGTCCCGTGTGTTACACAAAATTATTCAGCGCACGTAAAAGAACCCACGGCAACAAGAGAGTTGTCACTGGCAAAATTCTTAGATAAAAGCCACTCTGGTAGGGAAACAAATAATACAGTCGCAGACACAAAAAAGGGGAGGGGGGGGGGGTGGCGCTGCTCTTGTGGCGACGCGCTCTCCCTGGAGAGAGCAGCCCGAATTTCACGCAGAGACATCTGCCGTGACTTTAAGTTGTATAGATAAATAAATAAAATAAAATAAATAAAATATCACCAATGGGGAACCTCGGAACGAAAAAAGAAAAGTGCCTACAATGCTACCCTGCCAAGGCACTATATAGAACATGACCCACTAGCTGATTGGCCATCCGGCCCTCAGCTGTCTTATAATGATTACTTAGTAGTTATTTCCTTTATAGTGTTTGTTGTGGATGTTGGTTTAAACAAAATTATTATTGGAGTTTCTTTGTTTATTGTTGAAGGCTTTCTTGTGTGTCAGATATTTGTATTTGTATGTGCGTGCTAGTTTGTTGTTGTTGTTGTTGTTGGGTTGGTTTTTTAGTTTGTTTTTTGTTTGTTTGTTTGGGGTGGGCTGTTTTTTGGTGTTTTTTTTGGGGGGATTGTGGTCATATCATATTCCTAGCTGTTTTTACACATGAGTTTTTGTTAGATCTCTGTCTATCTGTCTGTCTGTCTGTTCTTCTCTCTCTCTCTCTCTCTCTTCTCTCTCTCTCTCTCTCACTCTCTCTCTCTCTCTCTCTTTCTCTCTCTCTCTCTCCTCACTCTCCCTCGCTCTCTCTCGCTCTCTCTGTCTGTCTCTATTCCTCTCTCTCTCCTATCGCTCACTCTCTGTCTGTCTGTCTGTCTGTCTGTCTGTCTGTCTGTCTGTCTCTCTCTCTCTCTCTCTCTCTCTCTCTCTCTCTCTCTCCCCTCCTCTCTCTCTCTCTCTCTCTCCCTCGCTCTCTCTTAGTGGAAATGAAACTGGAGCTAAATTGAAAGAAAACAAAAGAAGCACTGCAAATTACTCTTCACTGGTCATTTTCGAAACGAGGCATTTCTTCGTAACCTTCTCTCTCTTCTCTGTCTCTGTCTGTCTGTCTCTCTGTCTGTCTCTGTCTGTCTGTCTGTCTGTATCTCTCTCTCTCTCTCTCTCCTCTCTCTCTCTCTCTCTCTCCTCTCTCTCTCTCCCTCGCTCTTTCCTCGCTCCCTCTGTCTGTCTGTCTCCCTCCCTCTCTCGCGACATGGAAGCCCTGTCACAGACTTGTTGTTTATGTGATGTTTATGGTCATTATGCTCCCTTTTCACCCCATTTGCAAATGGGCAAAAGTGTTACGCAACAGTTTATCTTAACCTTAATACAAATCACTTCACCATGTCGTGGAATCCATGCCATGCCGATCATTTGGGGTGTAAAAATTTATACAATTTATTTCTGAAAATATGTGTGTGTGTTTTGTGCCCAGCCCCCTTGCCACTGTTTCTTTGTGAATGGACTTAGAAAGCTTAACAAAATAAAATATTGTCATTGTCATTCTCTCTCTCTCTCTCTCTCTCTCTCTCTCTCTCTCTCTTCTCTCCTCTCTCTCTCTCTCTCTCTCTCTCTCTTTCCTCTCAGTCTCTTCTCTCACACACACATTTGTCTAATATCACTTAATGTGAAAAGACGTTAAATTAAAGAAGAAACACACACACATTCACACATGCACACCAACCAGCCACCAACCACCCCCCCCCCCCCCCCCCCACTCTCCACACACACAACCACACTTCGGAACATTTTAACGATACAAAGACTGTGCTCTCACAACACCCACCCCCCACCACACACACACACACACAACACAAACATACATCCCCACCCCAACCACCTACACACACATATCGCCCCCCCCCCCCCCCCCCCCCCCACCCACACACACCACACTCCCCACCCCACACACCCGAACATTTTAACGATACAAAGACTGTGCTCCCACAAACACCCACCCCCCACCACACACACACACAACACACACATACATCCCCACCCGACCACCTACACACACATATGGCCCCACCCACACATCCCACCCACACCATCCCCCTCTTCAACTCTCCACCCTCACCACCCTAACCCACCCCACCCCCCACACACACATTTTCACGTTACAAAGACTGTGCTCAATTTCCCACTGATCGCTATCAACCTCCAGAAGAAAAAAAATCTGCAAAACCAGTTGTCCTGTGCAGAACCCAAACTT
>CM054165.1:17976207-17978707 GCA_028751875.1 Rapana venosa | reverse complement strand
AGGTCCTATGTACGAACACAGGCAGAACATATTTAAGATGATTCACTTCAAGCTTCACCGGTGGTCAGATTTGTGCGTATGCGAGTTTTTGATCACCATTAAGGTAGCCGCATTGCTGCTTCGGGATGAGGTCTAAATCTGACACCAGTGTGCATGTGCTTTTTTTAATTTTCGTTTTTGGTCATCTGTTCTTACCGGCACTGATAGCCTCCTCTTCCAAAAGGTAGAGCAGGTTTTAACGCGAGTGTTAGCTGTTCTGCATGCGTTCGCGCGCGGGACCTCGGTTTATAATATCATCTGAAGGAATTTCAGGGGAGTGAGTTGGTACTGATATATTAACTCCAGGGAAAAATCCACTTGAACGGGCGTTTTGGCGTTGTCTCAAACCCAGGCCATCAGATCACGAGCGCAACGCTCTAACCACTAGGCTAACCCCCGCTCCCTCCCCCCCCAAAAAAAATAAAAAATTATCCTCGTCCCTTAACAAATTTAAAATCAACGGAGAGGATCAGTTTATGTCTACCAGCTGCCTAACGTAAATGCTGAACAATCTACGGTTTGAACGACCAAAATAATGGGCAGTAAAATAGCATGGTATGAAAAAATACATGAACAATAGAAAAACAGCTTTTGGTAATGGCGGAATAGAGAAATGATTTTGTATGTTGTATGGTATAGTATCCTATTCCATTACATTGCAGAGTGGTGTAGTGTAGTGAAGTGTAGTGTAGAGTAGCGTAGTTTTGTAGTGTAGTGTAGTGCAGTGTAGTGTAGTGTAGTGCAGTGCAGTGCAGTGCAGTGCAGTACAATGTAGTGTAATGTAGTGCAGTGCATTGTAGTGTAGTGTTGTAGTGTAGCGTAGTTTTATAGTGTAGTGCATTGTAGTGTAGTGAAGTGCAGTTCAGTGCAGTGTAGTGTAGTGTAGTGTAGTGTAGCGTAGCGTAGTATTGTATTGTAGTGTAGTGTAGTATAGTGTAGCTTAGCAAAGTGTTGTAGTGTAGTGTAGTATAGTGTAGTGTAGCTTAGCGAAATGTTGTAGTGTAGTGTAGTATAGTGTATTTGTAGTTTAGCGAAGTGTTGTAGTGTAGTATAGTGTAATGTAGTTTAGAGAAGTGTTGATTTGTAGTGAAGTGATACGTAGTGTAGTGTGTTGTAGTATAGTGCTGTGTAGTATAGTCTAGAGTAGTGCAGAGTTGTAGTGAAGTGCAATGTAGAGTAGTGTAGTGCAGTGTAGTGAAGAGTAGTGTAGTGTACTTTACTATACTGTACTGTACTGTACTGTAAACCACGTCTCAACTCATCTTCATCTTTTCTTATCTTCACCGCATTCCTAGCAATCGTCTGTGCAGAAAAAAGACTACACATCTCCAGGAGAAAGAGAGAAAGAAAAGAGAATAAAAAGACCTCTCTCTCTCTCTCCATCAGATAATACAGATGCAGACATGCCCGCAGCTACCATACCCATCCAGTATAACAGAAATGTCTGCACACATACAAAAAGGCAAATAACGAAATGAAAAGAAACATTCCTAAAGCTTACGATGTCTGGAACTTTGATTTTATTTCCAGTCTTGGGAGATTGATGGAGTAGATGTGAGAGTGATGTCTTCTGGGCTGCCGCCCCCCCCCCCCTCCCCCCACCCCCCCCAAACGTGTCTCACCCACAATACAAGAAAAAGAGAAACTTGCTAAACAGCGTGAGGGTTACTGCACTGCCCTGTGTCACTCCACTTAGAATTATTACTGAATGTCCTTTGGATGAGACTATAAACCGAGGCCCCGTGTGCGAATGCATGCAGAACATCTTGCGCACACGCTAAATCCTGTTCCGCTGTTCGAAAGAGTAGGCCATTGTGTGCCGGTGGGAACAGATGACAAAGTTACAAAAAAAACCCGCATACACACGCATAAACTTTTTAAAAAAGGTCATCTGAGCGCTTTGATTTGTTGCTTTACAAGATTCAGCGCTATATAAATTCCATACATTATTATTATTATTATTATTATTATTATCATAATGCGTTGAAGCGCTCTGCGTGTGTGGTGTATCGTGGCTTTCGCAAGGTTTCGCAAACTAATATGTATAATTCAATCTCAAATTCTAATCTGCAAAACATTATTTGATAATTATGATCTCTGACGAATCTTTCGATCTCATTATGACCAGTAAAGTATTATTTTGATCTTTAAACTCCGACCATTAATGTATTAATCAATCGCAACAATCACCATCGATGTGTTATTTACTCTCAACTCTATCAGTTGCAGACAGACGTTTGTGTCTCCCCGCGACGCCGAAGGGCACCAGCGGTAGATGAAAGAAAGAAAGAAAGAACTCTATCAGTTTATTAGTTAAACTTAGCAATGCACCATAACCTCAACTCTATCAATGCATTATTTGATCTAAACTCTTATTAGCCGTGTATTATCTACCCTCAACTCGTGAGTGTGTGTGTATGTGTGTGTGCTAGTACATTTTTTTTAATTCTTTCATTCTGAT
>CM054165.1:17966207-17968707 GCA_028751875.1 Rapana venosa | reverse complement strand
ACACTGCCTCTCCTCCTCCTCTGTCCTCCTCCTCCTCCCCCCCCCAATCCTCCCATCACCCCCTACCCGGCATAATCCTTGCCAAAAGCACGCTCATAATTCCCTGAGGAATGTGTATGCGGAAAGACTTGTGCAGCGGAAAACGAGAACAACAAACAACAACAACAACAACAACAAACACCAACAACAACAAAGACATGATCGGTATGGAATGTTTCAGTTTTACATTAAAGGTTCTTTAGTTTTTGATGATGATGATGATGTGGATGATGATGATGATGATGATGTGGATGATGAGGAGGAGGATGGTGGTGATGATGATGATGAGGAGGAGGAGGGGGAAGAGGACCTGATGATGATAATGATGATGATGATGATGATGATGATGACAACAATGAAAACAACAACGCCGACAATGATGATGATGATGGTGGTGAAGATGATGATGATGATGATATTGGTGATGACGACGACAAAAACGACAACGATGATGATAATGTTATACTGCTGCTGATGCTGGTGATGGTGAGGGGAGGGGGGTTGAAGGTAGTGGTGGCTATGCTCCTGATCCTACTGGTGGTGATGAAGATGATGATGGTGATGGTGATGATGATGATGATGATGATGATGATGATGAAAATACTGATGGTTCTGACGAAAACGACAATTGCAGTTTTTTTGTTGCTGATTTAAGAATGTTTGCAGCTGATGTTGTTAGAAATCTCTGCTGATACTAAACACTTTTTTTTTATATGATTATGAAATTTGGGGATTTTAAAAAATATTCTTTGATGCTAACGTTAGTAGTTTAGTGCTCCTTGAAACTCTCTCTCTCTCTCTCTCTCTCTCTCTCCTCTCTCCCCTCCCCTCTCTTCTCTCTCTCTCTCTCTCTCTCTCTCTCTCTCTCTCTCTCTCTCTCCCTCTCCCCCCCTCTCTCTTCTCTCTCTCTCTCTCTCTTCGTCCGTCTGTCCATCCATCCATCATTCTGTTTGTCTGTCTGTCTGTCTCTCTATCTGTCTGTCTGTCTATCTATCTATCTATCTATCTATCTATCTATCTACTTATCTGTCTATCTATCTATCTATATATCTATCTATCTCCTATCTACCTATCTCTCTCTCTATCTCTATCTATCTATCTATCTATCTATCTATATATCTATATATCTATCTATCTATATATCTATCTACCTATCTATCTATCTATCTATCTATCTATCTATCTATCTATCATCTTTTTGTCTCTCTATCTCTCTTATTATGCTATGCGATGAACCAACCCGGATTTCTGAGATAACAAAATTTTTTTGTATCCATATTTCTTTTCTTTTTTAAAAATCCTTTCTGACAACTATTAATTTTATCAAAGGGGTTTGAGCGAGAAGGAACCAGGCAGTGGTATGGGCACGTCTCACGATCAAAAGGACTTGCCAATACAGTCCTGCGATGCGCAGTACGTGCAAAGGAGAGGGAGAAAGAAAGGAAGAAGACAGAGAAGGAGATGGGAGGAGAAGGAGGAGGAGGAGGACAGGAGGACAATATCTTAGACTGGACAGACAGGCCTGAGGCTGAGTGAAGGAAGCACTGCCAGAGAGAGAAAGAGAGAGAGAGAGAGAAGAGAGAGAGAGAGAGAGAGAGAGAGAGAGAGAGAGAGAGAGAGAGGAGAGAGAGGGGGGGAGAGAGAGACAGAGAGAGGGAAAGAGAGAGAGAGAGGGAGAGAGAGAGAGAGAGAGAGAGAGAGAGAAGAGAGAGAGAGAGAGAGAGAGAGATTTATTCTTTTATATCGAGGATAATGGAATAAGCACTTATGTGCTTTTTTACATCATTTCCCCGTGTATAGCGGTTTTGTAAATTTTGTCATCTTTTTCCCACCGGCACAAACAGATGGGGCCTACTTTTTCAGAAAAGGGAATAGGAAAGGGCGAAGGGAAGGGGAAAAAGGCGTTGGAAACCGGGGTCGGTTTATAGTCTTTCAGAAGTTAGAGGAAGGAAAGAAGAGAGAAGGAAAAAAGAAAAAGGGAGGGAGAAAAAGGAGGAAGCTTTAAGGAAAGGAAAGGAGGGAGACAGAAAGAGGGAGAAGGGCGGTGGAGCATTCATGATCTCCCTTAGTGGGAAGTTTTGGGCACGGAAAGAAGACCCCGGGAAGTGGAAAAACGGAAAAAACTAATAGTGGCCCGGGCCACGTCCAAAAGGGACGGGACTTTTAATAAGGGAACAGTAAAAAAGAAGAAGGGAAATTGCAGAACAAAAAACGACTTTGGAAGAAACATCAAATGGATGGTTTTTAACATTTACCTCCCAAAGCAGAGCGAAGTAAACTGGGCCCAAAAAACCATAGGCCACACCCGGAAGCCAAAACCGAGGGATTTTGAAGGGGAATGCAGAAAGAAATTAATTTGGGGAAGGTGGTTTGTTCCGGTAAACAAAAAAATTTACAAACGAATAAACACTGATTAAAAGGGTTTTTTTTTCCATCCCTCATCTAAAAAGGGAAAAAATAA
>CM054165.1:17956207-17961207 GCA_028751875.1 Rapana venosa | reverse complement strand
GAGAACCTCTTCACACTAAATAATCATCAGGATTTGAGGCCAAGAACCGTTCAATCTGTATTTTTGGGTTTTGATCTTCCAGTTACAAAATCAAACCCTGAGCTAGTACCATGATGACAACTGCTAGTGTTGTTGTTGTTGGTGGTGGTGGTGTGTTGTTGTTGTTATTGCTGCTGCTAGTAGTAGTAGTTGTGGTACTATTACTACTACTTCTACTACTATTATTACTACTAGTAGTAGTAGTAGTAGTAGTACTACTACTACTACTACTACTACTACTACTACTACTACTACTACTATTGCAGCAAAAACATACTACCACAACTAGCTCGACGACCACTACCACCACCATCATCACCCACCGACAGACAGATATACACACATACTGACTGACAGACATACAGACAGATAGACAGACAGGTAGGCAGGCAGAAGGACAGACAGATATACACACATACTGACAGACAGACAGACAGACAGATAGACAAACAGACGGACAGACAGGCAGACAGACACACAAACACACTGACAGAGATAGATAGATAGTGAGTCAGAGAGAGAGCGAGAGCGAGAGCAATAGAGAGAGAGAGAGAGAGGGAGCGAGAGCAAGAGAGAGTGACAGAGAGAGAGAGAGGGAGCGAGAGAGAGAGAGAGAGAGATCGAGAGAGAGAGAGAGCGAGATAGAGAGAGAGAGATTGTTCAACAACAAACACAATATTATCCACAATGGCTCTGCTCACCACCACGGCTCATTACATTACCACGTCTGTCTGGAACTAGCCGATATGGATGGCCAGTATGAATAATTTAGACCTCCTCTTCACACAACATAATCACCAGGCAGGCTTTCTCTGCTTTCGGGCCCTAAGTTAGACCTTTCTTTTCCTTCTATTTCCTTTTAATTTTGGGGGTCCTTTCCTCTTTCGGTTACCAGAATGAAACTGGAACTAGCGTGGTTATGATAATAGCAAAGCTGTGGTGGTTGGTGGTGGTGATGGTGGTGGTGGCTGGTTGTTGTTGTTGTTGTTGTTGTTGTGTTGCTGCTGCTGCTACTACTACTACTACTACTACTACTACTACTACTACTACTACTACTACTACTACTACTACTACTACTACTACTGTTGTTGTTGTTGCTGCTGCTGCTGCTGCTGGTACTACTTCTGTTATTACTACTACTATTATTGCTGCTGCTGCTGCTGCTGCTGCTGCTGCTGCTGCTGCTGCTGCTGCTACTACTACTACTACTATTTCTATTCCTGCTGCTGCTACTACTACTACTACTGCTACTACTATTATTACTACTAGTATTACTACTACTACTACTACTACTACTACTACTACTACTACTACTACTCTACTACTACTACTACTACTACTGCTACTACTACTACTGCTGCTGCTGCTGCTACTGCTGCTGCTACTACTACTACTACTGCTGCTGCTGCTACTACTACTACTTCTACCACCACCACCACCACTGTTGCTGTTGCTGCTGCTACTACTACTAATGCTACTACTATTACTACTACTACTACTTCTACTACCACTACTGCTGCTGCTGCTGCTGCTTCAACTAATACCACCGCCACTATCACTATCCCCACCGCCACCCCCACCACCACCACTATTTACTACCATTTCTACAACTGCTACCACCACCACCATCACCACCACCATCCCACCATCACTAACACCACTATAACCACCATCACCACTGCCACGAGACCAACTGATACACTGAAGGACTTAACAGGCAGGCAAACAGCCCACTGACCGACTTACCGACTGACCGACAGACCGACAAACCGACGGACAAAACTGACAGGACAGGCACAAAATCCCAACAGCAAAATCGTATTGGTTGGCGGGACTGACTAAGTGATGGATGGACAAGAAGTCGTTAAGAAAGCAGATTTTCAGAAGGAAAGAAAAATGTGGTCCTTGTAGGGGGATATCGAACTGCAATTGATGAGAGCTGAGTGGTGCTGAATTAATAGTATCATTCTCTCTTGTCTTCCTAAAGTGTCGTCGATAAATTGTTGTGTTATGTTTTGTTGTTGTGTGATTGCGGTGTGGTGTGGTGTGGTTGTGGTGTGGTGTGGTGTGGTGAGGTGAGTTGCTGTGCTGTGCTGGCTGTGCTGTGGTGTGCTGTGCTGTGGTGAGGTGTGCTGTGGTGTGGTGTGGTTGTGCTGTGGTGTGGTGGTGTAATGTAGTATGTTGTGTTGTGTTGTATTGATTTGTACTTGGTTGCATTAAGTTGTGTTGTGTTGCGCTGCATCGAAATGGAGTGGAGTGGAGTAGAGAGGAGAGGAAATGAGTGGAGTGGGGTGGGGTGGGAAGGAGTTGAGTGGAGTGAGGCGGAGTGGATTGAGGTGGAGTACTATATTATTATATAATTATATAATAGTTATCTTTATCATCCGTTCTTACCGGCACGAAAGGCTTACTCTTCCCAAAGGCGGAAAAGGGATTTCACGTATGTGCAAGATGTTCTGCGTACGCCCGGCACAAAAGGCCTGGGCTTATAGTCTCATCCGAAGGACTTTCTGTAAGAGTGGAGTCATTAGTGATAATCATTAATTGAGGGTCTCCCATAACCTATGTGGTCGCAGGGGAGCGAGGCATCAGAGACCTCAACTTCTCAAGGGGCCAGCATGTTGATGGCGGCGCCCATCTCCTCTCCCTCGCTGCTTTACCTTCCCTGACCCTAAAGAGGGCAAGGTACCCATTTACACCTGGGTGAACTTGAGAGCTGTACTGAAGCCAAGGCGCGCAAACGGTCACCCATCCAAGTGGAAACCACGCTCGATGCTGCTTAACCGTAGCTGGGGAAAAGCGAATGCTCTGACCACTGAGTTATCTATCCCGTCCCCATTATAATAATTAACTCCAGGGGGAAAATTTCCCTAGAACAGGCGCTTTGGTGATGGCTTAAACCCGGGCTGTCAGATCACAGAGCGCAACGATCTAACCACTAGGCTACCCTGTTGAAAGCGCAAATGCTGCCTCAAGGCGCGAAAAGGTTCAGTTACGCACAATGTGCGGAAAAGAATTAAAGTAGCAGTAGTGGTGGTGGTGCTGGAAGAAGAAGTAGTAGTAGTAGTAGGAGGAGGAGGAGAATTAGGCGTAATGGTGGTAGTAGTAGTAGTATAGTAGTAGTAGTAGAAGGAGGGAGGAGGAGAGGAGAGAAGGAGAAGGAGGAGTAGGCGTAGTAGTAGGATTAGGCGTAATGGTGGTAGTAGTAGTAGTAGTAGTAGTGGTAGTAGTAGTAGTAGTAGTAGTAGTAGTAGTAGTAGTAGTAGTAGTAGTAGTAGGAGTAGAAGTAGTAGTAGAAGTAGGAGGAGGAGGAGTAGTAGAAGTAGTAGTAGTAGTAGTAGTAGTAGTAGTAGTAGTCGCCGTCGTCGTCGTCGTTGTAGTAGTAGCAGCAGCAGCAGCAGCAGCAGCAGCAGAAGAAGAAGAAGAAGAAGAAGACGAAGAAGAAGAAGAAGAAGAAGAAGAAGAAGAAGCACGAACGGCAGTAACAGTAGCGGTATTAGTATCATTCTCTTAGAGTTGTAGTAAAAATAGTAGCAATAATAATAGCAGCAGAAGCAGCAGCATCGTCAACATCATCATCACATTCACCATCATCATCATCATATCATCATCATCATCATCATCATCATCATCATCATCGTCATCATCATCATCATCATCACCACCACCACCACCACCACCACCACCACCACCACCACCACCGTCACCAGCAGTAGGAAGAGAAGGAGAACGAGGAGGAAGAGCGTGTTTGTTTCCCATCTTTTAAGCCTTATTTATGTGATGTTTAGCAAACTGCATTGATTTCTCCTGGCTCTTGAGCTATAAACCATCCATCCTAATAAATCTCTCTCTCTCTGTCTCTCTGTCTCTCTGTCTCTCTCGTCTCTCTCTCTCTCTCTCTGTCTGTCTGTCTGTCTGTCTCTCTCTCTCTCTCTCTCTCTCTCTCTCTCTTTCTCTCTCTCTCTCTCTCTCTCTCCTCTCTCTCTCTCTCTCTCTCTCTCCTCGCTGCTCGCTCTCTCTCTCTCTCTCTTCTCTCTCTCCCCTCTCTC
Source organism: Rapana venosa (assembly GCA_028751875.1). Taxonomy (NCBI): domain Eukaryota; kingdom Metazoa; phylum Mollusca; class Gastropoda; order Neogastropoda; family Muricidae; genus Rapana; species Rapana venosa. Next base: position 17,957,119 of record CM054165.1, on the reverse strand, counting down.
TCTCTCTCTCTCTCTCTCTCTCTCTCTCTCTCTCTCTCCCCCTATTTCTCTCTCTCAAAAACGTTAATGCCAATAAATCAATAAATAACCCAATCTCTCTTTCACCTCTCTCTCTCTAAAACGTTAAAGTCAATAAATCAATAAAGATTCCCCCCCTCTCTCTCTCTCTCTCAAAAACGTTAATGCCAATAAATCAATAAATAACCCAATCTCTCTTTCACTCTCTCTCTCTAAAACGTTAAAGTCAATAAATCAATAAAGATTCCCCCCCCCCCTCTCTCTCTCTCTCTCTCAAAAACGTTAATGCCAATAAATCAATAAATAACCCATTTTCTCTTTTTCTTTCTCTCTCTCTAAAACGTTAAAGCCAATAAATCAATAAAGATCCCCCCACCTTCTCTCTCTCTTCTCTTCTCTCTCTCTCTCTCTCTCTCTCTTCCTCTCTCTCTCTCTCTCTCTCTCTCTCTTTTCACCTCCCCCTCTCATTTCCTTCTCTCTGTAAACCTCCCTCCCTCTCCTATATCTCTTCCCATCTCGCCCCCCACCACCCCACCCCCACCCACCAACACACACACACACACACACACACACACACACACACACACACACACACACACACACACACACACGCCTATCTCTTTTTTGTCCCTTTTAAAGAAAAACATTTTGGACAAAGTGTTCACATTACTTATAAAACTTAAACCATTAATAACGAAAACTGACAATTTACTGACTTTCCTATTATCCCCTTAAAACAAGAAGTAAGATAAAAGAAAGAAAGAAAGGAAGGAAGGTAGGAAGAAAGAAAGAAAAGAAAGGAAAGAAAGAAGGAAATAATGAAAGAAAGAAAGAAAAGAAAGAAAAGAAAGAAGGAAATAATAAAAGAAAGGAAAGAAAGAAGGAAATAATGAA
>CM054165.1:17941207-17948707 GCA_028751875.1 Rapana venosa | reverse complement strand
GAAACGACCGAAGGAAGAAGCAAAGAAAGAAGAAGAATGATTGAAGAAGTAGAATTCGAGAGTAAAAGAAGGGGATTGCGTAAGATACTCATCTCTCTCCCTCCCCCCTCCAGTACTAATCCGAAGAACTTAGACAGAAGATCATAGAGAGATAGACGATCAGACTAGATTCGAAATCTCTGACTGAAAAGCTCAAAATTTGCACAGAAAAGACAACAAAAGAGAAGAAGATAGAGAGAGAAGGGGGGCGTCAGACAAGAGACAACGCAGACAGAAGATGGACAAGAGAAGAGGAGAAGGAGCAGAGGCAGAAAAGAAGATGGCGAGAAGAGAGGAGAGGGACAGAGTGAGAGAGGAAGTCAGAGAGAAAAGAAAGGAGAAGAGACAGAGTCAGAGAAGAAGAAGTCAGAGAAAGAAGACAGAGCAGAGAGAGGAGAGCAGAGGAAACGAGACACGAGTCGAAGAGAAAGAGAAGAAATGCATCATTGAGCACGAGGACGACAGAGTATCAGAGGAGACAATATAATGGGAAGATGTGATCAGTCAGCAGTTTAGACGTCACGATTGTCCACATCCTGAGCACCTACTACCGATCTAGAAAGACGAGTCTAGAGACATCGTCATGCATATTCAGTCCAGATGCCTCGTCTCCGCATCGACACAAGTCAATAGTCAAATAGAGAGACACAATTCAGAATAGAAGAGAGATAGAGAGAAGGTCAGAGAGAGAGCGAGACATCAGAGAATAGTCAGAGAGAGAAGACGATCAGAGAGAGAGCAGAGTCAGAGATAGACAGTCAGAGAGAGAGTCAGAGAACACAGAGTCAGAGATAGACAAGTCAGAGAGAGACAGAGTCAGAGAGAGACAGAGAGAGATAACAAGAGACAAGAGAGAGAGAGACAGAGTTCAGAGATAAAAGTCAGAGAGAGACAGAGTCAGAGAGAGACAAGATAGACAAGTCAGAGAGAGACAGAGTACAAGAGAGAGAGACAGAGAGAAGACAGACAGACAAAAATACAGAGAGGCAGAAGAAGGGGGATGAGAACAGAGACAGAAAGGTAACAGGCACTCAGACAGAGAAAAAGAAACAGAGGAACGGAGACAGAGACTGGAAAGAGAGAGCGGGGGAGTAGGAAAGAGAGAGGTAGAAACACAGACACAGAGAGACACAGAGAGATACAGAAAGACAGACAGACAGACAGAGAATACTAGAACAGTCAAAGAGTGGGAAGAGCCAGAGGCATATCGAAACAGAGTGAAAAGACAGAGGTACACTCAGACAGACAGACAGACAGAGAAAAACAAAGAGAATTTATAATCACACGCCATAACAACCACTCGGAAAGGGATATAAAAAAAAACCGGAGGAGGAGAGAGAGAGGAGAATAATGCATTAAAAAAAAACCACCATATCCTCAAAGCATCAATTATACCAAACAAAATAATGAAAATATGTTTTAAAAACACAACCAATAATTGTACGTCGCGTGAATATAACTGACAGAAACATCTGTCTTGGGCAGTGCGTGTAGTTCTCTCCTTCTTCCTTTCTGGTGGTGTGAGATAATTTTATACGCTTTTTTTTCTACTTATCCTTTTCTTACTGTTTCTTCGATTAGTTTTTTCTCTCCTTCCTTCCTTACTTCCTTCCTTCCTTCCTTTCTGTCATCTCACCCTTCCTTTCATTCATTCCACCCTTTCTCGCTGTTTTTATACTTATTTCTTTATGAAGAGTAAGATTTGCTTCCTCTCTGTGAGTCCCTGTCTGTCTGTCCTGTCGTGTCCTGTCCTGTCCTGCCTGTTTGTCTCTCTGTCTCTCACTATTCTGTCTGTCTCTCTCACTTTGTCTGTCTGTGTGTGTTTGTGTATCTCTCTGTGTGTCTGTGTGTCTGTCTTTCCCTCTCTCTCTGTCTCTCTGTGTCTGTCTGTCTCTCTCTGTTATACACACGATGCAACACACACACACACACACACACACACACACACATATATATATATAATATATATATATATATAAAGAGAGAGAGAGAGAGAAGAGAGAGAGAGAGAGAGAGAGAGAGAAAGAGATAGAGAGAGACAGACAGACAGGGACAGACAGACAGGGAGAAAGAGAGAGAGAAAGAGGGAGAAAAAGAGAGAGAGAGAAAGAGAGAGTATGTGTTGGCGGAAGGATTTCATGGCAATCATTACACTCATTAAGACAGGGATATATAACATTTCTGGCACTGCTTCCAATGGAAAAAAACCAGAATAAAAGTAAACTGAAAACATAAAAGAACGGTAATGAATTTAGTGAGAGTAGTAATCTACTAAACATAACCATTAACGTTAAAATTTAGAACTGCAACACTTATTCGATTTTTTTTTCAAAAGTACTGTATTTTTTTTCAATAATTATGCTAACACACCAAGAAAAATCCTTTATTCTTAATTATTGGGTGTTTGGGTTTGTGTGCAGATCTTATTTAGTTTTAGCAACAATTGATGTTCAAAGGTTAAACTTTCAGTCTTCTTGAAAAGCGAAATGAAGAATGATAATTTGTTTTAACTGTCTACATCTTAGAAAAATGGGGTTTTGTTTAGGGAAATTTGTTTGTTTTTGTTTGATTGCCTTTGGTTTAGTTTTGATTTTGTTTCGGGTAGTTTGTGGGGAGGGGGCAGCTGTTTTGGAGGAGTGTGTGTGTGTGGGGGGTGTTTTGGTTATTTGTTTGTTTGCTGTTTTTAGTTTTGTTTTGTTTTTTTTATTTTGGGGGTTGCTTTTTTTTAAAGCTTTTTTTGTTTTTGGTTTTTGTTGTTTGCTTGTATAGCAAGTCAGTAAGTCTTCAGTTTTCACGTCTTTTCACTTAAAGTGAAGAAGAAGAAGCTTTGCTTGTATTATTTCAGGGGTGGGCGGTGCTTTTTCAAGTTGAGCTAACACACAGTTGGTCTGAAAAACCTGTATTAAACTTGACTAGTTGGAAACCTTTGTGTCGGCTGAACGAATCTTCTTTAGTACAGAGCTAGAAATTATTGTCATTGACGGTGTACAGCTCTCCCAGTGTGGTCGGCTGTCTAAATCCATTACCCTACATGTCGCACGCAGTCTAGAGATGTAAGCCTGGTCGTCTCCCTTGGGACTCCTCTTCCAGTGTTGTCTGCCCTTGTAACTGGACGTGGCATTCCCGGTGCAGTCACTGTCAGTCAGAGTTATGTTCCTTTTTTTTCTTTTCTGTATTGTCTCCCCTTCGTGGAAATATATATTTTCGGTGTAGACAGATAAATGTGATCTTGTTTTCTTTGTTGTTTTTGCGGGTAGATGTTGATTATTTTTTTCTAATGCAGGCATTGTTTGATAAGAGTTAGAGAAGGGCCGTGTGTGTGTGTGTGTGTGTGGAAGGGGGGGGGTATGCCTTTCTTAATTCCCTTGTGTTGATATACCTTTTGCTGTGCAGTCAGATTACATGTTTTTCTTTGTAGTATTTGCGGCCAGATATTGATTTTTCTTTAGAGCAGGATATGAGATAAGGAGAGAAAGAGAGAGAGACAGAGACAGAGAGACAAACAGAGATCTAGAGAGAGGGAGAGAGACCAATAAAGAGAGACAGACAGACAGAGAAAGAGAGCTAGAGAGAGAGGGGGAAGAGAGGGTGGGAGGGGGAGAGAGAGAGAGAGAGAGAGAGAGAGAGAGAGAGAGAGAGAGAGAGAGAGGCGAATGATATCGATGATTAACACTGGAATAAGAGAGACAAATACCACCTACGGCTACTTCCAAAAGAAAAAATATTAAAAAATGAAAACAACAATTGAAAATACAAAGCAAATAAACTCCAGCAATCTAAGAAACAACTTCCTTGAGTACATGGTTCAAAACTGTCATGCTTACTTTCGTTAAATAGTCAATTATTTTGTCCGCTCTCATAGTGATACAATAAAAACGAACAGTCATATTTTGAGTATTATAGTTAAGTTGCTAAACTTACTTTCATTTCACTGAGACTTTTATTGAAAAACCTTAAAATGTAATCGCACAGCAAATCCATGAACATCTGAATGCGTAGTTCAAAACTGCAATACTTATTCTTCTTTAATAGTCAATGGCAATGAATCCAAAAACATCAACAACAACAAAACACTTAGAATAATCATATTTTGAATATCAAAGTTCAGCCTCTAAACTTACTTTCCTTTTCGCAAGAACTTTTACTGACAAATTTAACAACCTTCGCGATAAAATGTGAGATGTAAGCAATTTTGGCACACTGCCTGCATATACATGATAAACCTCTCTCTCTTTTTCAAGTTTAAACCAACACAAGCCTGCTGCGACAAAACCCTATCCATGCTGTTTTGAAACGTGTTGTCTTGGATGAACAATCCTACTCTCGATTCATACAGAGCTGGAAATACTGTCATTGAGGGTGTGTAGCTCTCCCAGTGTGGTCGGCTGTCTAATTCCATTACCCTACATAGCGCACGCAGTCAAGAGATGTGAGCCCCGGTCATCTCCCTTGGGACTCCTCTTCCAGTGTTGTCCGCCCTTGTAACCGGATGTGGGATTCCCGGTGCAGTCACTGTCAGTCAGAGTTATGTTCCTTTTTTTTTTCCTGTATTGTCTCACTTTAGTGGAAATTTTTTTTTTTTTGGGGGGGTGCATATAGATATGATCTGGTATTCTTTGTTGTATTGGCGGCCAGATATTGATTTCTTAAAGAAAATAATGCAGCAATGTTGGTTAGAACCACAGAGCTGGAGCTGGGGAAGGGGGGGGGGGGGGAACAGGGAAGCAAGGGAGGGGGGGGGGGGGGGGAGGTATCATTCTTCAGTGGAGATACGGGTTTTTTCCCTATGCAGTCTGATTGTCATGATCCACTTTTTTCCTTGTATCTCTGGCCAGAATTTCAATGGGTTTTTTCTGGTATTTTTATGCAGGCAGTGTTGGTTAAAGCGACGGCTTACTTTTTTTTCCTTTATTATTCGTCTTTGTCAAGCGCTCAAACAGCAAATACTGTTGTCTGTCATAATAGCGAAAATGCGTTGAGCTGCCGTTAAGCGTCTGACAAGTCAGGCCCAGCACATTTGACTTCAGAGTTGGAAAGGATTGCTATCTTTTAAGTCTCTCCGAAAAAATGGACCAAGAAGGCAGAAAATAGACAAGAAGGAGGTCACGGGAAGAAAAACAACAAGGTTGAAACAGAGGGATAGAAAAGAGGGAATTCTGAGCACAGAAGTTCCGGAAGGTGGGGATGTTGTTTAAGTGATGGGCCCCCGGGCTCTGCATAGGGGTGGGGGGGGGGGTCTTTATTATTCCCTTTATCAAATACTTTTTTTATGTTCCATTTGTTTTGTTGTTGGTGGCCACATATCGTTTTTTAAAGCACAGAGTTGGTTGGTTTGGGGTTTGTTTTTTTTTTTATTACTCCCCCCTGTGCGGTAAGATTTTTCGTTGTAGTCAGCTAGTTCTGTAAGGATTTTATTTCTTTTTTTTGTCTTTCTTTTTTTTAATTGTTCGTTTTTGTTGTTTTTTTGTTTCGGGGTCATTTTTTTTGGTTTGGAGTTCGTTTTTTTTTGCTATTGTGTTTTTTTTGTTTTCTGTTATGTTTTTTTGGGGGTCTTTTTATTTTGGGTTTTGTTTGTTTGTTTTGTTTGTTTTGGGTTTTTTTTTGGTTTTTAAAGTTTTTAAAACTCCTTGCACTAAAATATCCATCTTTGTGCGGTAGTCCAGTTTAAGTTATGGTCCTTTCCTGAAATTTTTTCTTTTGTTGTTTTTTTTCTTTTCTTTATTTTTTCTTTCTTTTTTTCATTCATTTTCCCCCCCTTTTTTTTAATCTTTCTTTTTTAATTTTCAAATCTATTTTTTTTGCGATATTTTTGATGGAAATTTAAGGTTAATAGAAGCAATCTTTTGTTTTCCTGCTTGTTTAATGGATAGGTGATCGCGGGTGTTTTTTTTTTGCTACATTATCATGGGGCATGCAGTGTTTGTTTTGATTTAGTTTTGTTTTCCCTGCGGATCTGTGCCGTGAATTTCAAGAGAGTAATTTTGTCTTTTTTTTTGGGGGTGTTCAAATTGGTTTTTTTGCTCGAAGGATTAATCTCTGTCGGGCTATCAGTCTGTCCCCGTCCTTTTCTTCTGAGAGAGAAAGGGAGAGGGGCAGAAACACAAAAACAGCAGATCAAGAGAGAGAAAAGAGAGAGAAGAAGAGAGAGAGAGAAAGACAGACAGACAGACACAGACAACAGACAGGGCAGGCAGACAGAAGGAAAGAAAGAAAAACAAAAGCAAAAAGGGGGGAGAGAGAGGAGAGAGAGAGAGAGAAGAGAAAAGAAGAGAAAAAGAGAGAGAGAGAGAGAGAGAACTCTGAACTCTCTGAAAGGGTTTAATTGCACATCGGCTTTAGGCCACCAGACAATAGAGGGTGGAAAAAAGAATAATATCTGATATAACATCACCTATCTATGTACAACGAATAATATCTGATATAAAATCACCTATCTATGTACAACGGGCGGAAGAAAATACTTTAAGTCTATCAGGTAGTCCTGTGAAGTAACTCTGTGAAAACATGTTTACCTTTGAATACCTATGAATTCGTGGCATAACCTGCTTGTTCTGCATTACCTCCCCCTCCTACTCTAAGGCCTATGACTCTGATCATTACAGTAGAAGTGAAATGCAGGTTATATAACTATCCTGAAGTAGCGCGTATAAGATGTATAATATGAGTTTAAGACAATTAGAGATTGTACAGACAGACAAACATACAGACAGAAAGAGAGCGAGAGAGAGAGAGAGAGAGAGAGAGGGAGAGAGAGAGAGAGAGAGGGGGGGAGGGAGGGATCTGTGACAAGCCTTAACATCCGGGATTTGTTTGTTTTGTTTGTTTTGTTTGTTTGTGTGAGGTTTCTCTTCTTTGAGCAAGAGGTTTGAAGAATTACACAACAAGGCGTACAATACAAAGACCAATAACTAGACAACATAAAATAACAACAAAAAGAATTATATGAGAAGAATACAAAACAACAACAATAATAATAATGATAATAATGATAATAAATGGAATTAATATAGCGCTACATCTTGTGAAAACAAATGATACAAAATCATATTTCACGGCTGTCACGTTTTTGTATATTTTCTCGTACGCTTCTTTTTTGGTGGGGATTTTTGACACGCCGCCCCCCCCCCCCCCCCCCCCCCCACCCCTCCATCCCTGCTCTGTTAAGCTTTTGGTTCTTTTATGTGATTCTCCTTTTCATGTTGCTGGTATTTTTTGTTTGTGTGTTTCCTTTCCTTTCGTCTTTCTTTTCAGTCTTCCTTTTTTTCTTTTTCTAATCTTTGTTCGTTTTCAATTTCTTTTTTGTCTCCTCCTGTTTTAGGTTGTTTTTTTCTGGTTTCTTTTCTTGTGGTGTTTTTTTCCCCCTCTGTCTTTACTTCTATGGTTTTATGACGGTTTTTTGTACTTGTATTTTCTAATATTAACTATCTAAACGTTTTTCGTTCTTATTAGTTTCTCATTTCT
>CM054165.1:17931207-17933707 GCA_028751875.1 Rapana venosa | reverse complement strand
GAACTGTTATCATGTAAACACTAATTGGTGCCAACTGTGTTTATCACTGTAAACACTAATCTGGGTGTGCCATATCACTGTGTATCACTGTAAAACACTAATCTGGGTGTGCATCGTATACTTAAACTAACTGTGTCATATCACTGTTATACAAAACCTAATCTGGGTGTGCCATATCACTGTGTCATCACTGTTAAACACTAATCTGGGTGTGCCATATCACTGTGTTATCACTGTAAAACACTAATCTGGGTGTGCCATATCACTGTGTTATTACTGTAAAACGCTAATCTGGGTGTGCCGTATCACTGTGTTATCACTGTAAAACACTAATCTGGGTGTGCCATATCACTGTGTTATCACTGTAAAACACTAATCTGGGTGTGCCATATCACTGTGTTATTACTGTAAAACGCTAATCTGGGTGTGCCGTATCACTGTGTTATCACTGTAAGACACTAACACGGGTGTGCCATATCACTGTGTTATCACTGTAAAACACTATCATGGAAGAGCCTTATTACTGTGTTATCACTGTAAGACACTAATCTGGGTGTGCCATATCACTGTGTTATCACTGTTAAACACTAACATGGGTGTGCCATATCACTGTGCTATCACTGTTTAACACGAACAAGGAAGAGCCGTATCACTGTGTTATCACTGTAAAACACTATCATGGAAGAGCCTTATTACTGTGTTATCACTGTAAGACACTAATCTGGGTGTGCCATATCACTGTGTTATCACTGTTAAACACTAACGTGGGTGTGCCATATCCCTGTGTTATCACTGTAAAACACTAACATGGGTGTGCCATATCACTGTGTTATCACTGTAAAACACTATCATGGAAGAGCCTTATTACTGTGTTATCACTGTAAGACACTAATCTGGGTGTGCCATATCACTGTGTTATCACTGTTAAACACTAACGTGGGTGTTCCATATCCCTGTGTTATCACTGTAAAACACTAACATGGGTGTGCCATATCACTGTGCTATCACTGTAAAACACTAACATGGGTATGCCAAATCACTGTATTATCACTGTCAAACACTAATCTGGGTGTGCCATGATTATCACTGTATTGTCGAATACTAATATGGGTGTGATTTTGCGTATACGACCGTTTTTACCCGACTATTAAGAGAGCCGCATTCCGACTTCGGGAATAGAAGGATACATCATTTTGTGCTATCTTGATGTTGAGTGGTTTTGCTCACAGGCACAGGGTCTTGATTCAACTTGAAACAGGCAACATCTCAGTACATAAGTGTTGTTTCTTGGTCAACAACAACAACAACAACAAAACCGTAACAACCTTCATTTCATGAACATGCTCACAATATCCTTCCACGTGTTAGCCTTTCATAGCACAGCCGTCAAGGTTTAAATTCTGACATGGTGGGGAAGGGGTCAGGGAAGGGATGGGGGTAGGTTAGGAAGAAAGAGAGGTAGGTTATTTATTTATTATTTATTTTTCTATTTCGAGGATTTTTTCAAATGTATTTATTCTTTTATTTCGAGGATAATGGAATAAGAACTCGTGTGCTTTTTTTTAACATCCAGCCCCTGTGTGTATGCAGTTTTGTAAACTTGGTCATTGGTTCCCACTGGCACACAAATGACCTACTCTTCCGAAAAGCGGAAAGGGATTTAACGTGTGCGCAAGATGTTCTGCGTGCATTTTTGGGGTAGGGAGTCGGTGAAAAGGTTGGGGAGGGAGAGGGTAGGTTAGGGATGAGGGAAGGGATGCGTTGGGGGAGGGAGGTAGGTTAAGAACAAGAGTGGGTGAGTAATGGTGTAGGTTATGGAGGAGGGAGGAGGTAGAATAAGGGAGGGAGGGGGTAGGTTATGGGGAGGTTACATCTGTCAGAGTCTATAATAAGTGGGTCTTAAGCCTCAAACCAAGCAGGAAATAGATGACCAATATGGTGTTACTCATAATTATTGTAAATGAAGGTCCAAAGTATATGTATGCAAAATGGCACGCTGTCACTCTCATTTTCAGGTTTTGCCCAATATCTTTGCATCAACTGCTAGACTATTACCATTATATATATATATATATATATATATATATATATGAGAGGAGAGAGAGAGAGAGAGAGAGAGAGAGAGAGAAACTTAACTAAGTAACAATAGCCTTTCTCGTCAACAACTATCAGGCCATACACCATACAGCCTATTATCCAAAAAGAAAAAAAATCGCAAAAAAAAATGGCGGGACACAGAAGAGAAGGGTGAAGAGCAAAAAAAGGAGCACAACTCTAACAAACACCAAGTGCACCGGAAACCGTATATTCCGTATGCGGAAATTTCATATCCGGTCGCAGGGAGCGATAACAATGGAGGACAAGCCGCAAGGGAGACCACCGCTGCTCGTAACTCTTACTGCAAGCAGTTGGTCGGATGATGGAAATGCGCGAGAGGCACGTGCGCAAACACACACACACACATACACACACATACACACACACACACACATAAACACAC
>CM054165.1:17891207-17911207 GCA_028751875.1 Rapana venosa | reverse complement strand
TATATATATATATATAGAGAGAGAGAGAGAGAGAGAGAGAGAGAGATGAGAGAGAGAGAGATAGAGAGCGAGAGAGAGAGAGAGAGAGAGAGAGAGAGAGAGAGAGAGAGAGAGAGAGAGAGAGAGAGATAGATAGATATATTGTCGACTAAAATCGTCCAGACTCATTAATAAGTTTGTGCACTGATTTAAAAATTGTTATGATTTCATTCAGGGATTTTTTTTTTCCGTGGCTACATAATAAAGTGATTACGATTTTTTTTTAATCTTGATTCAGAGTATCAGCTATTTGATTGTAAAAAGTTACAGAAAAAACTGCGATCAATAAACAAAGCGTGTTCAGTTGCTTTTCATAAGGGCCACTAAAAACACAAGATGGATCAAAAATATTTTTCTTTAAACCAGAGTCGAAATCTTTCGTTTTGATTCTAAGCTTACAGTGGATGATTTATTATTTTGCTTTTTCCATCATAAAAGTACTGTACGACAACGAGTACGTGACTGTGTGCATTCGTGTATGCGTGCTCTATAAACTTGAATACTTAGAAATAGTCTTGAGTCTTTAATCCTGTTTGCTAATCATTTTGCGATGAACTCTTGCTTTTCAGTTCCTGTTAGAATTCATATTATTTCGGGTGTATTGCTGTTAGATTTATTCTCTTGTTGAATTCGTTTGTAATCCTCCATACCCCAAAAGGGGTGAGAGGAATTAGATCTTGACATCTTTCGTATGTACTTACCTTCGTGCATGCACGTGAGTGCGTGTGTACCTGCGTGCGTGTCTAAGCAAGCTATGCATGCGTATGCACTCGCTTTCGACTCCAAAGGAAAACACTAGCGCTAGCCCCATTCCATTACACGCCCAGCACAAGTGTGCAACTTTAATGCAGAAAATCGTTCTCGCACATCCCAGTCAAATAGACCTCTTGAAATTTAACACTGGCTTTCGGTTGATTCAAGTATTGATTTTTATGTCACACCAATGGTGAATCCTAAAGAATTCAGTACCACATCCATTTGGCATCAGACCTCACACAGAAGCGTGAAACAGCAGTAGTACCATCATTTTATTGCTACAAGCTGAATTGAAAAACGAAATGTGAAGTTTCGTAGCGAACATTGTTTTAACGCATATCAAAATGAATTACTAGTGCAGAAAAAGCAGAGGAGGAAAACTAGTGCAGGTAATCACTTATAACTTCTCCATCATTTTTGAAAATGATTTATCAAAGGTTAAATTTTGTTTTTAAACCTCTAGAAACGTAACCAAAAAGTATTTTAAAAAATATCGAAAAATATCAAATGGAAGTGATAAAATCAAATCGTAATAAGTATTACAACAGTGCTAAAAATCTCAGACTTTCTATCATTCTATTGAACTTTGAAGAAAACTGTTAAATTCGGTTCTAAAGCTGGTGTTGTGCTTTCTAAATAAAAGCATCGCCGAAAGAAAACTAGAAAATACCATTCTAACGCGGAAATATCAAATGTTGGTTTTTTTATCTTTAAAAAAAAAGTATAGCTGTTTCTAAAAAGCACCGAAAACGTTCCCTCAGGATTCGAACAAAAACTGTACACATTCAAAGCCAGTTTTGGGGTTAAGGTATTTTTTCAGTCTCCAAAGCGGGCAGATAAAGCATCTGTAGAGACCAAGGCTTTGGTAAACAACCGACATAAACTGAGAAATTTGGCAAACAACTCTTCAGCATCGTGCTTAAGATACTCCCAACTGAGTCAAAGAAAAAGAACGAGGAAGAGAAGGACAAAAAAAAGATGAAAAAGAACAAGAAGAACAAGAAGAAACCTTGTACTATTCCTCTAGAGAATGCAAAACAATAAGTTTTCGAAAATAAGGCCAAAATTCAGCACTTGTAACATTATCTCACATCTCAAAATTGGAACAGCAAGAAACCAGAAACCCACGAATTACATCTTATCAACAAAAGCGATGGAAATTCGATACTAAGAACATTCTGTCGGACCCCAAATAAAGTGAAGACATGCAAAGCTCATTTTCATCCAACGCATACTGAAGAGAGATAGACGTGAAAATTAAATTTTACCTTTGTTCAATCAACCACACCTTAAAAAGAAGCTGATGAAATTCGATCCCCGGCTCTTTCACAACAAAAAGGGGGAGATAAGGAGATTCAGTTCTAAATTTGTTCCACATTTCTTTCTTTTTTTAAAAGTTGGAATGTGATGCTATGCTCTTTCCTTCATACCCGAAAATGGTGGTAAAGAAATTCTTCAAAAAAGTGTTAAAAAGAACCGAGGTAAATATTGAGTTTTAACACTCTTCTGAAGAAGTTTTATATCACAGTATTAAATCCGTACACTTTCATTTCGATGTAACCCTCTTCTGAAGAATTTCTATAACACAGTTATCATTAAATCTCTACACTTTCATTTCGATGAATGGTAAAGGTAAAGGAGTCCCATAACCTATAAGGTCGTGGGGGAGCGAGGCGTCAGAGACCTCACTTCTCTAGGGCCAGCATAATGAGGGCGGCGCCCATCTCCTCTCCCTCGCTGCTTTACCTTCCCTGACCCTAAAGAGGGCAGGTACCCATTTACAGCTGGGTGAACTGGGGGAACTGTACTGAAGCCAAGGCGCGCAAACGGTCACCCATCCAACTGGTAACCACGCTCGACGCTGCTTAACTTGGCTGGGGGAAAGCGAGTGCTCCGACCACTGAGCTATCCCGTCCCCACACGATGAATGATAGAACAGAAATAGTACTGAGCTAATATGGAGTTGAAAAATACACTAAAGCCCCAGCGGAAATATCTCCGATTTTAAGGACTGTGGTCGCAGGTCATCTCACTTGAGCTCCTCGGGCCACCCTAAAAATAGAACAATTCTGACATGCAACAGTGCCAGGCCTGCGCAGACACGAAAATGCCGCACGAGCCCAAGACTCTCAAGACACAAAGGTAAAGGTGTCCCATAACCTACGTGGTCGTAGGGGAGCGAGGCATCAGAGACCTCAACTTCTCTGGAGGCCAGCATATTGAGGGCGGCGCCCATCTCCTCTCCCTCGCTGCTTTACCTTCCCTGACCTTAAAGAGGGCAGGTACCTATTTACAGCTGGGGTAACTGGGGGAACTGTACTGAAGCCAAAGCGAGCAAACCGTCACTCATCCAAGTGGTAACCACGCTCTACGCTGCTTAAACTTAGCTGAGGGAAAGCGAGTGCTCCGACCACTGAGCTATCCCGTCCCCTCTCAAGACATACCAGTATTGAATACTTGTACTGCATACTCGTACTCCCATTTATTGACAGGCAGATTCTACAGATTTGGGAGGGAAAAACCTTAGATAACAGGGCATGGACTCAAAACTACCTTTGTTCTCTCAAACCGTCAACAATCAGGCGTGAACTTTGTTTTAACCTTCCATTACCCCCTCAAAGGGAGATTCATAGCAAGATTTTCAATGCTGACTTCATAACAACACATCTAAAAATGTAGATCAAAATCAATAACAACTCAGTTTTTTGATGACGCTTAAGATCAGAGGGAGTATTGGACTAGAGTGCTTTGGTCTATTACCCCTCACAAGGAGATTCATAAGGATATTCAATGCTAACTTCATAACAGCACATCTAAAAAATGTAGATCAAAAATCAATGATAACTTCGTTCTCTGACACTTAAGATCAGAGGGAGGTATGGAGGTAGAGCACGTTGTTCTGTTATCCCACAAAGGGAGAAGTGAAGATCTAATGCTGTGTCTCGGTGGAGGGGCTCGTGGCACTTCAAAAGGAGGTGTGGAGATTCAACGCTAACTTTGTTCAGTCTTCCTTCAAAGGAAAGTGGGAACACTGGAAGCTAGCTAGCTTCTCTCTGTCACACCTCAAAGAAAAGTTTTATAGAGATTCGGTGTTAACTTTGTTTTATAGTGCACCTCAAAGGAAGGTGTGGAATTCTACGCTTTTTTTTATAATTTTCTCGCGCATCTCAAAAAGGATGTGTGAAGATTCAATGCTATAATTTTCTTATATCTCAGAGGGAAGTGTTGAGATTCAGTGATGACTTTGTTCTATCGCACCTCAAAGGGAGGTGTATAAATCCGATGTTAACTTTGTTCCACTGTACCTCAAAGGGGAAAGGTGTGCACATCCAATGCTAACTTTGTTCCATTGCACCTCAAAAGGGGGGGATGTGTAAATTCAATCGAAACTTTGTTCTACTGCACCTTAAAGAGAGGTGTGTAAATTTAATACCAACTTTGTTCTACCACACCTCAAAGGATGGTTTTCTTCTTCTTCGTCGTCGTCGAACGCTCAGACAGCAACTATTGTTGTCTGTCATATGAGCGAAAATGGGTTGCGCTGCCGTTAAGCGCCTGACAAGTCAGGCCCAGCGCGTCCGACTTCGGCATGGGAGAGAATTGTTACCTTTCAAGGAACGTGCACAAATTCAAGGCTCGCCTCTTTTCTTGCCGCATCTCAAAGAGAGTTGAGGAAACTTAATGCTAGCGTCGGTTTGTTTTAGATAACAAAATGGGAAAGCAAAGATCCAATTGAAACCTTATGCGCTTTGATTTGTCTTTGCAAGATATAGCGCTATGTAAGTTCCATTTATTATTGTTATTATTGTTGTTGTTGTTGTTGTTATTATTATTATTATTATTATTATTATATTATTATTATTAAACCTGTGTATCTTGTTGGCCGCATTTTGTATAAAAACACCCACTAGACGCTAACTAACACCTCATGGACGATTAAGGAAATCTAATGCGAGGATTGTTGTTCTTTAAACTGCGAATGCCACATGTTTTATCTGAAATTGCAAAACCAGAAAGGCGAAACTTTGAATGCAAACTTTCAAAACCTAGTTGTATCCCCATTTGTTGATTTTTAAACAACTACCACCATACCAATGACAAACGCCTTGAAATAGAGTTGAGGAAATTCAATATTAGGACTTTTTTGGTTGTTATTTGTTTGTTTTAAATTGCGAAAAAGGAAAAAAAAAAGAATCGATGCAAATATGGAAACCTTGTTCTATCCCCATTTGTTTTGTTAACACCTACCCCCCCCCCCCCCCCCCAAAAAAAAAAAAAACCCAACAACAACAACACAAAAACCCTGACAAACAATGAAACAGAGTTGAGAATATTCAAATGCTAGGATTTTCTTGTGTGTTTGTCTATTTGTTTTAAATGGAGAAACCATAAAAGCAACACACCACACACACACTGCACACACACTACACACACACTCTCTACACACACACAACAACACACCCAACACACTCTACACACACACACAACACACCACACCCTACACACACACCCAACACACACTCTCACACACACACCCAACACACTCTACACACACCAACACACACTCTACACACACCACATTACCCCACACACTATACACACACAAAAAAACACACACACACTATCCCACACACACTACACACACTACACACACTACACACCCCACACACAACACACACCACATACACTACACACTACACACACTACACACACACCCAACACACTCTACACACACTACACACACCCAACACACTCTACACACACTACACACACTACACAACTCTACACACCACACACACTACACCCCACTATATACACACTCTACCCCACACTATACACACACCCAACACACACTCTAACACCCCACACTATACACACACCCAACACACACTCTACACACACTTTTACACACAAACACACCCAACACACTCTAAACACACACCCAACAAAACACAACACAACACACAACACACTATACACACACACTACACACACTACACACACTCCCACACACCCCACAACACACACCACATACATACACACTACACACCCACCCAACACACACTACACACACTACACCCACACTACACACACACCACATACACTACACACTACACACACTACACACACATACACTATACACACACTATACACACACACATTACACACACACACCAAAATCGATGTAAACCTTTGAAACCTTGTTTTCTGTGCCCATTTGGTTTTTAAACGCACTTTCTGGACATAAGAGACCGACTGGCCACCTGGCCGTATCCATGGTGATAACTATCACGGCAACGGAACTTCCACACTGAGGCATAGGAGTGGTCAACTGGTCAGTGGCAAGGAAACCATCCTCTGTTTTCGTGATTCTGTGAAATCCATGGGGGGGGGGGGGGGGGGGGGCGGTTGTAGAGGAGGGAGGAGAGGTAGGGGAGTTTTGTAAGTAAAATAAGTCTTCAATTTTAACGTTTTTTTTCCCCTTAAAGTGATACCAGACGATCCTAAATAGAAGACTGAAAATGTGAGATAGAGAGAGAGAGAGAGAGAGAGAGAGAGAGAGAGAGGGGAGAGAGAGAGGGAGAAATCTACTCTATAGGGGAGTTTTGTATTTGTTAGAGGTGGCCATGGAGGGGGGGGGGGGGGGGGGGGGGGAGATTTTTGGTTGGATTTGGGGTTTTTTTTTTCTTTTAGGGTTTTTTTTTTTTTATTTGGGGGGGGTGTCTTTTTTCATGTGTGTACATTATCATTTAGGATTCTCAGTTTGGTTTTGCGTCACTTTTTCTCTCTGTCTCTCTCTCTCTCTCTCTCTCTCTCTCTCTCTCTCTCTCTCTCTCTCTCTCTCTCTCTCTCTCTCTCTCTCTTCTCTCTCTTCTTCAGTGTCATGTCTGTGTCTGTCGTCTGTCTGTCTGTCTCTGTCTCTCTCTCTCTCTCTGTGTTCTCTGTCTCAGAAAGAGACAGAGAAACACACAGAGAGAGAAGGAAGGAAGGAAGGAAGGAAGGAAAGTAGCAGAGAGGAGATGATAGAGAGAGAGAGCAGAAAGAAGCGAGAGAGACAACTGAAAGACAGCTGAGAGAGACAGAGACAAAGAGCGAGAGAGAGAGAGAGAGAGACAGGCACAGACAGACAGAAACAGACATACAGACACAGTGACAGAGACACAGACAGAGACACAGACAGAGACAGAGAGGAGTGAAGGAAGATGTTAGGGTTTGGAAGACATGTGCGTGCTAGCGTACTGAGTCTGGATGTAGATTAATTGTCAGCATTTGGGGAAACAGTTACCGAGCAGACAGACAAAGACAGAAGAAGACAAAAGAAGACAGATAAAAGAGAAGAAGAAAACGAACAAAATCAGCACGACCATTACAGCGAAGCAGATCCTTTAGCCTCTCAAGCTTAGTACACAAATACTTTGAGGAGAAAAGACAGGTATTTCGAGGTACAAACCGACATGAAACATCAGGAATTAAATTACTGATAAAACTGCACACGTGGGTTGAGTTAACTACTTTTCTTAGCCAAAAAAAAGAAAACAATATATATATATATATATATATATATATATATATATATATATATATATATATATATATACATACAAGAACAAAATAAAACAAAAAAGCAAGAAAAAAACAACCACAAAAGATCGTATTGTCAAAAATAAACAACACGATCTCTGCAAAAAGACACACCTTAAAATTGATTTTGTTTACATCGCCTCAAAAAGTGTGACTTCTAGTAACATGAAGTCATTTCATTTAAATCTGGTAGTTTAACACTTGGAAGATCAAATTTCTCCCCCACCCCACCAGTAACAATAGAAATAACAGAACATATTAGTAATTATTTGGGGGAAATAATAACAATAATATGGTATGGAATTTATATAGCGCTGAATCTTGTAAAGCTACAAATCAAAGCGCTCACATGACATTTTTTTGGTTGTTTTTTTATCGAGGATAATGGAATAAGCACTCATGTGCTTTTTGACATCCATTCCCCATGTGTATGCGTTTTTGTAAATCTTGTCATCTGTCAAATGAAAGTGCACGCGCTTTCCAAATCTTATAAAACAATGTATTCGGACTAAACTGCCCAAAACTGTTTTGGAAGAAACATCATTATCGCAGCAATGAGCTCACTTTTAAGATGATCTACATGAAAACTATCACAGCTTTCGAGAAGATAAAATGCATCATTTGATTAACTACATAGGCACAAGTTCGTTGTCAAGACTTCTAGCAGAAATCACACAGGCAGTGCAGATTGCATTGACCATTCACAATATAATACAATAATGAAAGAAGGACATGACAACATGGTAAACGTTTACTTTTTTTTTAAAAAGCAGAACATGTTTGACGATTTTTTTTCCATCAACAACTATTTATTTATTCATTTACCTTTTATTTCGAGGATTATGGAATAAGCACCCGAGCACTTTTTTACATCCAGTCCCCGTGTGTATGTAATCTTTGTCAATTTTGTCATCCGTTCCCGCCGGCACACAACGGCCTACTCTTCCGAAAAGCGGAACGGGTTTTAACGTGTGCGTAAGGTGTTCTGCGTGCGTTTGCACTAAAAGAAAATGTTCAATATTCATATTTCTATTCAATGCCACCATTTTATAAATAGCCACGGATTGACAGTCCCGATATAGCCTCTATGGTCAGCAGGGCTATAAACAACAGGATTGCTGGGATTCTTTATCCAAAAACCCAACTTTCAAACAAGCTGACATCAGACTTTCTAAATATTAAAAAATCCACGCTATAAACTTTTCTTTTTTTTTAAGTTGGCAGCTCTAGCAGAAACTGTTTTTTCTTCTCTCTCTCTCTCTCTCTCTCTCTCTCTCTCTCTCTCCTGTCATTCTAGTCTAAAATCGTAATAAGCCTTTTAGAAAAAAAAATCGCTGTGAAAACATTTCCACACAAACAAAATGCCACGCCAATTAAGACTTAAAAGCCTGCTCCACAGAGAGTAAGACAGTGGCCATGAAAAATCGTTCACAACAACTAGGCAAGCACAGTCAGTTAAAACACACACACACCACACACACACACAATCCTCTCCTCCCCCCCCCCCCCCCCCCTTCTCCACTTAAAATGACAGCAGA
This sequence comes from Rapana venosa, assembly GCA_028751875.1. Lineage (NCBI taxonomy): Eukaryota > Metazoa > Mollusca > Gastropoda > Neogastropoda > Muricidae > Rapana > Rapana venosa. Next base: position 17,902,292 of record CM054165.1, on the reverse strand, counting down.
CTCAGCCCTGAATAAACCACACTGAATAACCTCACACAAGAATTAATTATTCAAGAAAGTAAAGGTAGTATGTTCGACAGAGTGCCTGAGAAAAAAAAATCACCCAATTACCTCACAATAGAATTAATTATTCATGGCACTACGAATACAATGTTTGACTAATTGTCTGAAAGTGTACGCGTGCATGCACACAACACACACACACATGCACACACATACACGCACGTGCGTGCACACGCATGTGCTCGCGCACGCACGCACGCACATAGACAACACACACACACAACACAACCATACATGTCTTATATCACTTAAAGTTGAAAGATCTTAAAGCAAAGAGCACACACACACATACACAACACAGCACACACACACACAAATACAACACACACACACACAAACGCACACACATACACAACACATGCATACACACACACCACCACACCACACACACACCACACCACACACACATCACACCACAACAATTCACAACCCCAACCCAAAGCCCCCCCCCCCCCCCCACCCCACACCACACACACCCACCACAACACCACAAACCACAACACCAACCAACCCCCCCCCCCCACCCCACCCCACACACACACACACAAAAATCTAATCAGAAAAAACTGAACTAACGAGTGCACGTGAGTCTTTGACTATAGACCACACTGACCCAGATACAGCAAAAACCCTTCTCTGTTCGGGACAGGACAGACCAGGACAGTGGCAAGCAAGGTCACCATAATTATCTCTTAGGAAAACCTGGCATCACTGAAACAACGAGTACTAGTATGCTCTCCAAGACAATAGCGACTTGATGACAATAGAGTCAGAACGTACAATCTATTTACAGGAACGGATGACAGCATTTACAAAACTGCATACACACGGGGACTGGGTGAAAAAAAAGCATGTGAGTGCTTATTCCATTATCTTCTCTCCCTGCCCCCTAAAAAAATATAAAAAGATAGATGATAAAATACACGTTACACTGATTGTATATACATTATATTGCATTACCTTACATCGCATACTCATTACATTACATTGCATTACATCACATTATATCACATTACACTGTATCACTTAAGATAACATTGCATATACATCACAGTACATAACAGCGCATTGACATAGCTAACTGAACAAATTAAAAAAACAACCCAAATGTGTTGAAGAATAGAACATACATAAAATGTTCATAGCACTAAACTAATCACCTGTTTAAATCAAATCGATTTTTGCAGAAACCAAGCAGATCAAATGGCCCGTTCGTTTTGATTACACAGGCAGAAGAGTGACCCTCTGTGTGTTTGTTTGTGTGTGTGTGTGTGGTGTGTGTGTGTGGTGTGTGTTGTGTGTGTGTGTGTGTGTGTGTGTTTGTGTGTTGAGTGTGTGTGTGTGTTGTGTGTTGTGGTGTGGTGTGGTGTTGTGTTTGTGTATGTGTGTGTGTGTGTTGTGCTGTGTTTGCGTGTATGTTGTGTGTGTTGTGTGTGTGTGTGGTGTGTGTGTGTGGTGTGCTGTGTTTGTGTGTGTTGTGTGTGTTGTGCTGTGCTGTGCTGTGTGTGTGTGTGTGTGTGTGTGTGTGTGTGTGTGTTTGTGGTGTGTGGTGTGGTGTGTGTGTTGTGTTGTGTTGGTGTGCACGCGCATGCGTGTGCATGCAAACAGAACACAGTGTCACAGCATACTTCCTATTCATAAAGAATAGGCTTTAAAAATATCAATGTGACCAACTAGTAAAATGTTTCATACAGACACAAAATATGATTCCCAACTCTTTCCATCAACATCGCACACAAAAAGATGAACACGGACTTAGTCATTAACTCACTACTTACAAAACAAACAAAACAAACAAAAACCAAGTTCCAGATTTTAAACTATCAAACAAAGCTCCTTACAAGCGAACAGTGAACGTTGGCAATAAAACAACACTTTAATCACTGCTTGCAAATAAAACAACAACAACAAACTATCGAACAAAGTTACTGATAAGCGAGCATTGAACTTTGGTAATAAAACAACATTCTACTTCCTGTTAAACAGTAGTTACCAGCTTTAAAAAAAAACACACAAAATTTCAATCAGCCCGACTTCTGCCACTTAAGTCAATGTTTAACATTTAACTCTGCTCAAACATTAACGCACAAACACAACCTAACGTAAACAGAAACTTTTTTTTAAGCCAAGTCAACAGAAAATTACACAGTTTCATTGTTTGTTTTTTTTTAAACCAAAACGAAAGAAAGAAAATCGTTTACAACTACGCAAGCATAGTCGAGTTAAATCAAAGAGAAGAAGAAGAAGGAGGGAAAAAAAATTCTTCACTGGAAAATGGTAGTTAAGTGCGGTAGAGAGAGAGAGAGAGAAAAACCCACTGAGTCACCTCACAAGAGAACAAACTAATCAAAGAAAGTAAAAGGTAGAGCAGTTACGCCAGCTGCCTGAGAAGAAGAAAACGAAAGAAAAAACCCCACTCCATTTACTACCTCACAGCAGAATTAATCATTCATGGAACTAGGAACACAATGTGGGAGGAGCTGTCTGAAAGTGTGTGTGTGTGTGTGTGTTGTGTGTGTGTGTTGTGTGTGTTGTGTGCACGTGCACACACAAAACACACACACATGCACAGAGCTAGAGGCCAGTGCGCATGTGCATGTGTAAACACACACACACAGAGTCTTTTGGATGAGACTATAAACCTAGGTCCCGTGTGCGAACACATGCAGAACATCTTGTGCACACGTTGAAACCTGTTCTGCTTTTTGGAAGAGTAGGCCATTGTGTGCCGATGGGAACAAATGACCCCCCAAAAATTTTTTTAATGTATAATCACGGGGACTGGATGTAAGAAAAATCCCATGAATGCTTATTCCATTATCCTCAAAATCAATAAATAAACACACACACAACATACACACGCACACACACAGAGCTAGATGCTGACACGTCCGAACACACACACACACACACACACACACACACATACACACACACAAAACACACACACACACACACACAAAACACAACACACACACACAAAACAAACACACACACACAACAACACACACAAAACACACACACACACACACACCAACACACACACAAGCACAACACACACACAAAAACACACACACACACACACACACACACACACACACTGAGAAAGCACACACACACACACACAACCAATCAGACAAGCTGAACTAACCAGCGCACGTGAGTCTCAGCTAAAAGACCACAATGACCCAGTTACAGCAACAACAACAAAAAAAAGCGTTCTTTGTTCAGGACAGTCCAAGAGTAATGGTCCAGATGATCTCTTAGGAAAACATGACTTCATTGAAACAAAGGCACTACTCTCTCCAAGACAAAAACTGGTTCAAGACAATACAGTCAGAACTCAAAACCCAATTTTTACACATTGCACTTGATTGCAACATATTGGGGGAAACAGAATAGCTCAGTGGTCAGAGCACTTGCTTTCCCCAAGCTAAGGTTAAGCAGCATCGAGCGTCGTTACCAAGTGGATGGGTGACTGTTTGCGCGCCTTGGCTTCAGCACAGTCCCCCCCAACTCACCCGGCTGAAAATGGGCACCTGCCCTCTTTAGGGTCAGGGAAGGTAAAGCAGCGAGGGAGAGGAGATGGGTACCACCCTCAATATGCCGGCCTCTGGAGAAGCTGAGGTCTCTGATGCCTCGCTCCCCCAGTGACAACATAGTTATGGGAATACCTTTACCTTTACTTTCACCTACATTATATATTACATATTTCATAGTTTTCTGAACTACATAGGTCACAGTGGAAGACTGGACAATCAGCCCTCTCCATCTCCCTCTGATAACTTTTGAAAACTGGAAATGAAATCTGCAAGTGCAGTTACACCAATAATGAGGGAGAGGTACAAAATTAATGATAAAATATGGGTGATGAAGACTTGCAGAAGAACGAATTTTAACAGATACGGTTCCGTTTTAAAGAAACACATACACACACAACACACACACACACACACACACACACACACACACACACACACACACACACACACACACACGCACACACACACACACAGATGCGTGCACGCACACACACAGATGCGTGCACACGCGCGTGCGCGCGCACACACACACACACACACGCACACTGTTTTTATACTTCAAAAACATCAAACTCAACAACCAAACGACAGTGTACAAACCTAAACTACCCAAGTTATCACAGCAGTGAAATGACTACCCAATTAAAAAAAATCGATTTTCGCATCGAATGATCATGACTGAAAAGGCCATTTGATTACACGAGCAAACAAGGTTTAAAAAAAATCACAGTGTCAATATGTATCTAGCGTTAATAGAATTGCACTTTAAAATGATTATTCATACCTTCATTCCACGAAACATAATACCATAACTCACTGAAATAATGTTTCCTCCCAAAGCATGAAACATTTGAGAACTGCTTTCATTAACAGCTGAAGCAATAATCTACTGGTTTCCATTCTCTGCTATAAAAAAAAAAGTTTCAGACTTTGAACACTGAAATAAGGAGACAAAAAACCTAGCACTGGACTTACCTCAGATACACACACACACACACACACACACAAGTTCACACTGAAAAGGTAGCAGCTTCACAAAAAAAAGATTTTTTTCATCCTACTAACTACCAATTTAAGAGAAAAAAAACCCACCCATTTTCTATTCAATTATTGTACAACAACAAAAAACACCAATCCATAATAACACAACAAGAGAAGAACATCAAGCCATCTCTACTACCATACTTAAAAGTCCCTTTTTAGCAATAAAACAAGTCAAGTCATTCTCACACAAAACAAAGTGTACTGCCAACAGAAACTTGAAAGCTATTTCTACAGGAAATAACCCAGTTTCTTGTGGGAAAAAAATCGTTTACAGTTGCGCAAGTGTAGACAGTCTTTTAGATTAAAACAAAAAAAGGAGAAAAACATCAAGTGAAAATGACAGCAGACTCAAGTGGAGAGGCAAACCCCCTCAATCTACCTCACAAAGAAAAACATGCAGTTATTGAAGAAACTAAGGCGTACAAACTTCGACCAAGAGTCTTGTAGGGAAAAAATGACTCTATTACCTCACTGCGGAATTAATTACTTATGTAACTACGTACGCGAGGCCCGAATAACTGTCTGAACACACACGTGCGCACGCACACGCACACAAACACACACACGTTCGGTTATGTTATATTAGTTATAATACAAGTTATGTTATTCCACTTATGTTATGCTGGTTTTTGCCGTCTGATATCTTTTTAAAAAATTATTCCTGTAAAATATTTCTTCTTGAACACATTTACTTACTTGCTTACTTACACACACACACACACACACACAACCACCCAAAAATCGGACAAGCCAAGCCCCAACAAACGAATGCACGTGAGTCTAAGACAAAAGACCCACTGACCTAGATCAAAGAGAACACAGCAACTTCTTTGTCCAGAACAGTGCACAAAGTACAGCAACAGTAGAGGTTGCTACCTAGCCCTGCACCCAAAGTTAACATGACAGTCATCACTGACACACAGGCAGTGCAAGTCTTCCACTCGACAACATAAATTACTTCAGAGAACGAGCAGACTGAATAATTCACAAAGCTGAAATGAAACTTGCAAGTACAACTTCGTCTGATGAGAAGGAAAAGGACAGACAGACGGGGTGGTGGGGGGAAAGGGGGGGGGGAGAAGAAACGTAAAATGGGTAATAAGTTCTGTGTACTTTTTTTGTAGAAGAACATACCATAACAATTGTTGTGTAAGCAGAAAAACAAAAAAATAACTGGACAGATAGATGGATACATAGGTAGGTAGATAGATAGGTAGGTATGTAGGTAGATAGATAGATAGGTAGGTAGGTAAGTAGATAGATAGGTAGGTAGATAGATAGATAGGTAGGTAGGTAGGTAGGTAGATAGATATGTAGGTAGATAGATAGGTAGGTAGATAGGTAGGCAGGTAGATAGGTAGAAAGATAGGTCAATAGACAGATAGGTAGATAGGTAGGTAGATAGATAGATAGATAGATAGGTAGGTAGATAGGTAAGTAGACAGATAGATAGATATGTAGGCAGATAGATAGGTAGATAGATAGATGGGTAAGCAGACAGATAGATAGATAGATAGGTAGGCAGATAGATAGATAGATAAATAGATAGATAGATAGATAGATAGATAGATGATAAATAGACAGACAGACAATGAACACATACATACATACATACATACATACATACATACATACATACATACATACATACATACATACCTACATACATACATACACACATACACACATACACACATACATACATAGATACATATACACATACACACATACGAACATACATACTAACATGCATACATACATACATACATACATACATACATACATACATACATACACACATACACACATACATACATGCATACATACACACATACACACATACGAACATACATACGAACATACATACATACATACATACATACATACATACACACATACACACATACATACATACAGACAGACATATCTTTTTTAAATATCCTGTCTTACTTTTGTAGGCATATATTATGGGGGGGGTTTAACTCTGTATTCGTGTTGAGTTTTTTGGGGTTTTTTATTTCTTTTATTTTTTTATGAGAGAGGACGCCAGTGGTGTGTGTATGTGTTTGTGTGTGTGTGTGTGTGTGTGTGTGTGTGTGTGTGTGGTTTGTGTGTGTGTCTGTGTGTGTGTTTGTGTGTGTGTCTGTGTATTTGTGTGTGTGTGTGTGTGTGTGTGTGTTTGTGTATGTTTTCGGGGGGTGCTTTTGCTTATCGCCTTTTTTCTTTTCGGTTGTTGTTTGTTTGTTGTTGTTGTTATTGTTGTTTCTCTGAATATTTGTCTTTGTTATAATCATACGGAAACTCTGTTAATGAGCTCACTGTGCGATTCTGTCTGTCTGTTTCTCTGTCTCTATCTCTCTGCCTCTGTCTGTCTGTCTATCTGTCTGTCTGTCTGTCCTGTCCTCTCTCTCTCTCTCTCTCTCTCTCTCCTCTCTCTCTCTCTCTCTCTCTCTCTCTCTCTTCAATGATTCTACCATTATTTGAAAAGAAAGAAAAAGTGCATATGTCCTTGCCACTGTCATGATCATCATTATCATTATCATCTCTCCCTCTCCATCCCTCCCTCCCTTCCTTTCTCTGTCTGTCTGTCTATCTATCGATCGATCGATCGATCGATCGATCGATCGATCGATCTATCTATCTATCTATCTATCTATCTATCTATCTATCTATCTATCTATCTATCTATCTATCTATCTATCTATCTATCTCTTTTCTCTCTCTCTCTCTCTCTCTCTCTCTCTCTCTCTCTTCTACCATTTCAAAAATAACTATCAGTGTCTCTGTCCCTGACATTATCTTGTCCTACCATCATCTACGCTTTCGTCTTCTACTGTCTTCTTCTATCTCTCCTTCTTCTCTCTTCTTCCCTCTCTCTCTCTCTCCTCTCTCTCTCTCTCTCTCTCTCTATTCTCTCTTCTCTCTTCTCTCGTCCTACATCATTTCAAAATACATAACATCAGTGTCTCTGTCCTTGACATTACGCCCTGTCACTAATATCCATCCACACATCACTCATCATCATCATCACACACTCCATCTCATCATACATCATCCTCTCCTCGCCCCTCCTCTCTCTCTCTTCTCTTCTCTCTCTCACTTTTGAAAATACATCAGAGTCTCTGTCCTTGACATTACTCTCATCACTTCACTTATCTCCCATCATCTCTCATCTCCTTTCTCTACTCTCTCTCTCCCTCCTCTCTCTCTCTCTCCTTCACTCTCCCTCCCTCCCTCCCTCTCTCTCTCCCTTCCTACTCTCCCTCCCTCCCTCCCCCCCCCCCCTCTCTCTCTCTCCTCTCTCCTTCACTCCCTCCCTCCATCCCTCTCTCTCTCTTTCTCTTTCACTCCCTCCCTCTCTCCCTCCCTCTCTCTTCTTCACCTCCTTCACTCCTCCCTCCTCCCTCTCCTCTCCTTCCTTCACATTCCTCCCTCCCTCCTCCCTCTCTCCTTCACTACCCTCCCTCCCTCTCTCTCCTTCACTCCCTCCCTCCCTCTCCTCTCCTCTCTCCTCCCTCCTCTCTCTCCCCTCCTCCCTCCCCTCCCCTCTCTCTCCTCTCCTCCCTCCCTCTCTCTCCTCCCTCCCTCCCTCCCTCTCTCTCTCTCTCTCCCCCCTTCACTCCTCCCTCCCCTCTCTCCTTCACTCCCTCCCTCTCCCCCTCTCTCTCTCTCTCTCTCTCTCTCTCTCTCTCTCTCTCCCTCCCCTCTCTCGCTCCCCTCTCTCTCTCCTTCACTCCCTCCCTCCCTCCCTCTCTCTCTCCCTCTCTCCTTCAGTCCCTCCCTCCTTCTCTCTCTCTCCTTCCCTCTCTCTCTCCTCTCTTCTCCTCTCTCTCTCTCTCTCTCTCTCTCTCTCTCTCTCTCTCTCTCTCTCTCTCTCTCTCTCTCTCTCTCTCTCTCTCTCTGTCTATCTGTCTTTGCCAGACAAATGTTACCTAAGACGTAAACCCAGGCCATAGATCATTAAAAGTCATACCTTTTTTTCCCCCACCAAGTATCTAGGTACGGTCATAAAAGACACACTGAACAGGTATTCATTAATCAATGGTGAAAGGAAAACTGCTGGCAGAGACGCCGTCTGTCTCTCGCAGAGTGGAATCCAAGGCTGCTGCCTGTCTGTGTGTCCGTCTGTGTGTGTGTGTCTCTGTGTGTCTGTCTGTGTGTCTGTATGTGTGTCTGTCTGTGTCTGTCTGTGTGTCTTGTGTGTCTGTCTGTGTGTCTTGTATGTCTGTCTGTGTGTCTCGTGTATCTGTCTGTGTGTCTGTGTGTCTCTCCCTGTCTCTCTGTTTCTCTGTCTCTGACTCTCTGCCTCTGTCTGTCTGTATTTCTATTGTCTGTCTGTCTGTCTGCCTCTCTCTCTCTCTCTCTCTCTCTGATCTGTTTCCGTCTCATTCTCAGTATGTTTCTATGTCTGTCTTTGTCGCCATTTGTATGTCTTATACCGTCTGTCTGTCTGTCTGTCTGTCACACAAACACACATACACACACACTCACTCACGCGCTCTCTCTCTCGCTCTCTCGCTCTCTCTCTCTCTCTCTCTCTCTCTCTCTCTCTCTCTCCTCTCTCTCTCTCTCTCTCTCTCTCTTCTCCCCTCTCTCTCTCTCTCTCTCTCTCTCTCTCTCTCTCTCTCTCTCTCTCTCTCTTCTCTCTCTCTCTCTCTCTCTCTCCTCCTCTCTCTCTCTCGATGGCTAGATGTATAAGATTTGTAGTACTTATTTTATTACCCTCAGAAAATAAAATCTATCTCTCTCTTTATCGCCCTCTCTCCCCACTCCCAACAACACACACACACACACACACACACACACACACACACACCACACACACACACACCCTCTCCAGAAATCGTTACTGTCACCTTTTTCTTCCAAGCATCTACCTACGTCACAAAAAGACTGTCAGGCATTATTTGGTTGTGAAATGAAAGCAAGCTCTCTCTCTCTCTCTCTCTCTCTCTCTCTCTCTCATCTCTCTCTCTCTCTCTCTCTCTCTCTCTCTCTGTGTGTGTGTGTGTGTGTGTGTGTGTGTGTGTGTGTGTGTGTGTGTGTTTTCTGCGGGGGTGTGTGAGAGAGAGGGAGAGTGTGTGTGTGTGCGTGAGAGAGAGGGGGGAGAGACGGGGAGAGAGAGAGAGAGAGAGAGAGAGGGAGAGAGAAAGAGAGAGAGTGTGTGTGTATGTGTGTGTGATTGTTGGTACAGAAATCTCTCTCTCTCTCTATCTCTTTGTCAGACTTGATATGTCTGTATCAAAGACAAAAGTCTACAAGTTAGTTGTAGTGCAATAACTATAGATACCTGACTGTGTGAGTGAGTGAGTGAGTGAGTGAGTGTGTGTGTGTGAGTGTGTGCGTGCGTATGTATGCGTGTGTGTGTGTGTGTGATTATTGGTACAGAAAGGTCTCTCTCTCTTTTAGAGTTGCTATGTCTGTATCAAAGACAAGAAGGTGTAGAAATTAGTTGTGGTGAAATAACACTAGATATATGTGCGTTTGTGAGAGAGAGAGAGAGTATAATGTGTGTGTGTGTGTGATTATTGGTACAGACAGGTCTCTCTCTGCTAGCGTTGCTATGTCTGTATCAAAGACAAGAAGGTGTAGAAATTAGTTGTGGTGAAATAACACTAGATATATGTGCGTTTGTGTGAGAGAGAGAGAGAGAGAGAGAGGTATAATGTGTGTGTGTGTGATTATTGGTACAGACAGGTCTCTCTCTGCTAGCGTTGCTATGTCTGTATCAAAGACAAGAAGGTGTAGAAATTAGTTCTGGTGCAATAACACTAGATACATGTGCGTTTGTGTGAGAGAGAGGTGTGTGAGAGAGAAAGAGAGAGAGAGAGTATGTGTGTGTGTGTGTGTGATTATTGGTACAGAAAGGTCTCTTTCTGCTAGAGTTGCTGTGTGTGTATCCAAGACAAGAAGTCTACAAGTTAGTTGTGATGCAATAACTATTGATACCTGACTGTGTGTGTGAGTGTGTGTATGTGTGTGCGTGTTGGTCGCGTGTGTGTATGTGTGCGTGTGTGTGTGTGTGTGTGTGTGTGTGTGTGTGCGCGCGCGCGTGCGTGTGTGTGTGCGTGTGTGTGTGTGTGTGTGTGCCAGTGCGTGTGTGTGTGTCTCTCTCTGTCTCTCTCACTCACATCAGTGCCGACTCCACTTCCCCCAAAAGTCCTTCGGATGAGACCATAAACCGAGGTCCCGTATGCGAATGCAGGCAGAACATCTTGCTCACACGTTAAAACCTGCTCCGCTTTTCGGAAAGTAGGCCACTGTGTGCCGACGAGAAAGGATGACAAAATTGACAAAACTGCATACTCACGGGGACTGCGTGTAAAGAAAAAAACCGCATGAAAGCCTATTCCATTATCCTCGAAATAAAAGAATGAAATAGAGTAATATATAACTCTCTCTCTGTCTGTCTGTCTGCCTACCTGCCTGCCTGTCT
>CM054165.1:17873707-17878707 GCA_028751875.1 Rapana venosa | reverse complement strand
CACACACACACACCCTCCCTCCACACACACACACACACACACACCCTCCCCCTCCACACAACACAAAAACACACACACACAACCACACACAAACAAACAACCCTCCCCCAACACACACACAACCCTCCCTCACACACACACACACCACACACACACACACACCACACACACACACAACCCACACACACACACACACACACAACCACACACACACAACCCTCCCTCTACACACACACAAACACAACCCCACACACCCCTCCCTCCACACCACACACACCAACACACCAAACCAAAACACACACCTCCTCCACACACACACACAAACCACAAACACACCAACCCTCCCTCCACACACACACAAACAACACACAAACACACACACACCTCCCTCCCCACACACCACACACCAACACACACACACAACCCCTCCCTCCACACACACACACCTCCCTCCACACACACACACACACAACACCACACACACACACACCCTCCCCCACACACACACACACAAACACACAAACACACACACACCCTCCCTCCACACACACACACCACCCTCCCTCTACACACACACACACACCCTCCCTCCACACACACACACAACACCACACACACACACACACACACACACCCTCCCTCCACACACACACACCACTACCACCTTCGCCGCCACCACCCCTGCAGAAGCATTTGGGGTAGGAGGAGGTGGGGGGGGGGTGGAGGGGGTGTGGGGGGGTGGTTGGGGAGGGTGGATTGTTGGGTCACCTCTGTCGGATCATTGGTCAATGACCTTTGCTGACTAAGAGGTCGTAGTTATGATGGGAAGGAAGAGAATGAAAGGCAGCCGAAGCCATGGACTGTTTCCCCACCCTCTGTTGTTGTGTGTGTGGGGGGGTGGGGGGGGAGGTCTGGGGGGGGGGGGAGGTATGGGGGGGGGGGAGGTGATGGAGGGTGTGTGAGTGTGTGGGTGTGGTGTGTGGTGTGGTGTGTGTGTGGGTGTGTGGTTTGTGGGTGTGGGTGTATGTGTGTGTGTGTGTGTGTGTGTGTGGTGGGGGGGTGATGGAGGGAGGGTGTGTGTGTGCTGTGTGTGTGTGTGTTGTGTGTGTGTGTTTGTGTGTGTGTGTGGTAGGTGATGGAGGTCTGAGTGTGTGTGTGTGTGGTTGTGGGTATGGGTGTGTGCTGTATGTGTTGTGTGTGTGTGTGTGTGTGTGTGTGGTAGGTGGTAGAGGTGTGTGTGGGTGTGGGTGGTGATGGAGGGTGTGTGTGTGGGTGTGTGTGGTGGTAGGTGATGGTGTGTGTGTGTGTGTGTGTGTGTGTGTGTGTGTGTGTGTGTGTGTGTGTGTGTGTGTGTGTGTGGTAGGTGATGGAGGGTGTGTGTGTGTGTGTGTTGTGTGTGTGGTAGGTGATGGAGGGTGTGTGTGTGGGTGTGGGTGTGTGTGTGTGTGTGGGTGTGCGGGTGTGGGTGTGTGTGTGTGGGGGGGGGGGGGTGTGTGCGTGCGTGTGTGTGTGTGTGGGTGGGTGGGTGATGGAGGATGTGTGTGTGTGTGTTGCGCGTGCGCCTGTGTGTGTGGTGTGTGTGTGCGTGTGTGTGTGTGTATGTGTGTGTGTGGGTGGGTGGGTGCGTGTGTGATGGAGGGTGTGTGTGTGTGTGTGTGCCTGTGTGTGAAGATTATACTCTCTCTCTCTCTCCTCTCTCTCTCTCTCTCTCTCTCTCTCTCTCTCTCTCTCTCCTCTCTCTCCTCTCTCTCTCTCTCTCTCTCTCTCCCCTCCAGGGAACCATACTCACTTGCGCGCACACATACACACACCACAACACACCACACCACAACACACCACACCGCACTACACCACACACACACACACACACACACACACACAAAACACACACACTCACTTCTCACACTAACTAGTTCCACAAAGAATACATAATAATATATCTCCTTACTAGATCCATTCACGTGTTTTAAAAACACAAAAAAGAAACAAAAAAGCAGGCAAGTAAAAAACACAACACCCAAATTGGCAGAGCAAATGTTCGGCTTATTTAAAACATTTCTCAGGCTAAAAGATTGGCCAACACATGAAAAAAAAATTTTTTAACCCCCACAAAAACAAAACACAAAAACATGACAAATATAATCTGCCCTATGTAAACCTATCAACGAGTCAATCCTGTTCTCACACACACACACACACACACACACACACACACACACACACACAACACACACACACACACCACACACACTAAAACCAAACACAGCTTTCTTATTAATGTCTTTTTCGTTCCTTTCAATCCACCCATTCAGAAGTGTAAAGATTGACACCACCACCCCCCCCCTCACCCACACCCCCTACAACCCACCCCACTTACCCTACCCTCACCCCACCCCACATCCCACTCACACCCCCCTCCCCCTCCCCCTCCCCACCCTTAACCTTCCCACCACCCCAACCCCCTTTACAGGGATCTACAAGCGTCAATGGTTCGCTGTTGTTGGTTACAAAACGGTTCTGGAACCTCAAGGGAATGGGGGTGTGGGGGTGGGGGTGGGGTGGGTGGGGGGGGGGGGGGAGGAATCAATAGAAATTGGCTGTGTGTGTTCGTTCACCGCACGTTAAGTAATAATCGTAGCGTGATGAAAGAAGGATAATAAGAATAATTATTATTATCATTATTAATATTATAAAAGATAAAAAGTTGGAAAAATCCCCATGATTTGTCAGAGTTCAAGAATACATTATTTTGGAGTATAGAGAGAGAGAGAGAGAGAGAGAGAGAGAGAGAGAGAGAGATAGAGAGAGAGAGAGAGAGAGAGAGGAGAGGTGGTGGTAGAAGAGAGGGAAGGAGAGAATAGAAAGAGAGAGAGAGAGAGAGAGATAGAGAGAGGATGAGAGAGAGGGTGGTAGAAGGGAGGGAAGGGGATGAGGGAGGAGGGAGGTTGAGAAGGAGGGTAGAGAGGAGGGAGAGAGAGAGGGTGGGGGGTAGGGGGGGGGGGGGGGGGAGGGGGGGGGGGGTGGGGGGGGGGGGGGAGACGATGGGAGAGAGAGAGACAGAGAGGAAAAGGGAAAGAGAGAACTCGAAACGTTATAATGTACCTCAGGCTATATGCATGTTGAAAGAGAGAGAGAGAGAGAGAGAGAGAGAGAGGAGAGAGAGACAGACAGACAGACATACATACAGACAGACAGACAGAGAGACAGAGAGACGGATAGACAAGCAGACAGACAAACAGACAGAAAGAAGAAAGCAAGAACTTATGACCAAAAGAAGGCAGGAGGCAGTGGGAATGGAGTAACGAGTGAGGAATGGGAAAGAAAAGAAGGGGATGGGTGAGAGAGGAGGTGGTGGTGGTGGTGAGAGCAGATAGTGGGGAAGGGGGGTTTCTACGTAGGAATGAAACAAGGAGCTAAATGACAGCAACAGAGAACAAATGAGATAACGGACAAACAATATTGTCAGTCGTATCAGTTTTTCTCTAGATTGGAACCGATACATGTTTTATTATATTATCCCTAAATCATCTTCTGCTGCATTTTTTTTTTTTATTTATGAAGCAAAACGCATGCACTTTTGCTTGCTTGCTTGCTGCGCAATCTCTCATCTCCTCCTCTCTCTCATCTACCACACGAATCTCTCGATCCTCTCTCTCACTCTAGGATCGGTCTCCCCATCAGTCTCTCTCTCATCTCTCTCCAATTTAAAAAAATCGAGTTCGAGTTTCGAAATTCGAGTTCTCTTCTCTCTCTCTCTCCTCCTCCATCCTATCTCCGACCCCCTCACTCTCGACATCAGGCTCCTCTCTCTCTCACTCACTCTCCTCCCCTAGCAAAGTCCTCTCCATCCCACAATCACACTCTCTCATCGAACTCTCCTCTCTTCAAACTCCCCAACTACCACCTCGCTCTATTTCTCCCCAGACTCAACTCCCATCTTCCCCATCCGTCCATCCTGCCCAAATATAATCCATCCTGACTCTGCCAACGACTCTCTCTCTCGAATAATCCATCCGCTCAAAATCATCTCCCTCTCGGCCTCATCTCCTCCATTCTCACTCTATCTCATCTCGCTCTCTCGTCTCACTCTCACTCACGTCACACACCACACACACAGAACCACACAGCATGTTAGTGCATTGCTTTGCGTGTGCCTGCAGTTGCAGATACTTGTTATATCATTAAATAATCAAAATAAAAGATATTTTTTAATTCTTTTCAATCGAGGATAATGGAATAAAAGCACTTTAAGATGCTTTTTTTTTAACGGTGTGTAATGCAGTTTTGTTAAATTCTGTTATATCTGTTCCCCACCGCACACAATGGCCTACTCCTACAAAAAAGATCGGAACATGATTTACCGTGTGCCAAATGTTCAGCGTGCGTTCGCACACGGGGCCGCCTAGGGTTTTAATAGTCCCTCAACCTAAGGACTTCGGGGAGAGGGAGTCTGCACTGATGTTAACTCCAAGGGAAAATACCCCCTTGAGGGATCAAACCCCAGGTCGTCAGATTGCGAGCGAAATGTTTAACCACTGGCTACCCCGTTTTGGGGTAAAAAAATTTGGGTTTATCAAGTTAAAAAGCGCAATGTGTGACCACTAGGACCCCGTGTGTGTGTGTGTGTGTGTGTGTGTGTGTGTGTGGTGTGTGTGTGTGTGCGCGCGTGTGGTGTGAAAAGGGGGAAGGTTTTGTTTCTTCCAATAGCGTGGCTGTTTTTTCCCAAAGGTATTAGGAAAGTGTGTATAGATCTGTTTTTGGGGGGTTTGGTTTTTTTTTTCCTTTTTAGTTTTATTATGGGGTTTTTTGATTGTGGTTTTCGTTTTTGGGGGTTTTTGGGTTTTTTTTTTTTTTGTTTGTTGTTGTTTTGTTTTGGGTTTTTTTTTGTTTTTGGTTTGTTGTTTGGGTGGGGTTTTGGGGTTTTTTGTTGTTGTTTGGTTGGTTGGTTTGTTGTTGTGGGGGGGGTTTTTTAGGTAGGGGGGGGGGGGGGGGGGGGGGGG
>CM054165.1:17861207-17868707 GCA_028751875.1 Rapana venosa | reverse complement strand
TTTTAGTTCTTCTATTTTTAAGTCCTTCGGATGAGACTATAAACCGAGGCCCCCGTGTTCGAACGCATGCAGAACATCTTGCGCACACGTTAAATCCTGTTCCGCTTTTCGGAAGAGTAGTCCATTGTGTGCCGGTGGAAACATGACAAACTTTACAAAACCGCATACACACGGGGACTGGATGTAAAAAAGCACATGAGTGCTTATTCCATTATCCTCGATATAAAATAAATAAATAATAAATAAATAGTTCCTCGGCTAGAGCTCTGAGGTTCACTAATGGTGAGATTTTTGCGTGTATATGCGACCGTTTTTTGGCCCCACCTTTAAGGTAGCTGCTTTCCGACTTCGGGGATTTACTGGTTATAAACCACCTCGACTTTTTTACACATCATTTATATTTTACCTGTTTTTTTTAACAATTTCGAAGATTTTTTTTTTATACTGGGTTGTTGCATCTCTCTCTCTCTCTCTCTCTCTCTCTCTCTCTCTCTCTCTCTCTTCTCTCTCTCTTGTCTATATATATATATATATATATATATATATATATATATTTATATTTATATTTATATTATATTAAAGTTGTTAAGTTTATTATTAAGCAGGATGACATGCACACCAGATCTGTTTCACATTTGTAATAAGAGGCTAAACCAATTTCTCGTTGAATTTTGCTTAATGCGTTGTCTCTTACACACTTTTACAAAAAATCGGCAAGATACTAAGCACGCACGCACGCACGCACGCAGCACACCACCACACACACACACACACACACACCACACACACTCACGTTACCCTTTTTTAAAAATTCGGCAAGATAATGAGCACACACGCACGCACGCACGCACGCACGCACCACACACACACACACACACACACACACACTCACGTTACACCCTTTCAAAAAAAAAATCGGCAAGATAATAAGCACACACGCTTGCACGCACGAATGCACGCACGCACGCAGCACGCCGCGCCTGCACGCGCGTGCGCACACACACACACACACACACACCAAAACCCGAAAATGAAAAACTAAACGAAATCATAGCGCTCTTTACAACGAACTTCAATACAGGAACACACAGTTAACAACAACAAAAAATGTCAAAAATTATCAGCCCGACAGAAATGATAACTCATTCTTAAATAAATTCATTCAATACCTAGACACACACATACACATACACACACACACACACACAACACCACACATACATACACAACGTACACACACACACATACAACAACACAACACACACACACACACATACATATACACGACGTACACACACAACATACACAGACAATACACACACACACAACACACAACACACACACACACACACACACCACACACACACACACATCCTTGTCATTACAGCAAATTATTTGGACAAGCCAGATGATTCTGCCCGGTCTGTCTTATATTATATATATATATATATATATATATATATATATATATACATGATATATAAATCACTTAATACTTCTGAATAATAATATTCAGGATAATAAATCACACCCTTAATCACTCCTGCACATAATGAATCATCGTCAGTCTCATATCATCTCTATAATAATAATTATCTATTGCCCGTATATATACATATACAAATAAATCATCCGACAATCAGCTATAAAATCTGGTCATAAATCAACTATTGAAAACAATCATGGTTGGTTTTTTCACACCCGAAAAAAAACGTGGTTTAACGTATATAAAAAAAAATCAGCGAGGAAATAAAGACCTTGTGTGTATGATCATTGTTACGTTGCACACACACACAAATTATTCCTCTGAAGATATAGTGCGGCTGTCTAAACTTTAAAAAAAATGTTCCTCTGAAGATAATAGTATGGCTGTCTAAATGGCTAGACTACGTCACCGATGAAAATAATTCACACATTGCACGTATGATCATTTTCACGGTTGAAAAAAAAAATTCCTCTGAAGAAAGAGTATGGCTGCCTAAATGGCAAGACATATATAAAACTGTTTCTGCATGCAGTCCTGAATGCGTTTTCACGGTGATTTCCAGTATATTCTGGGTGACCCCCGGGTGTTTGTGTGTGGGAGGAAAAAAAGACAACAAAATTCGATCTTGAAAATCAAATTGAATTGAATTAGATGGAAACTAACCTAAACTAAAAAGTGAAATGAAATAAGAATAAAATAAAATAAAATATCATAAAATAACGGTGTATTATATAAGAAGAGTAGATGCAGGCTTTCGCGTTTATGAGCGGTTTTATGTTTCTTTAGGATTGGGGGGGGGGGGGTTTGTTTGGGTTTGTTGTTGTTGTTGTTTTGTTGTGGTTGTTTTGGTTGTTTGTTGTTGTTTTTTTGTTGGGTTTTTTGGGGGGGTTGTTTTTTTTTTTTGGGGGGGGAAGCAAAGGCAAAAACAAGGCGATGAAATCAGTGTTGCCCACAGCCCAGTATAGATCTAGTCCACTGATCAACTTTTCTCTGTTCTTTTTTTCTGGGCTTCTCTCTCTCTCTCTCTCTCTCTCTCTCTCTCTCTCTCTCTCTCTCTCTCTCTCTCTCTCTCCCCTTCCTCACTCCCTTTCTTTTGTATGGGGTGAGGAAGGGAAGGGAGGGAACTCACGACCTCCCCAAAAAGGGCATCAAATCAATAATTGTCATACATGTGAATTCAACGGTCGAAACCATCGAGTATATATATAATACATACAGAAAGCCTCAACCTCTCTCTCCCCAAGTTTCCATAACTTTCTGCCGTGAAAGTACACTAGCGGAATCGTTTTGGCACCAAACGTGTATTGTACTGGAGTACTCAGAATGTCTCGCAGACGCAGAATGGCTTTAGTCATCGATATCCTTGCATGTGTCGATCCTAAGGGGATTTCTTTATGGGGGCAAGGGGGGGTTTCGCTTTCTCGTTATGATAGTTTTGGGGATAGAAGACCGAAGACTGGACTGGCCTTGACATGGCTGTGTTGAACACTGCCAGAGGCTTGAAGAGACAGACACTAGCTGGGGAAAATTTGTCAACCGACGCCTCCCTTGTGTCCCCTCCCCCTCCCCCCCCCCCCCCCCCCCCCCCCCCCCCCCCCCCTCCCCCTTCCCTCCTCTTACTGCCATTTGGACCATGATGCTAATGATGATGATGAACAAATATTTGGGTGAGGGGTGGGGGGGATTTTTTATTTTTATACTTGAAAAGGTTATACTTTGTCTTCAACTGTTTAAATTGCTGTCTGAGCGTTCTATGACGACGACGACGACGAGAAGAAGAAGAAGAAGAAGAAGAAGATGATGATGATGATGATGTGATGATGATGAAGAGATGTGAAGAAGAAGAAGAAGAAGAAGAAGAAGAAGAAGAGAGAAGAAGAAGCAGGAGGAGGAGGAGAAGAAGAAGAAGAGAGTTTTCTTTTGAAATATAACCAAAAAAGTTTTAAATACTATGATGCTGATCATCATTTTACAAAATAAGTTTAACCAACGAAACAAACACATTTGAAGAGCATGTCAGATGAGTGAGATTTTCCTTCGTATATTTCTTTCTTTTAACGTGTATGTTTTCTGCTGTTGTTTTTATTCATGGTAATATGAATTTCACCACGTTGCTATAAATTTCTGTAAAAACTCCCTAATTCATTCCTCCAAGGTTTCTGTGACTACTGATGATGATGATAATAATGAGGAGGAGGAGGATGGTGACGGTGATGATGATGATGAAGACGACGACGATGATGATGACGACGACGACAACAATGGTGATGATGATGATGACGACGATTATGAGGACGATGATGATGATGACAATGATAATGATAATGATGAGGATGGTGATATAGACGAAAGAAAAGAAAGAAGAAGTGAAAAAAAGAATTTTTTAAAAAGACAGAAAAGCGATCATAGCTGTTTTCAGCACATTACACTGAATCACACATACATTTTTTGCATAAACTTGAAGTTGGTAGAGCTAATAGTAAAATCGTTAACATAAAGCCTGCACTAGAGCTACCTTCTTTGACGAACAGATAAAAGTTGATAACATCCAAACAACACACACACACACAAACATACATACACACACACAAACACACAACACACACACACACAACACACACACACACACACACACAAACACACACACACACACACACACACACGCACACAGAGGAGCAGTTTTTGTCTGAACCATCGCTATTGTTGGACATTGTGTTAGCGTTAATAATCTAGTCCAATAATTCAGGTTTTGTAGCATGTTAAAGTTAGTTTTTATTCAGCACTGTTATATGACATTGTTTTCAGTTCTTGTTTGCTTTTTCTTGTTAGGACTTTTTTTTTTTTGGGGGGGGGGGGGGGGGAGTCTAAAATCAATAGATGTGAACTGACCCTAACTGAAGATAACACACACACACTCTCACACACACATACACACACACACTCACACACCCTCCACACACACACACACACACACACACACACACACATACACACACACACCACACACACATTGATTAGGGGTTTTTTTTATTCTATGTCTGCATATATATCATCTTTTTCTCTCTCTTTTTTTTCTTTAGATGGCTTGATGAAAAGAAGCAAATGCACTGCTTATTCAATGTACCATCTGAAAATAAAAGTTTTGACTTTGACTTTCACACACACACACACACACAACAACACCACACACACACACAAACACAAAAAACCCAACAAAAACAAAAACTTTTACAAAATCAAACAATATTTATTAAAAAAAACACTTAATTACATTTAAAACACAAAAAACAAAAATCCAAACCAAACCAAACCAATCAATAACAAAACAAAAAACAGACTTCAAATCAAAAAATAAACAAACCAACCAACCAACCAACAACCAAAAAAAACAACAACACCAAATAACTACTACTGTACTTACCGACAGAACGCCAGAATTACAGCGTCAGCACGTAAGAGCAACAGCAGCACCAGCACTCCTTTCCACTAATCATCACCACCATTAGACAGACCATCCCCCTTTCACACTGATGTAGTAGTATACATGTATGTGAGTCTTCAACACATGAACCGCACTGCCAAGTGTGCTTCAACGCGAACAGCTGCGCATGGCTTTGGCTAGTAGTAGTAGTAGTACTAGGGGAACCAGCGAGTGCTGTGCTGCGGTACGTACGCTGAATGAAACTGATCCGCACCACGCACACACACACACACAAACAGCCGACTCTATAGAAAGATCAGCCCAAATCGTTCAGCACCATCCCGTTTCGAATTCGTCGACTACTCTTCCCTCCAAGGTTATAATAATATCCACAGTATCTTTCAAGCGAAACCTTCACTGGAAAAAAAAATCAGTTCTAATTTCTTGACCAAAAATTTACAACTCTCTCTAGATTTTCAGGTTTTCAATTTCGACCGACACACAAACTAATATTCAAAGAGAAACAATGATTGCAAGGTTGTTAGTGTTGGGGGGGTTTTGCAGACGACTTTTTTTCAGTCAGTGGAATGTGTTGGCATTACCAGCAAAGCTACAGACTCATTAACAAACCACGTTGTTGTTACATCTGCAACCTTTTACATGTCTGCACTCATTGGCGCTTGCTAGCAAAATACTACGAAAAAGCTTCTCCCTCTCTCTGTCTCCCTCTCTCTAGCTCTCTCTCCCACACTCGCGAATTACTTGGTCCAGCCCGAAGAATGCAGAGCAAGGAGAAAAAAAGATGCTATGAAGCAGAAAACATGACTTGCCATCCCGCTTGTGCTGCCGACCGCAAAAACCTGCTGCTTGCTGCTCGCAGTGTGGTGCGCGTGTCGGTTTGGTTGCCGTCTGCTTCTGTACGCGTAGGCTGGGAAGAGTGGCTTCCCTTGGTTTCATTTCGTTTTGGGGCGATTTTGCAAGCGTGTTGAATTTAAAACGATTTTTTTTGGGGGGGGGGGGGGGGGAGAGAATGGTAAAAAAAAAATTAATTACCAAAACTAATTGTAAGGAAATAAAATAAATATACAAAAGAAGAAGACATGAGAAGATGAAGTTAAAGGAGAAGAAGGAGGAGGAGAAGAAGAATTAAGGAGGAGGAGAAGAAGAAGACGACGAAAAAATAATGGAGAAGTAAAAAAAAATTGGAAGAAACAGAAGAAAATGATGATGACAATGATGATGATGATGATTGTGGTGATGGTGATGATGATGATGATGGTGATGACGGTGATGATGATGATGGTAATAATGATGATGATGATGATACAGAGGAGGAGAAAAAAAACACATAAAAAGACGAATAACAACTTACGAATTACAAGCATAATTTTTTTTTATATAATACAACGTGAATGATAATAATTGTAACACATCGTTTCGAATCTTCTGATAAATCCAACATTGAATCCAAAATAAGAAATCGAAGATCAACATTTCTATCCAGCTTCAAAGTTTCTTTATTTCTCGACTCTGCTAAGAGCTACCACCATCGGGATTAAAATTTTTTTTTTTTATTCTTTTATATCGAGGATAATGGAATAAGCACTTATGTGCTTTTTTTTTAAATCTAGTCCCCGTGTGTATGCGGTTTTGTAAATTGTCATCTGTTCCCACCAGCACACAATGGCCTACTCTTACGAAAAGCGGAACAGGATTTTAACGGTGCGCAAGAATAAATGTATGTACGTTTTTTTCCCCACTAGCTTGTTAATATCACTATGGGTTTGTATTGTAGCTCCTTACCAACACTACCATAATCATCGCCATATTTTGAAGATCGGCGCCCACTCTGTAATGAATTTTTCCAGGCATTGTCTTATGGGCAAATTGAATCTGGCGGAGCCCATCCATATTCAAGTAACAGGATGCATGCTGGGTATGTTGAAGTCATTCATCCCACTGGGCCTTCTCTCTTCTCTTCTTAAAAAAAAAAAAGAGAGAGAGAGAGCGAGCATAGGGTTTTAAAGTGTGCTCTAGATATTCTGCATGCGTTCGCACATAAGATCGAAGTTTATAGTCTCGTCTAAAAGACTTTCAGGGGGAAAAAATGGAGTCGGCTCCAATGTTAACGCCATGAGAAAAGATCCTCTCGAATGACAATTTCACCTGAGACTTGAACTTAGGCCTTCAGCTACTGTCAAGCCATGAAGTACATCTCTCCAACCACTTGGCTAAAACACCCCCTTCTTATGACAAACATTAATTTGCTTATACAGTTTCAAAAGGTTAATATAACACTGCTGGTTTCTTTTCTTCTGTCTTACAATAATCAATTGGGTATGTATGATATAGCATATGTCCTATTTTTAGCTTGTAATGATCTTAAATGTGTGTGTGTGTGTGTGTGTGTGTGTGTGTGTGTGTGTGTGTGTGTGTGTGTTGTGTGTGTGTGTGCTAGTGTATATGTATGTATGAATGATACGTTTATGCGTCTGTCTAGTCAAAGGTCCTGAAACATTGTATTCCTACACCCTGTGCATGTATGTGTGTATGTGTGTGTGTACGTGCGTGCATGTGTATGTACGTGCATATG
>CM054165.1:17833707-17851207 GCA_028751875.1 Rapana venosa | reverse complement strand
CTGTCTGCCTGCCTGTCTATCTGCCTGTCTGTCTGCCTACCTGTCTGTCTTCTGTCTGTCTGTCTTTCTTTCTTTCTGTATTTCTGTATTTCTTTCTTTCTTTTTGTGGATATTACACCCCCTCCCCCCCCCCCCCCCCCCCCCACCCCCCACTCCCCCCCGCCCTTTCTTTCTATATATTGTCAGCTCTTGTATTACATTTTTATATTTCTTCTTCTTCTTCGCAATTCTTCGCAATTCTTCTTCTTTGTAATTCTTCTTCTTCTTCGTCTTCTTCTTCTTCTTCTTCTGAATTCTTCTTCTTCTGAATTCTTCGTAGCTCTTCGCAATCCTTTGCAATTCTTCTTCTGCGCAATTCTGCTTCTTCTTCGCAATTCTCTTTTTCGCTATTCTCAATTCTTCTTCGGAATTCTTCTTTTACAATTCTTCTTCTTCGCAATTCTTCGCAATTTTTCTTCTTCGCTTTTCTCAATTCTTCTTCGCAATTCCTCTTCCTCTTTTGCAATTCTTCTTCTTCGCAATTCTTCTTTGCAATTCTTCTTCTTCTTCGCCTTCTTCGCAATTCTTCTTATTCGCTATTCTTCTTTCTTTCTTTCTTTCTTTCTGTCAGTCTGTTTGTCTGTCTGTCTGTCTTGGTTATGTGTGTCTTTTCTTCATTTCCTTCATTTCTTTCTTTCTGTCTGTCTGTCTGTCTGCCTTCTTTGGTATGTGTGTCTTTTTCTTTCTTTTCTTCTTTCTTTCTTTCTTTTTATTTCCTTCCTTCCTTCTTTCTTTCTGTTTCTCCCTTTTGTTTGCCTTTGTTTTTCTCTTATATTGAATGTCTAATAGACATACAGGTTTCTTCTTCTTCTTCTTCTTTTCTTCTTCTTCTTCTTCTTCTTCTTCTTCTTCTTCTTCTTCTTCTCTCTTCTTCTTCTTCTTCTTCTTCTTCTTCTTCTTCTTCGCAATTCTTCTTCGCAATTCTTCTTCTTCTTCTTCGCAATTCTTCTTCTTCTTCTTCTTCTTCTTCTTCTTCTTCTTCTTCTTCTTCGCAATTCTTCTTCTTCTTCTTCTTCTTCGCAATTCTTCTTCTTCGCAATTCTTCTTCTTCGCAATTCTTCGCAATTCTTCTTCTTCTTCTTCGCAATTCTTCTTCGCAATTCTTCTTCGCAATTCTTCTTCGCAATTCTTCGCAATTCTTCTTCTTCTTCGCAATTCTTCTTTATCTTCTTCTTCTTCTTCTTCTTCTTCTTCTTCTTCTTCTTCTTCTTCTTCTTCTTCTTCTTCTTCCCAATTCTTCTTCTTCTTCTTCCCAATTCTTCTTCTTCTTCTTCCCAATTCTTCTTCTTCTTCTTCCCAATTCTTCTTCTTCTTCGCAATTCTTCTTCTTCTTCGCAATTCTTCTTCTTCTTCTTCTTCTTCTTCTTCTTCTTCTTCTTCTTCTTCTTCTTCTTCTTCTTCTTCTTCTTCTTTCTTCTTCTTCGCAATTCTTCTTCTTCGCAATTCTTCTTTATCTTCTTCTTCGCAATTCTTCTTCTTCTTCGCAATTCTTCGCATTTGTAATTGCCCTTCATGGGATGATTAAAGTGTCTTTGACTTAACTTGACTTGACTTCTTCTTTTTATTTCTTTTTATTTGTTGGTCTTGTCTCTATTCTCTCTTTCCTCCTTTCTGTCTTTCCTTCCTTCCCTCTTTCTTTCCTTCCTTTTCTTCCTTTCTTTTCTTCCTTTCTTTCTTCTGTGTGTGTGTGTGTGTGTGTGTGTGTGTGTGTGTGTGTGTGTGTGTGTGTGTGTGTGTGTGTGTGTGTGTGTGTGTGTGTGTGTTGTGTGTGTGTGTGTGTGTGTTGTCTTCGCGTCATGTTTTCTGTCTGTATTATTTTCATTCTTCCGTTCTTTGCGTGTTACTGATTTCATTCATTCATTCATTCATTCATTCATTCATTCTCTCTCTCTCTCTCTCTCTCTCTCTCTCTCTCTCTCTCTCTCTCTCTCTCTCTCTCTCCTTCTCTCTCTCTCTCTCTCCTCTCTCTTCCTTTCATCAAGTCTTTCTCTTTCTCTGTGTGTGTGTGTGTGTGTGTGTGTGTCTGTGTGTCTGTGTGCCTGTCTATTTCTGTGTCTGTCTGTCTGTTTGTTTGTCTGTCCGTCTGTCTGTCTTAGCGTTTCTCCCTGCCCCTGTCCTTCTTTATGTGTCTCTGTCTCTCTTTCATTGTCCGCCTCTGTGTCTCTCTGCTTCTATCTCAGTCTCCGTCTGTGTCTCTGTCTGTCTGTCTGTCAGTCTGTCTCCCTGTCTGTCAGTCTGTCTCCCTGTCTGTCTCTGTCTGTCTCTGTCTCTGTCTCTGTCTCTGTCTCTGTCTCTCTCTCTCTCTCTCTCTCTCTCTCTCTCTCTCTCTCTCTCTCTCTCTCTCTCTCTTCTTCTTCTTCTTCTTCTTCTTCTTCTTCTTCTTCTTCTTCTCCTCCTCTCTCCTCCTCATCTTCCTCCTCCGCCTACTCCTCCACCTCTTCCTCCTTCTCCTCCTCCTTCTCCTGCTCCTCTCCCTCCTCCGCCTGCTCCTCCTCCTTCTCCTCCTCCTGTTCAGCCTCCTCATCTCCTTTTCCCTCTTCTTCCTCCATTTCCGTCTCATCTCTCTCAAAATCTGTCTTCTCTCTCGGTATATTTTCTTTTACATAATTTGGATGTAATGCTACAGTGTAATATCCTGTTTACATGAACATCCGTCTTTTTTTAAATTTTTTTTTTAGAGGTGTGTGTGTGTGTTGTGTTGTTTTGTGTGTGTTTGTATGTGTGTGTGTATGTATGTATGTATGTATGTATGTATGTATGTATGTATGTATGTATGTATGTTTGTGTGTGTGTAGTATTTGTGTGTGTGTGTTTGTGTGTGTTTATGTGTGTGTGTGTGTGTGTTTTGTGGGTGTGTGTAGGGGGTGGGAATGGGTGTATGTTTGTATGTGTGTATGTGTGTGTGTTTTGTGTGTGTGTTGTGTGTTGTGTTGTGTGTCTAATGTGTGGGTTGTGTTGTGTGTATGTGTGTGTGTGTTTTCCAAGAAGGTTTTCAGCGCATTCGTAGAAGACACTGCTAAGACCTCATAATTTATGAGAGAGAGATGCGCCCACGCACACACACGTACGCACACACACACAAACACACACACGTACGCACACACACACAAACACACACACGTACGCACGCACGCACGCACGCACACACGCACACAAGAGATAATATACACAGAGAAAGAGAGAGAAACACATACAGACAGACAGAAACACACACAGACAGGCAGATAGACAGACAGACAGACTGGCCGACAGACAGACAGACACAGACGCTGATATCAGAAAGGCAGATAGACATACAGACAGAGAGAAAGACAGATCTTGTGGGGGACAATGGCTATACATACACACTCATAAACTTTTTTCCATTCAGTTCCTATACCTATTCAGGTGTCTTTTATATAATAACCAACAATAAGTTAGAGGCATAAAGCGTGATGTTATTATGACTAAACAACATTCTTTTTACCACATTACCACATGGTCTGTCGGCCAAATATTTATACTCAGGAACATCTTGGAACAAGTCAACGAATGGAACGCGACACTGTACATACACTTCATTGACCTTGAAAAGGCCTTTGACTCCATACACCGAGACAGTCTCTGGATCATCATGCGTCAATATGGAATCCCACAGAAACTCATCCAGATGGTCAAGACAATGTACGAGGACTTTCAGTGCTCCGTCATTGTTGACAACGAAACAACAGACTGGTTCCCAGTGATTACCGGGGGGAAACAGGGATGCTGCATGTCAGGATTCCTCTTCCTTCTCGTGATAGACTGGGTGATGAGAAGAACAGTGGAAGGTGAGAGAAATGGGATAAGATGGGACTTCATGAACATGTTAGAAGACCTTGACTTTGCAGACGACATCGCCCTCCTTTCATCAACCATGAACCATCTAGCGCTTCGATTTGTTTGTTTTACAAGATTCAGCGCTATATACATTCCATATTATTATTATTATTATTATCTACAACACAAAACTAAAAGACTGGAAGACAACGCAGCAAAGGTTGGACTCAAGCTGAATGGACAGAAGTGCAAAGCCATGAAAGTAAACAGCAGGAACATCGACGGTCTGAGGGTTGGAGATCAGGAAGTTGAAGGTGGAGAACTTCACCTATCTCGGAGCAAACGTCACCAAAGACGGAGGAGGAACAGAGACGTCAAGAAGAGAGTAGCACTGGCCAGTGCGCAGATGAAACGATTATCCAACATCTGGCAAATGGGAGACATCGGCAGAAAAACCAAAGCATCCCTTTTCAAGAGCCTTGTTTTGTCAATTCTTCTCTACGGATGTGAGACCTGGAAATTAACGAAAGGAGAAGAAGAGAAACTAGACATTTTCCAAACCAAATGTCTGAGGAGGATCTTCAAGATCCGATGGCAAGAACACATTGCCAACAAGACAGTCTTGGAAATAGCAGGAGCAGAAAAAATCAGCCAGGAGATTAGAAGACGGAGATGGAACTGGATCGGACATGTCCTAAGAAAGGACAGGAATGACGACTGTGCTGTTGCCCTCGGATGGACACCTGAAGGGAGAAGGAAAAGGGGACGCCCAAAAACAACATGGCGACGAATGGTAGAAGTAGAGCGGAACGGCGCAGGTTGGAGCACGTGGAACGCCGCACGACGCACAGCTACAGACCGGAACCAGTGGAGGAATGATGTTCAAGCCTTGTGTGCCTCCTGGCACAGAGAGAATTAAGGGTTAAGGGTTAAGGGGGAAAACATGGACGATAATATCCTGAGACATGATATAAAAATTGACGAGACAGACAGACAGACAGACAGACAGATAGATAGATAGATAGATAGATAGATAGATGGATGGATATATAGATAGATAGATAGATAGATAGATAGATAGATAGATAGATAGATAGATAGATAGATAGATAGATAGATAGAGAGAGAGAGAGAGAGAGAGAGAGAGAGAGAGAGAGAGAGAGACAGACAGACAGCCAGACAGATAGAGAGACAGACAGATAGAGAGATAGATAGACAGACATAGATGGTATCAATCAATGATCTTTGAAAAAACTATCTTTATGTTTTCAAGCTTTACAGATAAGCATCTGCATGCTGAAAATTAACCCAGCCCCTGGATAATAAATCATCATCATAAGAATAATGTATGGAAGTCATATAGCACAAATCAAAGCGCTCAAATTCACATCATTTACAGTCATGCGATCGTTCACGAATAGGATTAACAGATATTGAATTTGCACGCGCGCGCGCACGCACACACACACACACACACACGCATATATATATATATATATATATATATATATATATATATATATATATATATATATATATATATATATATGTATGTATGTATGTATGTATATATATATATAATATAGAAAGATAGATAAATAGAGATAGCGATAAATAGAGGTAGATGGATAGATAGATAGATAGAGATAGATGGATAGATAGAGATAGGTATAGATAGATAGAGATAGATGGATAGATAGATAGATAGAGATAGATGGATAGATAGATAGATAGAGATAGATAGAGATAGACAGACAGATAGATAGATAGATAGATAGATAGGTAGATAGATAGGTAGATAGATAGATAGATAGATAGATAGATAGATAGATAGATAGATAGATAGATAGATAGATAGATAGATAGATAGATAGATAGATAGATAGATAGATAGATAGATAGATAGATAGATAGATAGATGGATTACAAAAGGGCAACAGAGACAAAACCAAGACAAAGAGAGACAGACTTTCGGGGAAAAAACCAAGGTCATAGAAAAAGAGGAACAAAAATCAGAGAGACAGACATACAGAGAGGGCGGAACAGACAAACTGACAGAAAGACAGAGATACAGAGAGGCAGATAGACAGACAGACAGACAGACGTATAGACAGACGGCTATATAACCACGCACTTACTCACACCATTATTCACAGGAGAGAGGGAAACCCTAAAGACACACACACAAAAACGTAGTTTAGCGTCGACGTAGGGTTTTTTTGTAGGGGATTCCCCCTTACAGTCAACACACACACACACACAACACACACACACACGCACGCATGCACCCACGCACACACTCACACATGAACACACACACACAACACACACGTACACACGTAAGCACGCATGCATGCACGCAGGCAGGCAGGCAAGCATGCACCCACGCACACACAAAACACTACACTACTACCACCTCCACAACACACACACACACACACCACACCACACACACACACCACCACCACCACACACCACCACCACCACCACCACACACACCACCACCACCACCACCACACACCACCACCCACCACCACCACCACCACCACCTCCATCACCAGCCCCACCCCTCCACACACACACACACACACACCACCGCCACCACCACCACACACAACATACACACATCACACAGACAACACACACACACACACACTCCACAACACAACACTAACACACACACACACACACACACACACACACTCCCCCCAAACCCCCCAACCTCCCCTCCTCCCTCCCCCCCCCCCTCCCCCCCCTCCCCCCCCCCCCTCCCCCCCCCCCCCCCCCTACACACACACACACACACACACACACACACACACACACACACACACACACACCACACAAACCCTCCTCCTACAAAAGAAGTCGAAGGACACACAAAAAACCAGCCCAACTGTCTTACTAATAATTATGCTGGACACGACACGACAGCGCGCCATATAAGGAAATACTTAACATGCAGATCCCCTCCCTCCCCACTGAGCTAGCGGGGACCCCCTCTTACTGTCACCGGTATGCGCACACACGCAGTTAACACACAGTAGGTGACGAGGTGAAGGTTGTTTTCTTTCTGTTGTTTCAAGTGGGAAAAACATGGGGGGTTTGTGTGTGTGTGTGTGTGTGTATGTGTCACTTTGAAAAGAAGAGAGAGAGGGGGTGGGGGGGGAGGAGCGAGGGGGAGGTCAATGGAGGAAGGGGGAGGGAGGGGGGGAGAGAGGCAGAGAGAGAGAGAATGACAATGACAAATTCGTTTATTTCGAGGATAATGAATAAGCACCCATGTGTGTGTGTTTTTTTACAGCCAGTCCCCGCTCTTAGGGATACATTATATCACAATAAAATAAACCAAATACCCATACAGTCACACAGTTAAAAAAAACCAACAACCACATACAAACACAAAAAGCCCCACAACCCCCCCCCCCCCCCCAAAAAAAAAAAAAAAAAAAAAAAAAAAAAAGAAAGAGAGAAAAACAACAACAAATAATAATGATAAAACAAAACAAAACAACAAAGCACAAAAACCACCAAAGAAAGAGAAAGAACCAAGAACAAAATAAGAAAAGCAACAACGAGAGAACAATAAACTATGAACAAAGTTTATTCTTCAGGCAACCAGCCCCTAGAATGGGGTCAAACCAAGCATAGCAAAACAAAGCCAAAACAAAACATGACATATATGACAACTGCCAACACATAACTAATGTAACAGGGGACTATCCAAAACTGAGACCAAATTATCTACTTTAAGCAGTTGTGTACATTAAACAGTTATTCAATATCCATTCTCCAAATTTTCAACATATTCCTGCCGTACTATCACAGCATTGAAAAGATAAAAGCTGAGATTGGGAATGGAAGAAACTGAACCATGTTTTAGCAAACTCACATATGGTTGGTTACTAGAGTCTAAATACTTATGTCTTAAATCAGTATAAAGAATGCAGCTCTTAAGAAAATGATCCTCGTCTTCCAATACATTACACAGCTTACACATGTGGTCAGTATTGTTCTTAAAAGTTCTTTTGAAAGATGATCCATTATTTGGTAGTAAGCCAAGACGAAGTTTTATTAAACAGTCTCTGAAACATTTTATATTGAAATAGTCAAAATATGATTCACATTCAAAGTTAGTTTTAAACAGTCTATTTGTTTGATATATGTCTTTGACCATGACAGATCCATTCCACTCTTGTAAATACACATCTTTCATTCTCTGTTTAAATAACGATATATAAAAGTTCGTTCCAACCAACTCCTTGATGCCGCCATGCATATCCAAAACCATGATTAAACAGAGTATTCTTAAGTAGCGTTACCCAACATGTTTTATCATGGTCATCCATGTTAATCATCATTAGATATGTTTGCTTGGGTAGTCTGTTCACGTCCATTTTCAACAGTCTAATCCAGTAACGAATACACCAGACTGTACTGTTTATGTATAATGGATAGCTTCCTACTTCTCCATAACCAGATTTGTTTGGTACCTTGAGTGGTATATTTAGAAAATGCTTACAGGCAAAGGAGTGTATCTTTTCAATGTTTTTCAGTCTATGGAGTCCCCACATCTCAGAACCATACAAAAGAATTGGCAGTACCTGTGCATCAAAAATTCGAAAAAAACAATCTTTAAAAATGTGTTTAACTTTTATATATGTTTCACACATTCAATACATGTGCATCTTCCTTTCACTGCAAGAGCATTAACACCTCTGTTCACACTCATTTTTGTTGTAAACACAAATCCTAGATATTTGCATTCATTTACCACTTGTGGTACTCTGCCCCAAAGTTTCCATTTTTCATTTTTCCCTAAACAACGAGAGAGAGAGAGAGAGAGACAAATTCGTTTATTTCGAGGATAATGAATAAGCACCCATGTGCTTTTTTACATCCAGTCCCCGCCCTTAAGGATATATATGATAATAAATAAAATAAAGCCTATAGCAATACACTTACACAGTGTACGGGGGGAAAATCTACACAAAAATCACTGAAGAGAAAGGAAAAAAAAAAGTACTAACAAGTAAGGAAGAAAGCAAAACAGAAAACACCGAAACAACCGAAAAAATAGCAAGACCGAAAAAATAGCAAGAGAGAGAGAGAGAGAGAGAGAGAGAGAGAGAGAGAGAGAGAGAACAATGAACAAAGTTTATTCTTCAGGTGACCAGCCCCTAGAATGGGGTCAAACCAAGTATATCAAAACAAGCCAAAACAAAACATGACACATCTGGCAACTGCCAAAACATAACTAATGTAACATGGCACTATCCAAAAATGAGACCAAATTATCTACCTTAAGCAGTTGTGTACATTAAACTGTTATTCAATATACACTCTCCAAACTTTCAACATATTCATGCCCTACTATCAAAGCATTGAAAAGATAAAAGCTGAGATTGGGGATGGAAGAAACTGAACCATGTTTTAGCAAACTCACATATGGTTGGTTACTAGAGTCAAAATACTTATGTCTTAAATCAGTATAAAGAATGAAGCTCTTAAGAAAATGTAATAGAGATAATAATAACAAGAGGGAGAGAGACAGCCTTTTTAAAATTAACAAATGCCACATGTAGCTTTTTATTTGAGAGCAAAAATGTTTAGGAACAAGAGAGTAGAGGATAGATATTTGGTGGACTGTACTGTTAAAAAGGGACAGGTGTCCCATAACCTATGTGGTCGTAGGGGAGTGAGGCATCACAGACCTCAACTTCTCAAGGGGCCAGCATATTGAGGGCAGTGCCCATCTCCTCTACCTCGCTGCTTTACCTTTCCTGACTCTAAAAGAGGGCAGGTACCCATTTACAGCTGGGTGAACTGGGGGACTGTACTGAAGCCAAGGCGCGCAAACGTCACCTATCTCAGTGGAAACCACGCTGGATGCTGCTTAACCTTAGCTGGAGTGCTCAGACCACTGAGCTATCCCCTCCACAGTACTGTTAATTTGCTCTAAAACTAGCTTGCTCTTCAATTAGTTTTGTGTATATCTTCTTCCCATTTAGTTTCAAAACATAAAAGTACACATTCAGCTTGCAATGCTAGTTAGGGCTGCTCCAAGATAATTGACAGCTTTTAGTACTGTCTCCGCTTTTAGTACTGATTGCAAAATCTCCATTGGTGCCCCCAAGGTCCATGGGACAACAGGGATAGGTGAAATGAAGGTAAAGTTACTGTCTCCTGTTTTGTGAATAGGAAGAATCATAGACTTGGCCCACTCTTAAAGGAAACGCACTTTTGTTCAAAAACATAGTTGATGAGTCGAGTACGGAAAAGTATTCACAATTAATTTAGCTAATTTATTTTTATTTTTTTAGCATTTCACCTGCCATTTTTTTCTGGGCCAGCACTTATTATTCTGTTTGTAGATATTTGCTACCGGCAATAATATCATTTTTCTGCGATTAAGATCAATAATCAAACAATAGTACGACTTCATCATCTTCTTCCGTTACATGTATGTCCCTCTGTGTTTCACTACAATCTGAAGTGTTAACAAACCTGTAAGAAGTGATCATACCATTACCAAATAGATATCTTCTTTGTATACTTAAGTGTTTTTGTTTCTTTAAATTTACAGACATTCTAGACCAATAGAGTATTCACTTCCCCCATCTAAGCTTATGCAGCATCCAGCGTGGTTACCAGTTGGATGGGTGACCGTTTGTGGGCCCTTGGCTTCAGTACAGTTTCCCAGTTCACCCAGCTGTAAATGGGCACCTGCTCTCTTTAGGGTCAGGGAAGGTAAAGCAGTGAGGGAGAGGAGATGGGCGCCGAACTCAATATGCTGGCCCCTTGAGAAGTTGAGGTCTCTGATGCCTCACTCCCGTACGACCACAGAGGTTATGGGACACCTTTACCTTTACTATTATTATAGACCAATATATGTTGGTGTCGAATATTCTGTTTATTTGATAAATGTTGTTGGAATTCCCGTTCTTTAGTTTTCTGTAATTTGATGTATTCTCTTTTTTTTTGCTCTTCCTTTATCTTCACCTATCCCGTAGTCTCCTAGACCATTGGGGGGCACCACTGAAGATTTTGCAACCAGCTTCCTCCAACTCTTCGCGGTTTTCAGCTTTCCGCTATAAGTCGTTCCACTCAAGGCCAGTCCACTTCTCTGATGTTGTCTTCCCATCGCTTTATTTGTTGTAGTTCATTCTGAGTTGTTTAACATCACTGAAATCTGTTTAGCGACCACTTCACTTCGTGTTCCTTTTGTTTACGTTCAGTATCGAACCAGTCATTACATTGATTTCTCTGTCGACTGTTTGGGGGAGAAGACAAAGAGTGTTTGGAGAGAGAGAGAGGGGGGGAGAGAGAGAGAGATCGAGAGAGAGAGAGAGAGAGAGAAAGCGAGAGAGAGCGAGAGGGAGAGAGATCGAGAGAGAGAAAGCGAGAGTGAGAGAGAGAGAGCGAGCGAGCGAGAGAGAGAGAGAGAGAGAGAGAGAGAGAGAGAGAGAGAGGAGTAAGAGAAGGAGAGAGAGAGAGAGAAATTTGATTTTCTGAGGGTGATAGATTAAGTACAGTAACTGTTTTCATCCAGCCCTAAAAAAACAGAAAGAAGAACGGGTAAGCGCATACAAAATGCTCGAAAAAGATTTTTTTATACTCAAAAAAGAAAATACGAAGAAAACCGGGAGAGAGAGAGAGAGAGAGAAGAGAGAGAGAGAGGAGAGAGAGAGAGAGAGAGAGAGAGAGAGGAGAAGAGAGAAAAGAGAGAGAGAGAGAGAGAGAGAGAGAGAGAGGCAGAGAGAGAAAGGGAGGGGGAGAGAGAGAGAGAATAACGATTTTTTTTTAAACAACCAACAAACCAAAAAAGAAAATACTAAGAACAACAAGGAGAGAGAGAGAGAGAGAGAGAGAGAGAGAGAGAGAGAGGAGAGAGAGAGAGAGAGAGAGAGAGAGAGAGAGAGAGAGAGAGATTTTATTATTTTTATATCGAGGATAATGGAATAAGCACTTAAGTGCTTTTTTTATATCGAGTCCCCGTGTGTATGCGGTTTTGTAAATTTTGTCATCTGTCAGACACAGAGACAGACAGACAGACAGACAGACAGACAGACATAGAGACAGACAGACAAAGACAGACAGACAGACAGACAAAGACAGACAGACAGACAGACAGACAGACAGATATTCTGAAAAATAACTTCCTGATTCGTGAAAGCCATTGGCCCACAGATGAAGTGGATGTTAAACAAGTTACGATAATGACTGATTCCAAGAAAACACGGTCAAGTGTGTTTGTAGAAAACACACAGTCGAAACAAGCCATCAACTAGAGACTAAGAATAAATCACCAGAAAGAAAGAAAGGAAGGAAGGAAGGAAGGAAGAAGAAGAAGAAGAAGAAGAAGAAGAAGAAGAAGAAGAAGAAGGAAGAAGAAGAGAAGAAGAAGAAGAAAGAGAAGAAGAAGAAGAAGAAGAAAGAAGAAGAAGAAGAAGAAGGAAGAAGAAGAAGAAGAAGAAAGAAGAAGAAGAAGAAGAAGAAGAAGAGAAGAAGAAGAAGAAGAAGAGAAGAAGAAGAAGAAGAATTGCGAAGAAGAAGAAGAATTGCGAAAAGGAAGAAGAAGAATTGCGAAGAAGAAGAATGCGAAGGAAGAAGAAGAAGAAAGAAGAATTGCGAAAAGAAGAAAATGGAGAAGAAGAAGAAGAAGAAGAAGAAGAAGAAGAAGAAGAAGAAGAAGAAGAAGAAGAAGAAGAAGAAAAAAGAAGAAGAAGAAGAAGAAGAAGAAGAATTGCGAAGAAGAAGAAGAAGAGGAAGAACAAACGAAGAAGAAGAAGAAGAGAAGAAGGAAGAAGAAGAAGAAGAGAAGGAAGAAGAAGGAAGAAGAAGAAGAAGAAGAAAGAAGAAGAAGAAAGAAGAAGAAGAATGCGAAGAAGAAGAAAATGCGAAGAAGAAGAAGAAGAATTGCGAAGAAGAAGAAGAAGAATTGCGAAGAAGAAGAAGAATTGCGAAGAAGAAGAAGAATTGCGAAGAGGAAGA
The DNA here is from genome assembly GCA_028751875.1 of Rapana venosa. NCBI lineage: Eukaryota > Metazoa > Mollusca > Gastropoda > Neogastropoda > Muricidae > Rapana > Rapana venosa. Next base: position 17,838,376 of record CM054165.1, on the reverse strand, counting down.
AGAATTGCGAAGAAGAATTGCGAAGAAGAAGAAGAAGAAGAAGAAGAAGAAGAAGAAAAGAAAGAAGAAGAGAAGAAGAAGAAGAAGAAGAAGAAGATACAAAAACAAGAACACAAACATCGAACAAGAAGAATTGCGAAGAGAAAGAAGAATGCGAAGAAGAAAAGAAGAAGAATTGCGAAGAAGAAGAAGAAGAAGAAGAAGAACAACAACAACAACAACAAGAACAAGAAGAACAAGAACAAGAAGCAGCTAAGACTCTAATCTTACAAGCTTTCCGTACATATCAAGCTCAATTGCAAATGAAGTAAGGACAGCTACACACAATGAGTAAACAGAATCCAAAAATACATAACATTTTGGCTGGTATGCATTGGTAGAATATTTTACTTTCAGCCAAAATATCTTCTAATGCTATATCCTTCCTTCCCCTTCACCTATCCCGTAGTCTCATAAATCGTTGGTGGCACCACTGAAGAGTCTGCAACCAACTTCCTCCACTCTTCGCTGTTTTCAGCTTTCCGCTTCAAGTCGTTCCAACTCAAGGCCAGTAGTCCACTCTCTGATGTTGTCTTCCCATCGTTTTCTCTGTCTGCCTCTTCTTCGTCTTCTCCCTCCTTGTACTGTTCCCTGTAGTAGGACAAACTTGGCCAGTCCAGATGTTCGTGTGACGTGCTCATACCACTTTAATTTTTGCGGGTTTTTTTTTTCACTTGAAGTTAGGCGCTCTTCATAATTATGGTCCTGATGGCGTTTTCAGTTTTGGTTTTCACTTCCTAGTTAGTGATGTGATCTGTGTATGAGATACTACGAAGTTTGCTAGATCAAGACACTGTAAAATAAAGTAGACATAGCCTTCAGGTGATTTATGACACAAGAGACATTCTATGAAGGCTTCGTTTTCATTATGCGTTGGCAGCGATGGCGTACATACACAGTCTAATGATAAAGCGTGAAATAAATTAGATTTTTTTCTTGTTGTTCGCAATTTTCTTTGTTGTTTTGGCAATTCTTCTACTTCTTATTTCTTCTTTGTATGTATCTGTACGTGTTTTATCTATATTTTTGTTTGTCAGTCTGTCAAAAAGCGAGCGAGCGCGCGCACACACACACACACTCACACACACGCGCACAGATGTGCATGTGCGGGCACACACGCACACACATTGTGTTTGATATACTTTATGTGAACAGACGTTAAATTGACGAAGAAGAACAACAACACACACACAAACGCGTGCACACACACAATGCACACACACACACACACGTGCACGCACACAGAGACAGACAGAGAGAGAGAGAGCAGACAAACACAAGACAGAACGACAGAAACCAGACAGACACACACACACACAACACACACACACACACACAGACACAGACACAAGAACACAACCACACACACACACACACACACACACACACACAACACACCACAAACTACCACAACACACACCAATCATACACGAGAAAACACAAAAACCCACACACACAACACACACAACAACACACACAAAACATATAACAGCTTGACAAAACGTGTTATCTTTAGGAGAAGCGCTGACGTCTTACATTCAATATGGTCAGTAAGAGTGTGGTAGGACAAAAAACCCCAAACAAACAAACACCAAACAAAGCAAAAGAACAGCCAAAAACATCATAACAGGAATCATAAACTGATTTTTAGGAAGAACAGTTGCGTAAATACATCTTAAACCGCCCAAAACATATGCTGCAGTAAAAATAGAAAAAGAAAGAAAAAAGAAAAGAAAAAAAAAGAAAGGATAAAAACATAATTTTTTTGGTATGAAAAGACGTAAAGATGTACCAGTTTGATCGATGTAAGAAACGTACAGTAAAAAAAAAAAAAAAAAAAAAAAAAATATATTATTACTTATAAATGATATTATCTTAGAGAGAGAGAGAAGGGAAAGAAAAGAATCATGTAATAACTGTCGTCCACTCTCCCTTATTCCTTGTGTGGGCGAAGCTCGTGATAGTTTATTAGAAAAACAAAAGTCCTATTGTTTTCTGAAATCCAATAATATCATTACTCTCCTTTAACAATCCCGATATTTCCCTGCTGATTCCCACTGTTTTGTCAATCATTGTGTATTTTATAAATTGATTGTAACTACACTACAAACATAAGATTGATAAAATTTTGTTGTTGTTGGGATAAGTCTCAGCGAGAGTATCTGATTTAGGGACTACCCTAAAAAATCATTGTGTCTGAATATCACTTATCACGGGGGTAGGATAGCCTTGTGGTTAGAACATTGCGCTCGCAATCTGACGACCCGGGTTCGATTCCCGTTCAAGGGATATTTTCTCCTGGAGTTAACATCAGTGGAGACTTCACTCTTCCCAAAAGTCCTTCGGATGAGACTATAAACCGAGGCCCTGTGTGCGAACGCACGCAGAACATCTTGCGCACATGTTAAAACCTGTTTCGCTTTTCGTAAGAGTAGGCCATTGTGTGCCGGTGGGAACAGATGACAGAATTTACAAAACCGCATACACACGGGGACTGGATGTAAAAAAAAAAGCACATGAGTGCTTATTCCATTATCTTCAATATAAAAGAATGTAAAATGAAGCGCCACCTTAAAACTAGTGCAATTTTTGAGGAAAATGTGCCAGGCCCAAGCAAGCACTAGACTGCTGCACGATTCTGAGTTCTAAGTCATTAGGCCTACGTGAATAAAAGTGAACAGAGGGAGAGATGTTAGGGCTTTAAGACCTCGGAATTATCGCATGAGGGACATTTTGGGGGGTTAATTCTCTGGAACAAATGTGAGGAATGAAACCTTTCAGTATAGAAATGCTCTTTTTGTTTCTCGTAAGAAGGTGTGCAAGAGACACACATACATGCCTCGCTTTATTCTTGCCTCACTTTTTCTCAAAGTGCTGTGTAACAATAATCTATCAGCCGAACTAGTAAGATTTACTATTGCTAACAAATATTCTAGAAATATTAGAGAACACAAACTGGAGATAAACTATTTGCAGAATATTTTATTTTACTGTGTGTGTGCAGTCCACGGATCGTTCATACAAACGCGCGACGCTTTTTAATTGTCTCCCCTTTGACAAAGAACACTATTGCCTTCTTTGTGGTTACTAAAATTCGTAAACGCTCGCTCAACCATGGGAATTAATTCGCACGCATGCACAAAGCGTCTCAATTCTCTCCCATGGTAACGAAGAATGCGATGGTCTTCTTTGGGGCTACTAAAAATCATAAAGGATCGCTCCGTCAGGGGAATTAATTTGAAACAAACTTGCATGACATCTATTCGTTTTCGAAATCTGCCGTGCTAACCTAGCCCTAAAAATACCGTTTAAATCGTAAGAAATCCTATTCAAAAGTTGAACACCTCTTAATTGTTTATTCTGTTACATCATATCGAAACTTAAACAGGAAAAAAAGAATTAAACAATCATAGGCCTATTATTTGTCTCTGTCTGCGAGAGGAACCGCTTCCGTCTCATCTCATCTCATCCGCTCCCATAACCGAGGGGGTTATGGGAGCAGATGAGATGAGATTAGATGAGACTGAAACGGTAGGGACACGACGAACGCTTCAGTCTACGTTGGATAATTACATTCAATCTGTCTGTTTCGAATAATGTTCTACCTCCTCTCCCCCCCTTAATATTTTGTTTTTGATGGGTTGGTTTTTTTTTATATCCCCGTGGCTTTTTTAAAAAGTAGTTTTGTTTTATTTTGTTGTGTGGTGGGTTATTTTTGTTTGGTTGGGATTTTTTGGTGTTGTATTTTTTAGGTTGGGTTTGGGTTTTTATTGGTTCGTTTCTCGGCTAGAGCTCCGAGGTTCACCAAACGCATGTGACAGTTTTTACCCACCATTTAGGTAGCTGTATTCCGGCTTTGGGGGATGTTATGTTTTGATGGTAGTTGCTCTGTTGTTGTGTTTATTTATTTATTTATTTATTTATTTTTGGGGGAGGGGCGATGTACAGTTGTTCATATTTTGACAAATATGTGTTTGAAAACGTAATCACTGTAAATACTCTCTCTCTCTCTCTCTCTCTCTCTCTCTCTCTCTCTCTCCTCTCTCTCTCTCTCTCTCTCTCTCTCTCTCTCTCTCCCCATGACACACATACACACACAGTTTTCTTTCTCTGCTCCTCTGTGAATAATTTCATCCAGTCATTAGATGCTTGCCGGCAAACGAAGCAGATAAAATCCCTTGTCGAATCGATTCCAGACAGACCGTGGTTTTAAAATCAGTCATCTGGAACGAACGTACACGGCTTCAATTCTTCCCAATGGGAGGCCTAGCATTTGGCAAGATCTCTAGAGGCATCACTTCTCGTCCCAGTGTTCATAATCAATGTCATTTATTCATTCATTTATTTAGTTTTCATTTCTGCCACTTTAAGCAAACGGCAGATTTCTCTGCGTGAAACTCCGGGTTTGCTCTCCTAGGCCGTGTCGCCACGAGAGTAGCGCCACCCGTTATTATTATTATTATTATTATTATCGTCATCATCATTTCTTTTTTCAGTTCTTTTTTCAGCGTTTTAATGATATTGTCGATGAAATGATGCAACAGTTTTTTTTAAATAGTACGATAACAAGCAAGGATTTTACAGAATATGTACACGTCGTTGTTTTTGAAGGCTGTTGGGCGTTCCTAGC
>CM054165.1:17821207-17828707 GCA_028751875.1 Rapana venosa | reverse complement strand
TGAACTACGTCCATGTCTTCAGAGAGCTTACGTGACGCTCACAGCGTCATACAGACATCGGGGAATTTCACCCAATCATAAGATTCCTGCCTGCAAATGAAGCAGATGAAATCCTTGCCGAATCGATTCCAGACACACCGTGCTTGAAACCAGTCGCCTGGAACGCAACATAAGCGGCTTCATTCTTTAGGATCGCAGGCTTAAATTTGGAATATAATCTGCATCCAATTCTCATCGCAGTGTTACCAATTGATTTTTTTTTTATAGAGTCTCAATGATAATTGTCGTGGATGGAATTTTGATTGCAGTAGTATTTTTTAAACAGTGTTTGAAAGAGGATGTAACATTGGTAAGAGGATTTTCAGCATTGATGCTCTATTTCGTAATTCACATAGTTGAGTAGTAGCAACAATAGTTAAAGTGATCCGCGAGTCTTCTCCCTTGCTTTAAACCCACATTCTGCCGATTTCTTCTTATAGCAGGCAGCCTTCAGTCTCGGAAGACTATGGAGTTAATAATAATAATAATAATAATGATAATAATAATAATAATAATAATGATGTATGGAATTTATATAGCGCTGAATCTTGTAATGCAACAAATCAAAGCGCTCAGATGACTTAAAAAAAAAATTATGCGTGTGTATGCGGTTTTTTAAATTTTGTCATCTGTTCCCACCGGCACACAATGGCCTACTCTTTCGAACAGCTGAACAGGATTCAACGTGTGCGCAAGATGTTCTGCATGCGTTCGCACTCGGAGCCTCGGTTTATAGTCTCATCCGAAGGACTTTTGCGCTCTAGGTGTTCATTCTGGTACAGCGTCGGGTGTGGCTGGCCAGTCCCACACGGGAATGACAGACAGTGCCTATGGCAGAGGAAGGCACAGATGAAGTCTGACAATGCTGGTCTGTCTGTCTGCCTGGGCTGCAGCCTTTCCTCTCGATCTCTTTGCCTCGTGCTGCCTATTTGTATAGGGTAAGTCAAGGGGACGGGATAGCTCAGTGGTCGGAGCACTCGCTTTCCAACCCAGCCAAGTTAAGCAGCGTCGAGCGTGGTTACCAGTTGGATGGGTGACCGTTTGCGCGCCTTGGCTTCAGTACAGTTCCCCCAGTTCACCCAGCTGTAAATGGGTACCTGTCCTCTTTAGGGTCAGGGAAGGTAAAGCAGCGAGGGAGAGGAGATGGGCGCGCCCTCAATATGCTGGCCCTAGAGAAGTGAGGTCTCTGGATCTGACGCCTCGCTCCCCTACGACCTTATAGGTTATGGGACACCTTTACCGTTACCTTTTTAAGTCAAGGAAAACAACCCACAGGAAAATGATGACTGCAAGTTAGTGGATAAAACTTAAAACAAAGGTTGTAAAGACATTGGTTTTCCGAATGACAAAAGTATAGTGTCTCTTACATTTTTGTTTTTTAGCTTGTTGAGATATATCGAGACATTATCGGTAATTTATTTTAAAATAATGAGATTCAGTGAGGGTCAGGTCATAAACACACCTAGCAAACAAACGCACACAATCCAGCGAAATCTCTAATGATTGTCAGCTTCTTCCTTTTTTCTTTTTTTTCTTTTTTAGAGAATTAGGCCAATCATTGTTTCCTTATTTGATTTCAATAAAACAACAATATCAGCTATTTTTTTCCAACTTACTATTAAACTCTTTCTTCCTTTCTCTGGTTGGCTTGTTTAATGTTTATTATTATCATTATTATTAGTAGTAGTATCATCATCATATCTGTCCCTAATTTTCAACAGCATCTTTCACCTTCTAAGCGTTGTTCCGTGTGTGTGTGTGTGTGTTTGTTTTGTTTTGTTTAATGTCTATTCACTACATGGTGATTTAGACACACCCGCATTCATACCAAAGTACCTATTATTACACACCGCATCTCTCTCTCTCTCTCTCTCTCTCTCTCTCTCTCTCTCTCTCTCTCTCTCTCTCTCTCTCTCTCTCTCTCTCTCTCTCTCTCTCTCTTTCTCTCCCTACACGCACCCACATCCACACACACATAAGTATATAAATATATACATATATATTAAATATATTATATATATATATTATATATGTAATATTTTCATATACATATATATATATATATATATATATAATATTTTTATATATATATATATTATATATATGTAATTACAGTAAAGGTTTTACAGGTGAAGAATATATGACTTCAGCAACTGACACTATGAATTGCTGAGAGTCATATAAAACTTCTTGACTAGTGGCATATTTCTTATGAATATCTAAACCTCTCCTTTTATACATGTCAAGAAGTATTGGGCAATCAAACAACAAATGGGGACTGAAAGTGGAATAGAACAACAACATGTTACATTTTTTGAATTATTTAGTATTCCATGCATTTAATCTCAGTTTATGTATTAGAATTTCTCATTTTCCGTGGGCAAGGAAACTGCTGATAATGTTTTTCTATAATCTTTGAATGTATGCATTTCATTAACTTAGAATGAATTTCATAAGACGACAATGCAAGATTAGAATCAAACACTTCAGTACTGTATTCAGAGGCACCTTGTTTTGCCAAAGAATCAACCAGCTCATTCGAATAAATTCCACAATGAGAGGGGATCCAGCAAAAAGTTATGCTGATGCCTCTGCTTGCAATAGAATGTATCAGGAATTTATCTCAAATACAATATCATTCCTTATTTTACCATGCCATAACTTTAATGCCATTAACACTGCCTTTGAGTCAACGCAAAACAGAATTTGGCAAACATCAATAGCAGTTCAGAAAAAAAATTCAAAGCCATAAGAATTGCAAATAATTCAGAAGTAAAAATAGAAAAATGTTGTCCTAAATGAAAAGATTTTTGAACTTTTAAAGTCGGAATCACATATGCAGCACCACTTTTGCCTGTTTCTAATACAGATCCGTCAGTATACACTTTTAAGTGATTAGAATAATTATTTTCTAAGTGACTTTTTACGTCAACGGTGAGAAGATTTTGATCTTCATTTTTCTTTATTTCCGTGTAGTCAATGTCAAATTTAGCTGAAATATGTTCCCAAGGAGGCAATTGTGGAACAATCGGTAAAATTGGAATTGTTGATATATCGATGTCATTTTCTTTCATAAATGTGTCTGTATAATTTTTAATTGCTGCAGAAATGAAATATTGCGTGCCCGTTTAGGAAAATCAGTGTCTGATTAATAAATATTTCCTCTTTTACTGAATTTGGAATAGAGATCTACGAACCACATATTTTGATACTGACAGTTTTCGCTGATCAGAAAGAGATAATAAATGAGCTTCTTTATAAGTATTAGCTGTATTTGCATGAGCCGGAACACCAAGAGCTATCTTTACTGCTTTACTGTCTAGACTTTGTAATTTTTTAAGTAGATAATCTGCAGCAGAAAAATAAACTTCTTGTCCGTATATTAATTTTGAACGTACCAAGGACAGAGCCAGATGTATCAGAGTCGTAGTGTCTTGGCTCCATGCCTGAGAACTTATTATCTTTAGGAAATTAAGTCTTTTCCTAGCTTCAGTTATCATTTGGTTGATGTGCATCTTCCAATTCAACTTTCTAGTTAAAATACACCTAAGAATTTGACATCTTGTTTGTATTGAAGCACCTTTCCTTCTAATTTCAGTATTGGTAATTTTAATGCGTTGTCACCGTTATTAAAAAAGCACAAGACACGTTTTTTCTGCTGATATTCTAATCTGTTTTCTTTCATATAACTACAGAATTTATCTAATTCTTCCTGATATATTTTTTCAACATAATTGATCACTCTCTTTTTCGTGTTCTTCCTAACTGACGTATTTATCCAAATAGCAATATCATCTGCATACTGAACAACTTGAGTATTAGGTGACAAAGAGCTAGGGAGATCATGTACAAGAATAGAAAACAAGATAGGTGCAAGTACTGATCCTGTGTATACCAAGTCGATAGCTTTAAAAGATGAGTACACTGAACCTAATTTAGTGCAAATTGATCTATCGACAAGAAATTTTGCAGATATTTATATAATATGCCATTAATACCAATGTATTTTAATTTATGTAGCAATTGATCATGACAAACTCTATCATAGGCTTTCTTTACATCAAAAAAGTGGCTAACACACTTTTTCGTTTGGAAAATTGCTTTTTAATTTGATGTGTTAGTTTAACTAAGTGGTCAGAAGTACATCTTCCCTTTCGAAAACCAGCCTGATTTGTTGGGATCACATTATTCTTTTCACAAAAATGAAATAAACGCTTATGTATAATTTTTTCCATTACTTTACCCACATGAGATGTAAGAGCAATTGGCCTGTAGCTATCTATCGATGACCGCAGTTTACCTTTCTTCAGGATTGGGACTACAATCGACTGCCTCCAGATTTTAGGAAGAGCGCCATTTATCCAACAGTTCTGGAAAAATGAAAAGAGTAGCCTTTTCCATTTTAAAGGCATATGAGCCAGCATTTGATAAGATATACCATCAGCACCAACAGCCGTCTTGTTATGTGTAAATGAATCTAAAGTTTCACTAAATTCATCATATTGAATGGGGGCATTTAAATAATCAGCATTATAAGCTGACAATTTGTTTGATTTATTTGCTTTTTCTAATTCGATATTTGATTGTATTCTTACTGATGAACTATTATCTGAAAACATTGAGACAAAAGCTTCTGCTTTTTCAATTATGCTTGGAAATCTATTATTTTCAATTTGATTGGATGTGTTGGAAGCTGAAATCCATTTTTCATTTCACTAACTTTCTTCCAAACTTTATGTAAATCCTTGGATTCTGATACTTCATTTATACAGAATTCTGTCCAATACTTGTTTTTTGCCTGAGCAATTATTCTTTTACATTGAGTTTTAGCATACTTCATACAAATAAAATTTTCTTCTGATTGATCTTTTAACCATATTTTGAATCGTTCTTTTTATGGTTTACTGCATCCTCACATGTTTTAGTCCACCATCTATTGCCCGTATGCTTTCCATTCTTGTTGCTTTTGTGTTTGGGAATAGAAAACTCAGCTGCATGTATGAGCTTTGCCACAAAATTGGAATTTAAAAATGATCTACATCATCCTCTTCGATCGTTTCAATTTCAGTAGCCTGAAGGAATGATTGAAAAGAACTCCAGTCAGCCAATTTATATCGAAATTTGGAATTTTATCCTCAATATGTGTTAGGTCTGATATTGCAAAGTCCTCAAATGACAACGTAATAGGGCAATGATCACTTCCAAAACAATCCTCTTCAACATTCCAATAGCAATTGATAGCTAAACCTGGAGATATTAATGTTAAATCAATAGCACTTGGTTTATGACTAGAAACATCAGGAATTCTGGTTACTCTACCATCATTCAATAAGTAAAGCTTTGAATCCACAATATTTTCTACCAAACTGTTGCTGGTGATAGTAGAGCACCCAGAATCCCAAAAAGGGGCATGAGAATTGAAATCGCCCAGAATAATCCATTTATGTTTTGTGAAGTCTGTGTTTTTTAACCAGTCAGTGTGTGTGTGTGTGTGTGTGTGTGTGTGTGTGTGTGCGTGCGTACGTGCGCGCGCATGGATTTGAAATCTGTTGTTCATTATGTTTAAGGAGAGTTGCATGCCTGTAAATGAATGAGTGCAAGCGCTTCGATTTGTTTGTTTTTTACAAGATTCAGCGCTATATAAATTCCATATTTTATTATTATTATTATTATTATTATTATCACCATCATCATCATCATCATCATCATCATCATCACCATCATCATCATCATCATCATCATCATCATCATCATTATTATTATTATTATTTTTATTATTATTATTATTATTATTATTATCGCGGTGACAAATTCTCAACGATTTCTATTCCCAAGCTCACTTTGAAATTCTATGCAATAAATTCCAACTTTGATAGCATTTGTATGCACACAAAAAAATTTCAATGGAAAAGATGTTTTTTCCAGCTTGAAAATTAACAAATTAAAGCCAACAGAAACATCTTTAGACTTCAGAACTCTGGTTCCAGACAAAAAGAGTCCCGTGTGATTTCTCATTCCAGAGCTTTGAATTTGTTTGAACTTTTTCATGGAACTGCTGATAATTATCATTCTTGATGTGCTAATGACTTTGATCCGAAACGCTGCCAGAAACAGTTTGAAAATAATTTTGAATTTTAAAGCAATTCTATATTATCATATCTGTTGGGGTCCGACAAGGATGCCTGTTATCTCCAGTCCTGTTTAATCTGTTCTTAGAAAACATTATGAGAGAGACCCTCCATGACTTCCACTCTACCATCTCCATTGGCGGCAGACCCCTCAACAACTTACGGTTTGCCGATGACATTGACCTCATGGGCGGAAGTAACTCAGAGCTGCAAGATCTTTCGACCAGACTTGAGAACAGAGCTGGAGCATATGGGATGGAGGTGAGCTCGGAGAAAAGTAAAGTACTTGTGAACAGCACGAGCAACGCCACTGCTAAAATTTACATGAACGGCCAACAACTGGAGGAGGCAGACGCTTTTAAATACCTTGGTGCTACACTCACAAAGGACGGGCGATCGACGACAGAAATCAAAGTCAGAATAGCCATGGCAACATCTTCCATGACAAAACTCACCACCTATGGAAAAGTAAAGAGATCAGTTTCCAATCAAACTAAAACTCTACAAAGCCCTAATTCAGACGATCCTGCTGTACGGAAGTGAAACCTGGACATTGACTGCTGAAACAGCCAAAGCGAATCCAGTCATTCGAAACAAAATGCCATAGAAAACTACTTGGCATATCCTGGAGAGAACGAAAGACCAATGAATTTGTCAAGAGTCAAATAACACGGCTGGCAGGTCCACAGGAACCCCTTCTCACCATCGTCAAGAAGAAAAAGCTGACATGGTTCGGCCACGTCACCCGCCACAACACTCTGCCAAAAACAGCACTGCAGGGAACACTCGAAGGTGGCAGAAGGAGGGGAAGACAGAACAAGTCATGGATGGACAACATCAGAGAATGGACCAGGATGAATGACTCGGCACTACTGCGCAGAGCCGAGGACCGAGATGGATGGAGGAGGCTTACCACGGCATCGTCTTTCGTGTCTCCCCCACGACCGCCAAGGTCACGGGTCTGATGATGATGATGATGATATTATCATTGATGTGTATAGGTGCTGGAATTTACAGATGAAATTGGAAAGTCTTTTTGGTCAGCATACTACATCACACTATACCTCATTACATTATGCACCACGCCACATCACATTACAACACACCACGCACGCAGAACATCTTGCGCACACGCTAAAACCCGCTTTCCCCTTTTCGGAAGGGGTAGGCCATTTGTGTGCTGGTGGGGAAAGGGTGACGAATTTACAAAACTGCATACACACGGGGACGAATGAAAAAAAGCACTTGATTGCGTATTCCCCTTTTCCCGAAATAAAAAAATAAATAAATTTTACAAAAAAAAAAAACCCCCCAAAAAAACGACTATACAACC
>CM054165.1:17808614-17811114 GCA_028751875.1 Rapana venosa | reverse complement strand
ACCTGCCCTCTTTAGGGTCAGGGAAGGTAAAGCAGCGAGGGAGAGGAGATGGGCGCCGCCCTCAATATGCTGGCCCATGGAGAAGCTGAGGTCTCTGACACCTCGCTCCCCTACGACTACATAGGTTAAGGGAACACCTTTACCTTTTTCAACTTTTTGAGTTATTGTGACAACACAGGAGAAGAATATTTAATGAAATCAAAACCATAATTCATTTCCTAACTGTACGTGGTACTGGTGTTATCCTTTCTAAGGGTGCTACCCCATTGTGGTATATTTATTTCGGAAACAATTTCGCTGATCAGAATGCAAAGCAGGGAGCTAAAACAATCTCATGACTTCATCAAGGTACATATCCCACATACTTTACAAGAGTGAGATAATTCAATCTAAACGATCTTATCAGTCGATCAAGTTACAAGGTCTGTTTACGGTACGATAGTATATCACTGCTTGTGAAGAGAAAAGTATTTCGGAATCGCTTTAACCAAGTATCACAAAACGGCAAGAAAATAATCTGTCACAAAACTTTAGAAATAAGTCGCAAATCTTAGATAGCACAGCAATTTTATAATCAGATTGTTCATCGTTTTTCATCGGGGTAAGGCGACTGATGTATGTATGTATGTATGTATGTATGTATGTATGTATGTATGTATGTATGTATGTATGTATGTATGTATGTATGTATGTATACAGAGAGACAGACAGACAGACAGAGACAGAGACAAACAGACAGAGACAAACAGACAGACAGGAAGATCACATCGTTTTAGAGGATAAAGTTGGACGCTTATAAAACAAAATTTAGTAAAAATGCATTCGTGCCTTGTGGTAAAAGATTTACAAATCAAGATATACTTTTTGAATGCGCAAGTTTTCAAGACATTTTGCCTCCTTTTCAACTCGAAAAAAAACCATTATGGCACATCCTGCCCAATACTGAGTTAATACTAGAGATAACGTTATGTTTAATTTATTCTGTATTCAGTAAATTGCTTTTTAAATTCCGTTTATTTTAATTGTTTATAGGTAGTCATTTGTATGTACTTGGTTCGTTTTTTTCTCGTCCAAATCACATTATGGACGTTATTTCAAAGACTACACACACTCACACACACATACACACAAACAAACACACACACACCACACGCACGCGAGCCCACGCCCACACACATACAAGAAGAAGAGCACACACATACACACACACACCACGCGTGCGCACGCACGCACGCACCCCACACACGCACCACACATGCACGCGCACACACACAGGCGCGCTGCGCACACACACTCAACAACAACACCAACAAGCGGAAAAAGAACAAGACACAACAGCAACAAACACCACACTACCACACACACACACACACACACACCACCACACACACACACACACACACACACGCTATTGTAACCTATCCCTTGTTCAAAATCCTCTCCACGGGTGTTCGAACACACACACAAACACACAACACACACCAGACAAACAGGCACACACACAGGACACACACACACAAATAGGACACACCACACAGACACACAACACACACAGACACACACACAGAACACGCACGCACACACATCAACACACACACCAGACACACACACACACTCAGACACACACACACAGACACACACACAAACACACTCACACACTCAGACACACACATACACACACACCCACACACACACAGACACACACACACTCACATATACACACACACATACACTCACACACACATACACACACTCACACATACACACATACACATGAAAACACATATACACACTCTCTCTCTCGCCCTCACCCACCCACCCACACACACACACACACACACACACACACACACACACATTCACACACACACACACACACACAAACACACACACCTGCCCCCCCCCCCCCCCCACACACACACACACCCGCCCACACACACACACACACACACACACACACACACACACCCGCCCACACACACACACACACACACACACACACGGAAACTGAAAATAAAAAAAAGTTGGGTAGGCCGGATGGGGGCAGGGGTGAAAAGAAGTAGGGGAGGGGGGGGAGAAGTTTGGGAGGTGGGGGGAAAGGGAGGGGCGTGAGATAACGTCCAAGGTCTTTGTGTGTGTGTGTGTGTGGTGTGTGTGTGTGTGTGTGTGTGTGTGTGTGTGTGTGTGTGTGTGTGTGTGTGTGTGTGTGTGTGTGTGTGTGTGTGTGTGTGTGTCCATTTATGTCGCTGGAAACAAAAAAGCCGAAAGTACTATATGAGTCATGAGTAGAAGCCGGAAATTGTGTATCAGATAATTATTAATTATTATTCTCGGCTTCAAAAGTTTAACACCGGAATACACAGCTACATATACAGTAGTTCTTTTTTGTTTCCGTGTGTGTGTGTGTGTGTGTGTGTGTGTGTGTGTGTGTGTGTGTGTGTGTGTTGTGTGTGTGTGTGTGTGTGTTGGTGGTTTTTTTGTTTTTTTAATTTATTTTTTC
>CM054165.1:17788339-17803114 GCA_028751875.1 Rapana venosa | reverse complement strand
CATAAGGACAACCCAACATAAATTTTCCTCTATCACAAAAATTCAATAGAATTCAGCAATACGTCAGTTCCTTTGCCCAACCTGTGAAGTATTTAGGAGTAGTTCTTGACAACACACTCTCTATGAAAAAAATTCATCACCCAGACCTGCCAGTCTTGCTACATCAATTACGGCGCATAAGCTCGATTCGCAAGTATCTGTCCACTGATGCAACTTCCAAGCTTGTCACATCTCTTTTCTTTCACGTTTAGACTACTGTAATTCTCTTTTGGCTGGCCTATCAGCATCATCTATCCACTCTCTTCAACGCATAAAAAAATCTCTGCAGCTCCACTGGTCCTAAGAAAGAAAAAAAACTGAAAAAATCACTCCTTCTCACCTCTGTTCTGTCAACATTAAATTCCTTCTACAAATCTATCTTCCCTTTTTTATAAATCAATACCCCGTTTCATTTTCTCCACAATTCACCCTTTTTCTTTGTAGCTTTCACCAACACAGACAAGGGCCTAGTCAGTCCTCAATTTTGAGCATAAAGGAAAATTCATCCATCCAAAATTTTAAAAACTGAACATTCAATCCCCCCTAAAAAAATTCGGACTCTTCAAAAAAAGTTGGGTCCCTAAAACCATCTCCAGCCTTCAATCGTTCCTTGAACTCTGAGAGCCCCCCTGAAATTCCCTCACTCTCCTGCGGCGACCCTAAAACTTCGGTTGCCGATGCATTGACTTGGCATAAACCCAAATGCAGCTTACGACCGACTGAGAACCCAAACTGGGAAAGGGAGGGGGGTTTTTTTAATCCCCCGGGCTCCCAAAAAACCCCCCAAAAAAAAATTGCCAAAACATCCCCATAAAAAACTCCCCCAAGGAAAAAAAAATCAGCCCCCAAAAAAAAGAAAAAACCCCCCTAAAAATCCCCCCCTTTTTAAAAAACCCTTTGCTGCTAAAAAAAATAACCCACCTTCGAAAAAAAATGAAAAAATAGGGGGATATCTTGGGAACGGACCAATAATTTGTCAAGATAAATAACAACTAGTCACAGAACCCTTCTCACCATGTAGAAAAACTGACATGGTTCGCGGAACGTCACCCGCCACAACACTCTTCCAAAACAGCATAGAAACTCAAAGTCAAAGGATGAAACGAAAATATATTGACAACATCAACATACCTCAGGAAATACTCGCACTACGGAAGCCGGCCCAAATGAGGAGCTTAACCATCTCTTTCATGTCCTCCCCACACGCCACTCACTCCGATATGATACTGTACACTCCATCCCTTCCCTTTTTCAGCCGCAGTTTAACTTTGTGCTTTCGACACCCAGAATCAACAAACCACTTTTGGGCCCCACGCTCCTTCTCTGTTTTCGTCCATCCACCTGGAATGACCTCCCTCTTTCACTTCGTCAAAAGCCTTCCTTGATTCCTTCAAATCCAGCCTCAAAACACACTTAAATTTCCTACCTGAAAACTTTTCCCCCCACGTATCTGTCCCTAATTTTCAACAGCATCTTTCACCTTCTAAGTGTTGTTCCCTGTGTGTGTGTGTGTGTGTGTGCGTGCGTGCGTGCGTGCGTGCGTGCGTGCGTGCGTGCGTGCGTGTGTATGTGTGCGTGTGTAGTGCGCGCGCATGGATTTGAAATGTGTTGCTCATTATGTTTAAGGAGAGTTGCATGCCTGTAAATGAGTGAGTGCAATCGCTTCGATTTGTTTATTTTTTACAAGATTCAGCGCTATATAAATTCCATATATTATTATTATTATTATTATTATTAATTATTATCATGTCTATAGTGGACTCTGTTGGCAGGACACTGTACTGTGATTCAGAGTAGACTTGCTCTGCAAGTACTTGGAGCCTCTTCAGTAATGCTCGTGCAAAGACTTTCCCAAAGATACTGAGGAGGTATATGCCACAATAATTATTGCAATCGTTTCTATCACCTTTGTTTTTGTATAGTATGACAACGTTAGCATCCCTCCTGTCTTGTGGTACTTGCCTTCACTCCAACAGAGGCAGAGGATTTCAAGCAACTTGGTGATAAGTGTCTCTTTGCAGCACTTCAGTGCTTTGGCAGGTATGCCATCATGCCCAGAGTCCAGCGCTTCACTGAGTTCATTTTTGCTTGGTTCTCTGTCAAGCTCTTCCAGCTCTGGTAGACACTCTGTGGTGTTCAGGGCATCCTCTGTGACTACATTTTCCTGTGCCCATAGCTCAGTGCTACATCTGTTGTTCTGTGTCTCACATTACTTCCCCTGCAGCTGGTTTTAAAGTGGCAACTTTCTTTTGCTATGGGTCCAATCCCTGCTTGATGTGGTAATACAAAGCCTTGATGTTGCCTATGTCATCTGCGATCTCAATCTGGGAGCAGAGCCGAAGCCAATAGTAATGGTGCATTACCTGGCTCATTGCCGGACTTTGCTGTGAACAGCATGGAGAACCTGGAGGTTTTGCTTGCTGGGACTGCCATTGGTTTTGCATGCTGTCAAGGCGTTTCTCTTGGCCTCGATGACCGGTTTAATTTCTTCTGAGTGGGCTTTAAACCAAACAGCTGGCTTGCTGGTCTTGTTGCTGAAGGTGGACATGGTAGCATTGTAGACAGCATCTCTGAAGTGTTCCCATCATTCTTAGGCATTTGAAGTTGGTGGTCCAACGAGGGAATCATCTAACACAAACGCAACCTCCTCCACTTTTACTTCATCACATGTTTTGCTGGTGTCCATGCGAGATCTGCCCTCCTTCCTCATACGGTTCAGTCTCTTCGCATAGAGCTTCATGTTGCTGCACACCAAAGAATGGTCAGTGTCACAATCGGGGCTCTGGTAGCTACAAACAATTTTGATGCAGGAAAGGTTGGTGAGTATCAGGTCAAGCTAATGCAAGTGTTTGGATTATGGGTATCTCCAGGAGACTCGATGCTGAGGCGTCGTGTTCAAGAAGGTGTTACTGATACACAATCCATGATGGCACCAGAGTTCTAGCAGGTGCTGGCCATCCTTGATAATTTGTTTCAAGTACTGAACTGGCCCAAGAAGGTGGGCCAGGAGCTGTGACTGACAGTGACACCTAACACGATTGACACGTTGACATTGCTGGTGATGGATAGTAATTCTTTGCTAGGAATTCCCCTTATAGCAGCATTGAGGTCGTCATAATATTATCTTTTGCTTCTGCTGTGGATGCCAACATTTGTGCCTAGGCGCTGATTACACTGACTGTTCCTGAAAATACTAGTAGTCGTTGAGACAGGATATGCTTTGTTCCTTCTGCTGGTAGGGTTATGGATCCCAGCAAGCTGTTTCTAACTATGAATCCCACGCCATGTTCTCTGGCCTCGCCTGATGGTTTTCCTTGCCAGAGCAGGGTGATGTCTCTCTTCCTTACAGATCCTGTTCCTGGGAGCCTGGTTTCCTGAAGGGTGATGATGTCCATCTGCAGTCTGTTTAGCTTTCTGTTGATTACAGCTGTCTTGCGAGCATCATTTACTTCCTGTCATCATCATCATCAGACCCGTGACCTTGGCGGTCGTGGGGGAGACATGAAAGACGATGCCGTGGTAAGCCTCCTCCATCCATCTCGGTCCTCGGCTCTGCGCAGTAGTGCCGAGTCATTCATCCTGGTCCATTCTCTGATGTTGTCCATCCATGACTTGTTCTGTCTTCCCCTCTTTCTGCCACCTTCTAGTGTTCCCTGCAGTACTGTTTTTGGCGGGAGTGTTGTGGGTGGGTGACGTGGCCGAACCATGTCACTTTTTCTTTTATTGTTTGGTGAGAAGGGGTTCCTGTGGCCTCCCAGCCGTGTTATTTGACTCTTGACAAATTCATTGGTCTTTCGTTTTCTCCAGGATTGCCCAGCAGTTTTCTAGGCTTTTTTGGTTTCAAATGCTGGTTTTCGCTTGCTGTTTCAGCAGTCCAATGTCCAGGTTTCACTTCCGTACAGCAGGATAGTCTGAATTAGGGCTTTGTAGAGCTTTAGTTTGATTGGGGGAAAATGATCTCTTACTTTTCCATATGGTGGTGAGTTTTGTCATGGAAGATGTTGCCATGGCTATTCTTGACTTTGATTTTCTGTCGTCAATCGCCCCTCCTTTGTGAGTGTAGCGCCAAGGTATTTAAAAGCGTCTACCTCCTCCAGTTGTTGGCCCCTTATGTAAATTTTGCAGTGGCGTTGTTGTGCTGTTACCAAGTACTTTTCTTTTCTCCGGCTCAAACCCCCTCCCATAGCTCCAGCTCTGTTTCAAGTCTGGGTTTTAAGATTTACGCTTGTGTTACTTCCCCCCATGAGGCAATGTCATCGGCAAACCGCAAAATTGTTGAGGGGTTTGCCGGCCATGGAGATGGTAGAGTGGAAATTTCATGGAGGGTCTCTCTCCTGTAGTCTCAGAAAAGCCTGGTGTTCATTGTTCTTACTTCCACATGCCCAATTCAGGTGGAAGGTCCATTTTTTTTGTTGCCTTTGCACGGGTGTCGAACCATTGTCATTTCAACCAAAACCCCCAGGCACCCAGAGAGCTAAGGACTATAGGCCAAAAAAAAACCTCGCGGCTGGGACTGCCATGAGACTGAAGATGTCTCCCACCACTGGAAGCACCCCAGCATCTGATTCTTGCAATTTGAGTACTCGGCTTATAATCCATAGACTGTATTTTCCCATGTTGTGTCAGCGGTGCAAAGCAAACTGGTGTGACCTCTCCAACGAAATAGTGGGTAAATAAAGGTAAGTAAGGGTGTCCCAAACCTAGCGTTCGTAGGGGTCAGGGGCGTCAAACACTCACTTCTCTGGGGACCAGCATATTGAGGGCGGCGCTCATCTCTCTCCCCCCTGCTTTCCTTCCTGACTTCAAAAAGGCAGGTCCCATTTACAGCTGGTAAAAGGATGAACTGTACTGAAGCCAAGGTGTGTCAAATGGTCACTAACAATGGTAACCACATCAGGGCGCTTAAATGGCTGGGGAAAGCGAGTGCTTCCAAACCACAAGCTATCCTCTCCCCAAAAGTAATTGAGAGGACAAGCTAATAATAACCATAAAGGGGGACCATCCCCATCACCCCGGGCTGAAAAAGTCCTTGAAAAGGAATTGCAGATAAACAGGGTTTCATTGCCCTTTTTCAGTGCCCGGGCAGATTTGCCAGAACATTGCTTTTAACAGCTCAAACTGCCTTGGGGGTTCCACTGGGATTTGCCTCAAGGTTTTCTCTGTCTGTCTGTCTGTCTCTCTGTGCTCACACACACACACACCACACAAAAACACACACAACCACACACACACACACACACACACACAAACACACACACACCCAAACACAAACACACATACACACACCACACACAAACATCTTCCCAATCTCTTTTCATACCCTTTCCCAACCCCCCTCTTCATCTACCACAAAACAGTGTCTCTCTCTCATATACAACACCCATCTCTCTCTCAAAACATACACACGCACCTCTCCCCTTTCCTTCGGAGAAACTATAAACAGGCCCGGCGAAAAACGCCCACGTAAAACTTTTGTGCACACGTTAAATCCTGTTCCGCTTTGTAAGAGCAGGCCACTTGTGCGGTGGAAACAGATACAGAATTTCCAAAAAAAACATGCACATGGGACGGATGTAAAAAAGCACATAGGTGCTTACTCATATCCTCGATATAAAAGAATGGATGAAATAAATTTTTAAAACAACACAAACAAAAATTAAAACAAAACACACAACCGCCGAACGCACAAAACACAACACAAATAATCTTTCCATTCCCCTCCAAAATAGCCTTCCCAACCCACCTCTCCATCTAACACACAACCCAAAAACCCCCCTTGGCCCCCCCCCTTTTTTTTTTCCCCCCCCCCCCCCCCCCCCCCCCCTTTCCTTATTCACACAACCAAAAACCTCTTTGGGAAAAAGTTAAAAGGGGAAAACCCCCGTTTCTCTTTTCTCGAAACCCAACCCCAAAAACACCACCCCAAAACCACACACAACCACAAACCCACCCACTCAACCACAACACACACAACAACCAACACCCCCACCTACACCCAACCCCCTTACACACACACACCAAAAACCCCATAACCACACACCCAACCTTCCACAACAACCACTTTCACCCCCACTTCAAAAAAATCCGGCCCAACCCCAAACACCACAAACAAACCTTTCCTTCAAACAGCCCTTTTCCAAAGAAACAAATACAAACTCAAAACTGAAAAACACTAGTCCTTCCCCTTTCTTAAAAGAAGGATGAAAAAATTCTTACACACAAAAAACCAAATCCACACACCCCTTACACACACCCGGCCCCAACCAAAAACCAAACAGCCCCAAAAAAACGCAAAACACACACAAACAAAAAACCCCCAAACACACACCAACCAAAACACACAACCAAATTTTCCCCTTTCCCCCTCTTCACTAGCCTTCCCAACCCACCTGTCTCTCATCTACACACACACTTACACACACACACTCTCTCTCTCTGTGTCTCTCTCTCTCTCTCTCTCTCTCTCTCTCTCTCTCTGTCTCTCTCTCTCACTCTCTCTCTCTCTCTTCTCTCTCTCTCTATTCTCTCCTCCTCTCTCTCTCCCCTTCTTCTCTCTCCTTTCCTTATTCACCATCTAGGGACCACTAAGTTGAGCCTCTATGGAAAAAAGTGTTAAGAAAGGTAAAGAGCACTTCCATGTACTAAACATGCTAAGGAAAAACGTCCTTTTTTGATTCTTTGGACTTCCCTGGTGGAAAAGCCTTTCAGTATAAAAATAGCATCTCCACCCTCTGGAAAGTCTGTGCTAGAAATGTTCCCTGTTCTTTCTCCCATTCTCTTTTTTCTGTCTTTTTCCTAATCCATCTATCTATCACCTTTCTTGCTTATTATGACCTTTCTGTCTTTTTCAGCATATCTTACAAGTATTTTCTGTTCATGCAATACATGGCATTTTGTCTGTATTGTTTTGTTCTGGGGACCAGGACGTGATGTTGTAAACACTGGGAAGGGCACAGGATGTCCATTCTGCAGCCATATTTGCCACCATGAAGCTTTTCCTTTGATATGTTTCTTAATGCTTTTTAAAAAGTCATGTAAGGATAGTATATTAAGCCAAGTGGTTGATGTCCCCAGCACAGCCTGCTTTTATTGGTCTTAGGGAATACAATGATTAAGGTACTTAGTCACTTATTTATTTTTAACTTTTTAACATTCAAATTGAGGGTGTTCCACGATTGAAGGGATCAGAAAGTGCTGATTTTGAACTTGAGGAGAAAATGATTGGAGGTGCTGAAATGGAATTAGCTAACAGCCCTGGTATGGAGTGTGAGGCCATAAATAAACATGAAAGGAAATAATTCTTGGAGCTGTCAAGGTGGTAAGTTTCACCCTAAAATTCACAAGTCAAAATCCTTTGTTCTTTCTGGCCAACTTGCAAATCTTAACAGGTTTGATAATGGAAGACAGATCAGTACTGTAGTTTAACCCTGGAGTTCACAAGTTATGGTGTGTGGGGCTCTAAACAATATCTGTGGATCAGTCGTCTAGAGGTAACCCCCATCCCCCTTAGCTTTCCCCCTCTGTTTTCTGTTTTTATCTATCATTTTTACATGGGTTTGGTCGGATGAGTGGTCTACAGGTAAGGCACCTGCCTACAAAGTGAAAAGTCAGGTATGGAAGTGTGCGGTGGTTTGGTTGGACCCAAAATATTTCCCCCATCCATTAGACCATGAGTGGTGGTCTGGATGCTAGTCTTTTGGGATGAGATGATAAACCGAGGTCCATGTATTGCACATGATTATTTAGTGCATGTAAAAGAACCCACAGCAACAAAAGCAATGTCCCTGGCAAACTTCTGTAGAAAACAGCCACTCTGAGAAGGGGAAAATACAGTTGCATACAGGAAAAGACAAAATAAATAATGGGTGATGCTGCTCTTTTGGGGATGCGCTCTTTCAAGCCCAAATGTCAGGCAAAGGTATAAAATTTTAAAAAGGCACACACACAACATACACACACCAACACCCCAAACACAACACACACACACACACACACACACACACCCCACACACCAAAACAACACACACACATGAGATATAAACCGAGGCTTGTGTTTGAAGGCAAAGCAAACATCTTTCGCACACGTTAAATCCCCTTCCACTTTTCGAAAGAGTAGGCCATTTTGTGCTGGTGGAAACAGATGACAAAATTTACAAAACCGCATACACACGAGACTGGATGTAAAGAAGACATGAGTGCTTTTATTATCCTCCAAAAAAAGAATTTAAACCCAAAAAAAAAAACCCAATAATAACACAAAACACCTCTTAAACGAAGCAAAGCACAGATTGGTCATATTTTTGACTGGGTTTACTAATTTTTAAAAGGGGGGGGGGGTTTTTTACCCTTTTTTTTTTTCCCCCCCCGTTTTTCCCTTTTTTTTTAAAAAAAAAACCCCCCCTTTTTTAAAAAAAAAATTTTTTCCCCCCCCCAAAAAAAACCCCCCCCCCCCAAAAAACCCCCCGGTAAAAAAATTTTGGGGAAAAAAAAAAACCCCCGGGGGGGTTTTTAAAAACCGTTTAAAAAAAATTTTAAAAAAAAATTAAAAAATTTAAAAACCAAAACCAAAAAAAAAAATTTTTAAAAAAAAAACCCCAAACAAAAAAAAACCCCCCCCAAAAAAAAAAATTTTTTTCCAAAAAATTTTTTAAAAAACACCGGGCCCCCCCAAACCTTTTTTTTTTTAAAAATTTGGGGGGGGGAAAAAAAAAAAACCGTCCCCAACCCCGGGAAAAAAAAAAATTTTGGTTTTTTTTTCCCCAAAAAAAAAAAATTTAAAAAAAAAGGGAAAAAAATTAAAAAAATTTTAAAACCCAACCCCTTTTTAAAATTTTTTTTCCTTTTTTTTTTAAAAAAAAACCCCTTTTTTTTCCCCAAAAAAACCCCGAAACCCCTTTTTAAAACCCCCCCCAAAAAAAAAGGGGGCCCCCCTTTTTTGGCCTTTAATTTTAAAATTTTTCCCAAAAACCCAATTTTTTTCCCAAAATTTTTTCCCCTTCCCCTTTAACCCCCCTTTTCCCCCCCCCAAAAAAATTTCCCCCTTTTTAAAACCCATTTTTTTCGGGTTTGAAAAAAAACCCCCCCCCCCTTTTTTTTTAAAAAAAAACCCCGGAAAAAATTTTTTCCCCCCAAAAAAAAAAAAACCCCCCCCCCCCCCAAAAAAAAAAAAACCAAAAAAAAAATTTTTTTTCCCCCCCAAAAACCCAAAAAAAACCCCCTTTTCATTTTCCCTTTTTTTTAAAAAAACCCCCCCTTAAAAAAAAACCCCCCTTTTTTTAAAATTTTTTTTCCCTTTTTAAAAAAAATTTTTTCCCCCCCAAAAATTTCCCCCCCTTTAAACCCCCCCCCCCCAAAAAAAAAAGGAAAAAAAACCTTTTTAAAGGGCCCCAAAAAAAACCCTTTTCCCCCCCTTTTTAAAGGCCCTTTTTTTTTTTTAAAATTTTTTAAAAAATTTTTTTTTTAAAACCCCCCAAAAAAAAAAAAATTTTTCCCCAAACCTTTTTTTAAAATTTTTTTTGGGGGGCCCCTTTCAAAGTTTTGAAAGGGCCCCCCCTTTTTTCTTTTTAAAAAAAATTTTTTAAAAAAATTTTTGGGGTTTTTAAAAATTTTCCCCCCTTTTTTAAACCCCCCAAAGGGGAAAACGGCCCAAAAAAAATAAAAAAAAACCACTTTTTCCCCTTTTCCGGGTTTTCCCCCAAAAATTTTTGGATTTTTTTTTTTAAAAAAAAAATTTTTTTTCCCCCCAAAATTTTTTTTTTTTCCCCCTTAAATTTTTTCCCTTTTAAAACCCGGGCCCCTTTTTTTAAAACCCAAAAAAAAAAAAAAGGGGGGCCCCCCCCCCCCCCCTTTTTGGCCCCCCCCCAAAATTTTTTCCCCCCCCAAAAAAACCCTTTTTTTTTTCCCCCCCCCAAAAGGGGGAAAAAAAAAGCCCCCCTTTTTTTTTTCCTTTTTTTTGGGGGGGGGTTTAAAAACCAATTTTTTTAAAAAATTTGTTTTTTGGGAAAAAATTTCCTTTTAAAAAAAAAATTTTTTTTTTTTTTTTTTGGGAATTTTTTTTAAAATTTTTTTTTAAAAATT
This sequence comes from Rapana venosa, assembly GCA_028751875.1. NCBI lineage: Eukaryota > Metazoa > Mollusca > Gastropoda > Neogastropoda > Muricidae > Rapana > Rapana venosa. The sequence continues at coordinate 17,792,998 of CM054165.1, read as the reverse complement.
TTTTTCCCCAAAAATTTTTGGGGTTTTTTCCCAAAAAAAAATTTTCCCTTTTAAAACCCCAAAATTTTTTTTCCCCCCCCCCCCCCCCCCTTTTTTCCCCGGGGGCCCCCTTAAAATTTTTAAAAATTTTAAAAAAAAAAATTTTCCCCCGGTTTAAAAAAAAAAAAAAAAAATTTTTTTTTTAATTTTTTTTTTTCCAAAAAAAAAAAAATTTTTAAAAAAATTTAAAAAACCCCTTTTTGGCAAAATTTTTTAAAAGGTTTTTTCCCCCCCGGGGGGGGTTTTTTTTTTTAAAACCAAAAAAAAAACCCCCTTTAAAAATTTTTTTTTTTTTTAAAAAAAATTTTTTTTTTTTTTAAAAAATTTTTAAATAAAAAAAAAAAATTTTTTTTTTTTTTTTTTTTTTTTTCCCTTTTTAAAGGGGTTTTAATTTAAATTTTTTTTTTTTTGGGGGGGGTTTGCCCCGGGGTTTAACCCCCCTTTTTAAAAATTTTTTCCTTTTTTTAAAAAAAAATTTAAAGGGGGGGAAAAAAAATTTTTTTTTTTTTTTTTTTCCCCCCCAAAAAATTTTTTTTTTAATTTTTTAATTTGGCCCCCGGGGGGGGGGAAAACCCCAAAACATTTAAAACCCCCGGGGGGTTTTTTTTTTTAATTTTTTTTTTTTAAAAAAACCCCCACGGGGGCCCCCAAAAAAAAAATTTTTTCCCTTAATAAAAAATTTTTTTTGGAAAATTTTTTTTTTTTTGGGGGGGAAAAAAAGGGGGTTTTTTTTTTTTTTAAAAAAAATTTTTTTTTAAAAAAAAATTTTTTTAAATTTTAATTTCAAAAAAAAAAAAAAAAATTTTTCCTTTTAAAATTTTTTTTTTTTTTTGGGTTAAAAAATTTGGCTTTTTTTTTTTGGGGCCCTTTTTTTTCAAAAAAATTTAAAAATTTTAAAAAAATTTTTTTAAAAAAAAATTTAAAAAAAAAGGGTTTTAAACCCAAAATTTTTTTTTTTAAAAATTTTTTTTTTAAAAAAAAAAATTTTTTTTTAAAAAATTTTTAAAAGGGGAAAAAAATTTTAAAAAAAAAAAAATTTTTTTTCCCCAAACCAAAAAAAAAAAAGGGGAAAAAAATTTTCCAAAAAAAATTTTTTTAAAAAAAATTGGGGGTTTTTTAAAAAACCCAAAAAAAAAAATTTTTTAAAAAAAAATTTTTTTGGGTTTTTTTTTTTTTTTTAAACAAAAAAAAAATTTTTTTTTTCCTTTTTTTTTTTAAAATTTTTTTTACCCTTTTTTTTAAAAAAGGGGTTTTTTTAAAAAAAATTTTTTGAAATTTTTTTTTTTCCCCTTTTAAAAAAGGCCCCTTTTTTAAAAGAAAAAAAAACCTTTGGGAAAAACCCCCCTTTTTTAAAAAAAAAAAAAAAAAAATTTTTGGGAAAAAATTTCCCTTAAAATTTTTAAAAACCTTTTTGAAAAAAAAATTTTTTAAAAAAAAAAAAAATTTTTTTTTTTTTTAAAAAATTTTTTTGGGGGGGGGGAAAAATTTTTTTTTTTTAAAATTAAAAAAAAAAAAAAACCCCAAAAGGAAAAAAAAAGATAAAAAAAATTTTTGGAAAAATTTAAAATTAAAAGGGGGGGGGAAAAAAAAAAATTTTTAAAGTTTTTATTTTAAAAATTTTTTTCCCCCTTTAAAAAAAAAGGGGGGGGGGGGGGGGAAAAAACCCCCCCCCTTTTTTTTAAAAGGGAAAAATTTTTTTTCCCAAAAAAAGGGGTTTTTTTTTTTTAAAAAAAAATTTTTTTTTAAATTTTTTAAAAAAAATTTAAAATAAAATAAATTTTTTTTTTTTTTTTGGGTTTTTTGGGAAAAAAGGTTTTTTTTTTTTCCCCCTTTTTTTCCCCCTTTTTTTTAAATTTTTTTTTAAAAAAAAAAAAAAAAAAAAAAAAACCCCAAAAAAACCCCCCTGGCCCCTTTTTAAAAAACCCCCCCCCCAAAAATTTAAAAAAAAAATTTTTTTGGGTTTTTGGGGGGCCCCCCAAAAAAATTTTTTTTTAAAAATTTTCCCCCAAAACGGGGGTTTCCCGGAAAATTTTTAAAAAAAACCTTTTTAAAAAAATTTTTTTTAAAAAAAAAAAAGAATAAAATTTCCCCGGGGGGCCCTTTTTTTTTTGGGGGGGGGGTTTTTTTTTGGGAAAAAAGGAAAAAAGGGGGAAAAAGGGTTTTTTTTGGGTTTTCGGGGTTTTTTTGGGGGGGAAAAAAGGGGGGGGAAAAAAGGGAAACCCTTTCCCCCCGGGGGCCCCCCCTTTTTTTCCCCCCGGGGGTTTAAAAAAAGGTTTTTTAAACCCCTTTTTTTTGGGGGGGGGTTTTGGGGGTTTTTTTTCCCTTTTTTTTTTTTTTTTTTTTTTTTTTTTTAAAGGGGGGGGGTTTTTTTTTTTAAGGGGAAAAAAAAATTTTAATTTTTTTAATTAAATTTTAAAAAAATTTTTTTTTTTAAAATTTAAAAAATTTAATTTTCCCCCGGATAAATTTTAAATTTTTTTTTCCCCCCCCCCCCTTTTTTTTTTTTTCCCCCCCCAAAAACCAAAAAAAAAAAAACCCCAAAAAAAACCCCAAAAAAACCCCCCCCCTTTAAAAATTTTTAAAAACCCCCCCAAAAAACCCTTTTTTTAAAGGGGAAAAAAGGGGGGTTCAAAAAACGGGTTTTCCCCTTTTTTTCCCCCCGGGGTTTTGGGAATTTTAAAAAAAATTTTTTAACCGGGTTTTTTGGGGGTTAAAACCCCAAAGAAAAAAAAAATTTTTCCCCCCTTTTAAAACCCCAAGCCTTTTTTCCCCCTTTTTTTAAAAACCCAATTTTTTTTGGGGGGAAAAAAAAATTTTTTTTTTAAAAAAGGGGGGTTTTCCCATTTTTTTTTTTTAAAAAAAAAAAGGGCTTTACCCAGGTTTTTTTAAAATTTTTTTTTTTTTTTTTAAAAGGTTTTTTTTTTTTAAACCTTTAACAAAAAAAAATTTTTTTTGGGGGGAAAAAAAAAAGGGGGGTTTCCGGGGGGGCCCCCCCCCCTTCCCCAAAAAAACCCCCCAAATTTTTTTTTTTTTTTTAAAACCCCCTTTTTTTTTTTTAAAAAATTTTTTCCCAAAAAAAAAAGGGGGCCCTTTTTGGGGGGGGGGTTTTTCCCCCAAAAAAAAAACCCCCCCCCGGTTCCAAAAAAATTCGGTTTTGGGAAAGGGGGGGGGAATTTTCGGAAAAGGGGAAAACCCCTTTTTGGAGGGTTTCCCGGGAAAAACCCCAAAGGGGAAAAAAAATTTTTTTTTTTAAAAAAAAAAAAGGGGGCCCCCAAAAAGGGGGAAAATGGGGGGAAAAAAAAGGGGGAAGAAAAGGGGGAAAAAAAAGGGAAAGGGCCGGGGGGGGCCTTTTGGGAAAAAAAAAGGGGGGGCCCCCCCTTTTTTTTTTTTTTTTGGGAATTTTTTTTTTTTTTTAATTTTTTTTTTTGGGGGGCCTCCCCCCCCGGGGGGGGAAAAAAGGGGTTTCCCCCCTTTTTTCCCTTTTTTCCCCCCCAAAAAAAGGGGGGTTTTCCCTTTTTTTTTTTTTTTTGGGGGGGAAAAAATTTTTTTTTTTTTTTAAATTTTTTTTTGGGGTTTTTTTAAAAATTTTTTTTTAAATTTTTTTTTCCCCCCAAAAAATTTTTTAAAGGGGGCCCCCCTTTTTTTTAATTTTGGGTTTTTTTAAAAACCCTTTTTTCCCCCAAAAAAAAATTTTTTTCCCCTTTTTTTGGGGGGGAACCCTTTTCCTTTTTAAAAGGGAAAAAAATTTTTTTTCCCCCCTTGGTTTTTTTTCCCCTTTTTTTTAAAAAAAACCCCCGGGGGGTTTTTGGGGGGGGGGGGAAAAAAGGGGGGGGAAAAAAATTAAAACCCAAAAAGGTTTTTTTTCCCCCCCCCCCTTTTTTTTTAAAAAAAATTTTTTAAAAATTTTTTTCCCCTTTTTCCCGGGGAAAAGGCCCCCCCGGGAAATTTTTGGGGGGGGGAAAAAAAATTTTGGTGGAAAAAAAAATTTTTTTAAAAGGGTTTTAAATTTTTTTTAAAACCAAAAACCCCCCCCCCTTTTTTTGGTTTTTTTTTTTCCCTTTTTTTTTCCTGTTTTTTTGTTTTTTTTTTTTCCCTTTTTTTAAAAACCATTTGAGGGGGCCCCCCGGGGGAAACCTTTTTTTTTTTTTTTTGGGGTTTCCCCCCCAAAAAATTCCCCGGGGGTTTCCCCCTTTTTTTTTCCCCCCCCAACCCAAAGGGAAAAATTTTTAACGGTTTTTTTTTGGAAAAAAAAATTTTTAAAATTAAAATTTCGAAACCCACCCCCCCTTTTTTTTTTTTAAAAAAGGGAAAAAAAAAACCCCCCTTTTTTTGGGGAATTTTTCCCCTTTAAAACAAAAAAAAATTTTTCGGGACCTTTTTTTGGGGGGGGAAAGGGGGGCCTGTTTTTCCAAAAAAGGGTTTTTAAAATTTTTTTTTTTTCCCCATTTTTTTAAAAATTTTTTTTAAAAAATTTTTCCCCCTTTTTTTTTTGGGGAAAAATTTTTTTAAAATTTTGGGGGGAAAAGAAAACCAACCCCCGGGGGGTTCCCCAAAGGGCCCCAAAAAAATTTTAAAAAATTTTTAAAATTTTCCCCCAAAAACCAAAAAGAAAAAAAATTT
>CM054165.1:17733339-17783339 GCA_028751875.1 Rapana venosa | reverse complement strand
AAAAAAAATTTTAAATGGATGTGTTTGTGGGTGGGTGAGAGAGAGAGAGGGGGAGGGGAGGAGACTGTATGTTGATTGATTGGTGATTGTAAATTTTTTATTTCCAAGGGTTTAAAAATAAAAAAATAATAATGAAAGGAAAATTTTTTTTAGCCTTTAATTTGTTTTTGCAATAAAACAAAGCGTTCCCGATGATTAAAAAAATTTTTTTTTGGTGTGTATGCGGGTTTTTTAAAAAAATTTTATCTGTTCCCCCCTGGCACACAATGGCCCCAATCTTTCGAAAAAGCGGAAAAGGATTTAACGTTGTGCGCAAGATTTTCTGTTTTGCGGGCCCGGGGCCCCGGTTTTAAATTTCATCTGAAAAGGGCTACTGGTAAGGAAATTTAAAATATTTGTTCAACCCGCCCTTTTCCCTGAAAAGGGGGCTATCCTTAATAATACCCTCTAACCAAATTTTTGAGGAAAAATTTCATTTAGCGAAAAGGGCGAGCGAGGGGGAGAAAAGAGAGAGGGAGGAGAGAGGGGGGGGGGGGAGATGAGAGAGAGAGAGAGAGACTTTTAGACTTCAGATTTTGATGGGGTTTTTTCAAATGGTCTAAAACCCCTTTTTTTAAGGGGTTTTGGCCCCCTACACAAGGTTTTTGTTACAGCAATTTCCTTTCTGTTTTTGGGAAATAAATATTCAATGGGGTTTTTATCTAGACTGAAAAAAACTGCTTAGGCTACTTTCCCCTTTTTCTCTTCAAAGATTTATACAGAAATATTGCCAGATTTTTTAAAAAGGGTTTTCTCATTTTCAGATGCATAAGTTTAAAAAGCCGACCAAAGATGGGTAGTTTCAAAATTTAATTATGAGAATCCAAATTTTTTTATCAGGTCCCCTAAGAAATTTGGGAAATTTCCCAAAACAACATGAATTTAAACTTGTATTGCAAAATTTAAAACCCAAAATTTCAAACCAAAATTTTCATTGTATTTTTTTTTAAAAATTGTTTCAAATGTGCGGGTGGGCCCGATTTCCACATCTAAATCTTAAAAAATGCACATTCCCAAAATTTCTTTTTTATTTCTTTCAATCTGTACTGGTTTAAAGCACCATGTTGTTTTAAAAAATTCTGTATAAAAAAGAATCCCTCGCTGGTTTTGGGAAAATGGCCTACCACTTTTTGTTAACTCCAATCAAAAGCTCTGTTTAAATGAATTTTTTTTAAAAGCTTTTAAATTTTTAAAATCCTTGATTGGGCCAAAAAAAATTCAAAACCCAAACGACCCCAAAACTTTTGTATTTCGATGCCCCAAAATTTTGCTTGCCCTTTTCAATCAAAAATATGTATAGATTTTAAATTTTTTTAAACCTTTTTTGGGGGGGGCAGTTTTCTTATCCTCCATAGAGTTATCTCAAGCTTAAATAGTTATGGGATTTTTTATTTACACAAATTTTAAAAAAATGAAACCCTCCCAGTTTCCATAGTTTTATGTCTTTTTGGGGGAAACCCCGTTTACACCAAGGAATCTCCCTTTTGCAAAGAAATGTAATTTTTTTTATTGGTTCAAAAATTTTTCATTTCCTTATCTCTGCTCCATTTTTGCCCAAAAGGGTTGTACCCGTGTATAAACCGTTTTTTGAAGTATTTACAGATTTTTTTTTCAAAATTATACAAAATACTGAGGAAAACCCAAACAGCTTTTTTTAAACCCTTTAAGCTAAATCTTGAAAAAAGGGAAAATTTTTGCTTTTAAATTTAGTTGTAAAAAGTTTTTCCAAAAAATTTGTCGAAATTTTCAACAAAAGCTTTTGGTTTTCCTAGTTAATTTTTCATGAGCTGCCCAAAAAACCCCCTTTTCGAAAATCCATTTTTTTTAATTTTACATATTTAATTTTAATTGGAAAATTTTCCAAAAAGTGGTATACCAAATTGTTCAGTTTTGTTTTTCAACCCCCTTACAGTTTTAGATAATAACACAAAAATCTCAGCAAACATTAAAAAAAAAACTCTTCAAAAAAATTTTTAAGAAAACACCCCTGTTTGGGGCCCCCGTTAATTATTTCTGAGGGTAGTCAAATTTAAAAAAAAGAGAAAATAGCACGGGCTTTCAGACATCCCCCTGGTTTTAAAGTTGTTGTAATATATATATTATATATATTATATATATTTTATATTATTTTTTATATATATATTAAAATATATAGTTTGTATGTTTTTTTCGAGCCCGAAGGCCCCTGAGGGGCCCGGGGAAACCCGGGGTTTTTTTTGTAGGGGGTTTAGCGAAAATGATGGTTTTTCACCCCCCCCTGTGAAAGGGGGCTTTGTTGTGCCAGTTCTTCCCAGCAGGCTGGTCCCCCTTTTAACCTGGGTGGGTGAGGAAAAAAAGGGGTAAAATGTCTTTTCAAGGACACAAAAACCCAGCCGGGGGGAACCCGGACCCCCTTGGGTTTACGAGTTGACCCCCTAAACCACTCGCCCCCGGGCCCCCTTTTATTAAAATATTATATTTAATATATATATAATATTTTTTATATTTTATTTTTTATATTTATTAATTTTTTTATATATATTTATATGTAATTACTGAATTTTTTTCGGTTTTCTGGCCTTTGTTTGATATTCATAGTATTTTGATGCAACAAAACAATTATTTTATTTTAATTCTTTTTTTTTAAAAAAAAAAAAGTTTCCACTATTTTTTTTCTTAAAAAAGGAAATGAATTTCTTTTTTAAAATTATGAAAAACCCCAAAAACAGATTTCAATTTTTAAAAACAAAAATTTTTTTTCCCCTAAAATGTTTAAAAAAATAAAAAAAAATTTGGGCAACAGAAAAAATTTTCTTGTTAAAAAACCTGCTTGGTTTTCCCCACGAAAACATGTAATTTTATCCAAATTTTTCAGGGTTTTGTTTTAATGGATTATACATTTTTCCGCTCCTGTTAGACAAAGAAATCCCTTATAGTTTTTAGTTTTTTAAATCCCTTTTCTTTTTACAATGGAACAAAAAAGCTCTGTTTCCCGATTTTCGGGTATACCCCCCTTTTAAAACCGTTTTTTAAAAAAAAAAAAAGTTTTTTGAACTTTACCCGAGCCCTTTCAACTTTTCTGCAATAATTTGAAATTTTTTTGGGCCCCGCCAAATTGAAAACCTTTTTTTTTTAAATCCTTTTACTTTTTTAATGGGCCAGTATTATTTTTCCTTTTTGGAAAAAGGGCGATTTAAAGCATTAAAAAAATTTTATATGTGAGATCTGTGATAACCCTATCCCCATTCCTCTACCAAAAACTGAATTGAAGGGGGATTTTTCATTCTTTGATTTAGAAACAATTGCCCTTTTTTTCCCTTTTTGACATCCCTTTTTAAAAATACTTTTAAATGAATGGGCCCCGTTTTCAAGTGAAAAAATCATTCGGGCTGAGTTTTTTTCAGGGCAGTTTTATGGGCGTTTGCCCGAAATCTTTTGATTGTTAGAAAATTCTTTTCAAATTGTGCAGCAGTTGTTGTTTAAACAATTTTTTTTTATCAAACAAAAAATGCTTATTTTCTCTTTGGGTTTGCAAAAACTGTATGTCATCGTTGTCTTTTTTTTATTAAGGAATTTTCCTTTAAAAATTTGCGAATTTTTTGTTCTTGGTTTACAATCTTTATAAAACAATACATTTTGTTTTTTTCCAATCTACTTTTATTTAAAATTTTTTGCGTTTTAGGGATTGGGTTTTTTTCTTCAGAAAATTGTTTAAAAATCTCTAGAGCTACTATACATCCTTTCGATTAACTGGGGTTCTTTTTTTTAAAAAATTTCTTTAGTTTAAAAATGTTGATGTTTAAACAATAAAAATTTTTAGTTGTCTGATTTCCAATCAAAAATTTTCAATAAAAAAAAATCTTTTTCATTTCTCTGTGTAAGTATAAACAAAAAAGGCCCCTTAAAACATTTAGTGGAAAATGACTGTTTCTATTCTTCGGGTTTATGAAATTCACTTGCTTTTAACCAAATTTAAAAAATGTTGATATCAAAAATAGTCAACCCATGTTACCCGTTTCAGGCCCAAAAATAATGTACATTTCCATTGGGTAAATTTTACCCAAAAACCCCTTTAAAATGATTGACTTATGCCCCATGTGTAAAAAAATATTTTTCGTATGTGTTCAGTGTTTATCTTCACAAAAATGGGTTTTATCATTTCCACATGCAACACAAATTTGTCAAAAGCAAAACAAATCCCCGCATTACTCGGGCAAAAGGGGGCCAAAGGGAACCCCAGTGTAAAAAATTTTCCCCTTTTCCCTTTTTCCCAAATCCAAAAAGTGGTCAGTTTCTGTTTTAATTAGCCTTTTAGTGGGTTTTGAAAAAACAGCAGCTGAGAGGGGCTTTGGGAAAATTTGGGCAAAAATGCGCTGTGCTGTCTGCAAAAAACCCTTTGTTTCCCCGGGATAAATTTTGGGAATACACGGGGGGAGAGAGAGGAGAGAGAGGGGAGAGGGGGGGGGATTAAAGGATTCATTTCATCGGGAAAAAAAACTCGACCAGGGGCCCCATTAAAACCCCTGAAAAAAAAATTTTTAAAAAAAATTCCAAAAACAAATTTATTAAAAAAAAAGAAGAGGGGGGGGAAAAAAAAAACAGATAAACAAAAAAGATTAAAAGGGAAAAGGGGAGACAGATATGCAGTAAATTTATTGAATTTTTTCGATAATACTCAAACATAAAAGGGAAGAATTTTTTTCAAAATATAGAAAAAAAGCAAAGGGAAGTTGGTCAAATTTCCCTACATGAGCTATTGATGAGAAACTTTTGAAAGAAAGAAAAAAAAACTGATAATTTAAATTGGCTAAAAAAAAAATCATCCCCGAGGGGTTGGAAACAATAATTTAAAAAACCCCCATTTCAAAGGAAAAAAATTTAATGAAATTTTATCAAAAGAGCTTTGGTTTTGTGTGGTGTGGTGGGGTGTGTGTGGGTGTTTTGGGGTGTGTGTTAAAGTGTGTGTTTGGGGTTAGAGAAAGGAGAGTATTAACAAAATTTAATACAATGAAAAGATTACAAATATGCTAACCCAAAAACCCAAAAAAGCAGAAAATAGATATTACAAAAATGGTAGTGAAGAGAATAGCACCCCAAAAAAATGGTATAGGTAAAATTTGCAAAGCTAAAGCATCACCCTGTCAAATTGATAAAAAATAATCAAAAGAGACAGGAGAGGGGTTTTTATTTATAAAGAAAAGGGAAAAAAAACCCAAAACCATATAAAAAGTCCCTTTCATTTGGGCATTGACAAATCTATAGAAAAATTTAAAAAGTTTTTTTGAGTCAAAAAACCCGATTTAAAAACAAAATCTCATTTTTATTTTTCCCCTCCTAAACCCCCCCAGGGTGTAGGGGCACGCAATGACCAAATTGAATGTTTGAAAAGGTTTTATCCCGTTTTCCCCCAGTGACAAAAAACCTAACGGGAATAAATACCAACCCCCGAAGGGCCCCAAAATAACAAAGTTTTTAAAACGGTTAGTGATAATCTTATTTTACTTTTTTTGATTTGCATTAAAAATTGAAAAAAAGAGGAGAGAGAAAAGAGAGAGATGAGGGGAGAGAGAGATTGAAAAGAGAAAAGAGAGGAGGGGAAGAGAAGAAAGAAAATCATCTAATCAAAGAAGAAAGTATTTTTTTAAACTTTAACAAATTTATGAAATTGTAATAAAAGTGACAAATTCCAAAAAAACCGTTATTAAAAAACAAAAATGCGAGAAAGGGGGGATGCTCGGAGGGGGCGTTTCAAAAACCCCACACACTGACACACTTTTTGTGCGTGCGCGCAAAAACCCCTAAAGCTAAAAAAAATTTTTTTTTTTTCCCCGTGCATATGCAAACGATTTAAAAACTTCAAGAACAATTACCCATAAAGAACAAGCGCAAAAAAAAAAGAAAAAAAATTTAATTTAAATTTTAAAAAACGCAAACCAAATTCCTTTACAAACATAAGTTTTAAACCCTAAATTTAAATGTCAATATTTTATCAACAAAATGAATAGAATAGAAAGAAATAAAAAATAGTTTATTCAGCACCTTTAACCAAATTAATATATTTGTATGGAAATCATTTAACTTTAAAGATTTATGCATTAAGTGCATTAAGGGCGGATGGGGGTCGGGCAAGTCAGGCCCCTAAAAAGCAGTTCCCCGCATCCTTGCCCCTTTGGACAAACAACAACGAAAAAATCTCATTTGATTTTTTGCGGGGATCCATTTTTTAAATAAACGTCATTTTCAGGTGTTTTGTTTCCCATGGTCGTCAACAGTGAACCCATTCTGTGTGCTAGATCCATTTTCATCTTTTTTGACAGTTTTGGTTGACCATAGTTAACAGTCTTAAACATTTGGACATGTTGCACACCTGCTACATCTTCTGACGTCAGACAGCAAATCTTTAGGCAGAGTATAAAATAACTGGCACAGCCCCACAGTAGGCAATGTCATTTCAGTCAGGTATTTTTCTATCTCTGTTGCTGGAAAGCTACCTGCAGTGAACATCTGTTTGCTGTCCAAAATTAACCAGTTGAGAATTAAGCATTTGTTTGAATTTCTGAATTTGGTTAATACATCCTGAGAATAAGTAATGGAGATGAAAAATCAGAAATGCTATTCACCACAGTGATACTCATGGCCTCAACAAGCCTAGTGACGTCACATAACGCTACTCAGTCAACAACAAAGAACCCTTCTCTTGACTCCCTGACTTTGACACTGGAAAGTCGTGGGAAGGTGCTACGAATGTTGCTGAGTCAGGTGTACAGCACTGAGACCAGACTTTTCTATGTCTCCAAGGACGTCATGGAACTCAAAGCCAAAGTCGACGTTTGCAATGAGAACATGAACGGACTGAACTCTCAGGGGTTTGATATAAAAGCTTTGCAGGGTCAGGTAGACACTATCTCTAAGAACCTGAACAAACTGGAACGTCATGGGGCCGCGATACAAGCCTTGCAAATCAGGTGAAGGGCCTAGGGACCAGAAGCTTCAAAAGGGCCTTGGACATCGAACGCCTCAAAGCCAAAGTCAACAATGTCAATGAGAACTTGACTGAAGTGGACCATCAGGGGGCCGTCATACGAGCCTTGCAGAGTCAGGTGAACAGTCAGACCACAGAACTCCGGCACCTCAGAGCCAAAGTCAACAATTTCGATAAGCACATGAATGAAGTTGACCTTCAAGGGGCTGCGATACAGGGCCTCCAAGAGTCAGGTGCTCAATCAGCCCACAGACCTGCTGGACGTCAAAGCCAAAGTCAACAATGTCAGAAAGAACACGAGTGAACTGGACCCTGAGGGGGGGCATACTAGAAGCCTTGAAGAGTCAGGTAAAGGGCATGGAGTCCACCCTTGTCCGTCATTCCAATGACTCCCAGACGCTTCTGCTGTCCCTTGAAGGAGAACTCAATAATGTCAGTAAGGACTTGAAGGGACGCATGGACACCTTCAGTGCCTATTATCGGGTCAGGGCTGAAATGAGACAAGGTGAGGAATGCAGCCACTTCTTCCTTCCTTTTTCTTCCCTCAATACATACAGTGACTGTACATCCTGGTGACAGTTATTGCATTGTATTTGTAATGTGTAGTGCATTGTTTTTTGTTGTATTGTTTTGTTTTGATTTGTTTTGAACTGTACACCACTTAAAGTCATCACCGTGTTCTTTGCGTAAAGATCAGGCTGCTTTCCCCAGAGAAGGCGCATCACCACAAGAGCAGCACCACCCATTATTTTTCTGTTGCTGGTTCTTTTCCTCTCTACACTTGTATTTGTTTCCCTATCATATTAGCTTTTTCCAACAGAATTTTGCCAGGGACAACTCTCGTGTTGCCACGGGTTCTCTTATGTGGTTAAATGCATGCTGCGCTCGTACCTCAGTTTATTGTTTCATCCACCAGATTACCACAAAGACCACTGCTCATGGTCTGGTGGTGAGGATGGTGGAGGGGGCAGTTTCAGGCACAAACCAGGATCAAACCACCATACACATGGAGTCAGACTTTCCCCAGCTTTCTAAACAGATGCCTTACATCTAGGTCAGACCAACTGTTGATGACATGTTCTTTAACCCTAACATAGGCAAACAGCAAGATAGCTTCCAGCTAGTAAGCAGTGACTGTACCTGGGGGTGAGGGAAAAGATTTCAATGACGTGCTACCTAATGCTCAAATGGGCACAGGCAAGAAAGGCTCAATGCTAGAGGTTTTTTTAACCTCTACAAAAGCCACGCCCTAACTTTCAACCAGTTGATTTTGGTATTTTGTTTTCAGCCTGTGTTTTTTTTGATTTACTTTTGTTTCTGTTTTAGTTTTGTGTTCCTCCACTAGGGCTCAGGGGTCCACCAGTGGTGAGGTGTTGCATACACCGCTGTTTAACCCCATTGAGGCAGCAGCTTTCCGACTTCCAGGATTATTGTTGTTGTTGCCCATTCACCACTTTAACTATAATGCCCTGGGGGGTCACCCAGAATATGAACTCTGACTCACTCATCCCACTGCACATGGGAATGCTTTTGAGATTGAAATTGCACTCTGGATGAGATGTTTGCGTGTTTGACTGTTTTAAGAACCTTACCATAATATATATATAGGCAGCCACTCTGACTTCAGTGGAATTTCACGGATGATGTCTAAACATGACACCAGTGTATGTGCAATTTAAAAATGTTGTCATCTGTTTCTATTGGCACGCAATGGCCTACTCTTCAGAATGGCAAAACAGGTTAAATATACTGTTTAACAGGACCTTGGTTTATATCTGAGGGATTTTTTGGGAGTGGAGTCGGCACTGATGTTAAACTCCTCAGGGAAAGTCTTCTTGAACAAGCGTCTTGGTGGTGTCTCAAATTCATGCTGTTCACAAGTACTTTTCTTTTCTCCGAGCTCACCTCCATCCCATATGCTCCAGCTCTGTTCTCAAGTCTGGTCGTTAAGATCTTGCAGCTCTGTGTTACTTCCGCCCATGAGGTCAATGTCATCGGCAAACCGCAAGTTGTTGAGGGGTCTGCCGCCAATGAGATGGTAGAGTGGAAGTCATGGAGGGTCTCTCTCATAATGTTTTTCCAAGAACAGATTAAACAGGACTCGAGATAACAAGCATCCTTGTCGGACCCCAACTGTGGTTTTGAAGTAGTCTCCGACCTGATTGTTCAGAAGGACTGCACTGCTTGCTGTGTTGTATAGTGCTTGAATGGTTTGCACTAGTCCTTCTTCAATGCCAAACATTCTGAGGACCTGCCACAGGCCCTTCGTGTCATACTCTGTCGAAAGCCTTCTTGAAGACTTTTATCTCAGAAGTCCTTGAAAGAGTAGTTTTGAAACAGCTCAACAACCACCTTCTCTCCAACGGTCTTCTTCCTGCATTTCAGTCTGCCTATCGTGCCAACCACAGCACTGAAACCACCCTAGTTCACACTTTAAACATGCTTTTACTTGCTTCTGACTCAGGGAAAATCTCCCTCCTCACTCTACTCGACTTATCTGCAGCCTTCGACACTATTGACTACTCTATCCTTCTCTCCTGTCTTCAAGAAACGTTTGGTGTTACTGGTACAGGCCCTCACCTGGTTTAGCTCATACCTGACTGATCGATTTCAGAACAGTCACAGTAAACAAGATTCAGTCAGTACCTGCCAGACTGGAATGTGGAGTCCCGCAGGGATCAGTTCTGGGCCCTGTTCTTTTCAATCTCTACACCGCTCCACTGTCACATATAATTAACCGCATCAGTTCAACCATCCTTTTTATGCAGATGACTCTCAGATATAAGCAGTGACACTCCTGAAAATCTGCCTTCTCTCTTGGTAAATATGGCCTACTGCTTTCAAGACATCCAAAACTGGATGATAGAGAACAAGTTACAACTAAACGCTGATAAAACTGAAGCCATGCTTGTAGGGACCAAACACAAACTCTCTTCCATTACAACAGCTTTAATACATCAGTCCCTCTATCCACTGCTGTAAAGTATCTAGGGGTCATTATTGACAACACACTCTCTATGCAAAAATTCATCACCCAGACCTGCCATTCCTGCTACTATCAATTACGGCGTATTAGTGCAATTCGAAAGTATCTGTCCACAGACGCAACATAAAAACTTGTGGCATCTCTCATTCTTTCACGTCTGGACTATTACAATTCTCTTTTGTCTGGTCTGCCAGCATCATCTATCCACTCCCTTCAACGTATTAAAAACTCTGCAGCTCGACTAGTCCACAGAAAGAAAAAATCTGAGCACATTACCCCTCTCTTGCGATCTCTCCACTGGCTGCCTGTGCCACAAAGAATAAACTATAAGATCAGTACTCTCTGTTACAAATGTCTCCACAAAACAGCACCCTCCTACCTCTGTGAATGTCTCCACCTTACACCCCTTCTCGTTCCCTTCGCTCTGCTGCAGATTCCTTGTGCTTACAAACACCTAGATTCAGCCAGTCCACTGTTGGCCATCGCTCTTTCTCTGTTTCTGGTCCATCGATTTGGAATGGCCTCCCTATCTCTCTTCGCCAAAGACCTTCTTATGACACTAAAATCCGGCCTCAAGACATATTTGTTTCAAACCTAAGAATTTCCTCTCCTGTTTCATTTCATGGCTATCCCTGCTTTTCAACAGCCAAAAATTCCATCGCCCTGCCAAAGTGTATAACACGTGTGCGTGTGTGTGTGTGCATTTGGACTTGTTAGAACTATTACTTGCTATTGGCTGCATGGCTATGTAAGAATGAGTTGAGCGTAAGCGCTTTGATTTGTCTGTGCAAGATACAGCGCTATATAAATTTCATTTATTATTATTATCATCATCATCATCATCATCATCAGCAGCAGCAGCAGCAGCAGCATCATCATCATCATCATCATCATCATCATCATCATCATCATCATCAATATCATTAGCATAAGTTGGCCTGATACTTAACCCTGTTCATGTA
Source organism: Rapana venosa (assembly GCA_028751875.1). Lineage (NCBI taxonomy): Eukaryota > Metazoa > Mollusca > Gastropoda > Neogastropoda > Muricidae > Rapana > Rapana venosa. The sequence goes on along the minus strand of CM054165.1, from coordinate 17,772,391 downwards.
CTTGCGAATATCAGTAAAACATAACAGAACAAAATAAAGAATAAAAAAAAGAATCCCGAACATAAAATACCTCTGGCTGGCTGCTTGATTTTTGCTGACATATTTTCTGTGGCTTTGTGTGCATTATTTTCTTTTCATGTTATGTATTTTAATTTCCATTCTATTTTTGTGTCACAATTTGCTGGTGCTGTGGGGAGGTCATATCACTGATTTCTTATCACACAAGATAGATGGGGGAAGAGGGGGGGGAGATAGTCGAGTAGTTAGAACACTAAGGTCGTGATCTGACATTGTGTGGGTTCAAGCCACCACAGACGGCCGTTCCAGGGGATTTTCCTCCTAATGTCAGCATCACTACTACCAACTGCACTCCCCAGAAAGTCCTTCTGATGAGACTATAAACCAATGTTTCTAGTATGAATGCACGCAGAACATCCTGCACCCTCTCTGAGACACACTCTCTTCTTAAAGAAGAAATCTAGAAGAGTCAAATTCAATCCATGTTCTTTTTCTTAATATAGGACAGTCTTAAAAAAGGACTCAACAAGCAACAACTTCAAAGAGGTTTGCCTTTATGGCTGATTTGAAAATCATCTTTTAACACACTTCTGAGGTAATGTTCGTGTGTGCAGAGGTCTGGCTTTATCTTTCTGTGTAGTGTGATCAGGAGAAAAAGAGGACTTCTGTTTATAGAAAACAATGTAATTCTTCCCCTTTAGATACAAGGTTTGAACAACCAACTTGCGTTAGCATATTTTTTGTCTCTGCTGCATTCCAATGAAAGGAACAGTTCACTTTTTCAAAGAATCAAGCAAGCAAACAAACAAACAGTAGACAGATATATAAACAAAAGTTAAGAAAATATCACCAAATATGTACAAGCCTGCAACCAAGTAAACAAACAAACACAATAAATGATTAGAGAGAGAGAAGCAAAATAAAACCCACATATCCATTGCTTATTTCAGTGGCTTTCACGGCTGTCATGTCAAAAAAGCACGTCCAGGTGAAAAGCAACAGCCCTTTCATTTTCGATTTTGTCATCACCAACATTGGCAAGGCCTATGACAGCAAAACAGGCTTCTTCATTGCTCCGTGCGACGGCGTCTACATGTTTTACTTGATCATGATGAAGGACAAGGGTGTCGACAACCTCCAAGTCCAGATCATGAAGTCATCCCAGGAACTGGCTGTGGCCTCTGGAGACGACTATGAGTATAATGATGGCTCTGCTCTGGTCACCACCCATGTGCACGAAGGGGAGAAGGTCTACGTGAGGAGTCGATATCGTGATAGCCGTGTGTATGGATACTTTTACACCAGCTTCTCGGGTTTCATGTTATGGGCTGATTTGTAAAGAAAGAAGTGTCATGTGGCATGGTGTCATCTTGTCATTGGCTATTAATGTTCTTTTGAGTTGTTGTTTTGTTGTTGTTGGTGGTGGTGTTTCTTCTTCTTCTTCTTCTTCTTCTTTTAGCTTTTTAAACACTTCCACATGTTCTGCTTATTTCTTGAATATTGTTCATTCCTAGTCCATCATACACAAGCTTAAAGTGTCGTAGCACCAGATGCAAGCCTGTTCAATTTGCAGAATGGAATGAAAATTGAGTGTTTGCATAGATATGTACATTTAATCATAATGAGGAGGGATTTTTGGGGGGGGGAGGGGGCAACAGAGACACCTTGGAAATGTAGGTTGTTATTTAATGTATTTAGAATACTATACAGTTTTTGAAAAAGTCAAGGTAGGTACTTCTGTTTTTCTGTTCTCATTTTCAGCAGAACGAAAGGGGGTAAAGTGTGTTTGGCTTTTTTGTGAAAATGTGAATGAACTCAAATACCTGAACTGCTGTGTGCTTTGTAGTTTTGATGCTGTGGATATTGATTTACAACACTGGGGTAGAACTCATGATACCATTCCAAGGTCTGTGGACTTTTTAAAACGAAGTGCTAGATATTGAACCTTTGTGTGTATCTTCAATAGAAGTTATCATTTTAGCCAGGCAATAAAAATGTAGAGATTTTAAAGGCAATAAATCCCGGTTCTACATAGGTAATATGATGAAATATCAAAACAAGTATCTGGCATCATAAAACATCAGAACTATCATTTAAATGACCAAACAGGGTTTTAGCTGTCAAATTCAAAAGCTATGGTAACAATATACAGAAAACGAAACGCTGCTAAAGCGTATTCATAGTGAAATGAGGTTCATGCTAATATGTCCTGTCCCTAAAAGTGTTCAGATAGTATCACAGTACAAGTGTACACGCTGTGCTTTCACTCCATTTTGCAGTGTTCACGTTATTTTTGGACATGAAGCGCTTCACTAACATTGCCAGGCCCACACAATGCCCCACCCCATGCCCTTTCCACAATTTCATTCATAGGGATCTGTTGTGAGAAGTGTTCCCCAGCCAGAGTTGCATAACGTTTTGCTCAACTTCTAGATTGGATCTTTTGATGTACAGCACTTCATGCCTGTGACAGGACACTGCATACCAAACCTGCAATACTGCCAACAGTTCTGGCTTTTCTGTGGAGCCAGACTGAGTAAGAAACTCCTTCAAGTATGGTGATCATCATGGAGCCAGACTGAGTAAGAAACTCCTTCAGGTATGGTGATCATCATGGAGCCAGACTGAGTAAGAAACTCCTTCAAGTATGGTGATCATCATGGAGCCAGACTGAGTAAGAAACTCCTTCAAGAATGGTGATCATCATGGAGCCAGACTGAGTAAGACACTCCTTCAAGTATGGTGATCATCATGGAGCCAGGCTGAGTAAGAAACTCCTTCAAGAATGGTAATCATCATGGAGCCAGACTGAGTAAGAAACTCCTTGAAGAATGGTGATCATCATGACGTCCTTCTGAACCACTGAGCTCATCCTGAAGCCCAGGTCACTCTGTCCTCAAACGACATAGAAACATATGCAAAATAGCAATTGTGATCACCACGGCTTAAGTAGGTGATGTCTTGCATATGCTAGCTCAGAACAGGCACTACTGATCACCACCAAAATAACTCAGCAGCACTGCAGTGCCCTTATAGCTGGTGGCTTGGTGGCAGCCTATCATAGATAAGCGCCTTGTAGGCTTCTTTCCCTTAGGATTTTGAGGTGGCAAACCTGGATGGCTGGTGTGGAGATATTTCAATGAATGGCTTGGGATTAACAGGACAGGGACATCACAGATGATGAGGCAGCAAAGAAAACCACAAAAACACAAAAAACAAACACACAATCTGAATAAAATGATAAAAAGAAGGCCCCTCATGAATAAAACAAAACAAACAAACACAACCCAAGACAGTAATCGTCACAAGAATGAGGAATGTTGGTCTTGGAATTTGACGTTTTCTTTTTCTGTTATGGTCCAGTAGTGTAAAAATGACTACAGCAGGGCTTCAGTGGAGGTCTTGTTTGGTTTCAGACTCTATGCAGAGATGCATGTACACAACATTTCAAACCATTGCTCAGTGTCTACCAGGTCCCTAAGATACAGTATATCTGCTGTGTGGCTGGGCCAGAAATGTTGAGCAACATTTTGAAAGAGGCTTCTGGAAAGTGGGTTATGCAGATTGTGTTTTCCAGTTTTCATATTAAAGGCCTATCTCAACCTTTCCTTAGTTTTGTGTAGAATCTGGAAAAGCACAGGGTGCATGCTTGGACAGGCACACATGGGTGCGTGTATCTGTATATGTCAGTGCTTGCATGCACCACTTGTGTATTCATGCATAATTATATTGAAACAGATAAGAATATCAGTTTAGAGTAAATAAATGAACCATTTCAGTGATGCAGTTGCAGATGACATAACAAGCAGGCCGTGACAAGGATGTACACAGTCTAGAGCTGCCCCCTTCCTGTTATTCTTATCGTGTATTTCTGCAAATGTGTTTTCATTTTTCAGTTGATGGCTGTTGAAATACCTTCCTCCAGTGAAAGAGATTACTATTGAAGTATAAAATCAATAAAATGTTATCCGTGTGTTTGTGTGTATTGAAAATGCTGAAATTGAGTTTCGAGACAGCCCTGGCATGGTGGATGGGGCTATAACCAACGTTAATTGAAATGAATCTTCACACACTAGGTTTAAGCCTTCAAGTTCACAAGTCAAATCCCTTTGTTCTTTCTGGCCAACTTGCAAATCTTTACAGTCTGTTAATGGAATACAGTTCAGAACTATAGTTTAAGCCCCCAGTTCACAAGTTATTGTGTGGGGGGCTATTAACATCAGTGTGTAGGTGATCTTAAAGTAACACCTCTACCTAGAAAGCAAAAAGTCTGTGTCTGGGTGTGTGCTGTAGTTTGATTCCCGTTTGTGCCCCAAACTCTTCCCCATTCATTAGACCATGAGTGGTGGTCAGGGTACTAGTCTTTTGGATGAGATGATAAACCTGGGACTCGTGTGTTACACAAAATTATTGAGCCCACCTAAAAGAACCCATGGCAACAAAAGGTTGTCCCTGGCAACATTTTGTAGAAAAAAGCCTCTCTCATAGGGAGAAAAATATAGTTGCATACATGAACAGAAAAACAAACTATAATGGTGGCGCTGCTCTAGTGGGGATGTGCTCTCCCCATCCTGAATTTTACACAGTGGTATACAATTTTTAAAAAATATAAAAAAAGAAATGAATAGCAATCATTCTTCAACTCTCATGTTTTTTTAAGTTTAACCCTCAAGTTTACAAGTCAAAACCTTTGTTCTTCTCACCAACTTGCAAATCTGAACACCTCCAATAATGGAATATAGTTCAGGACTTTTTTTTTAAAGCTTCCATAAAGAAAAATATTAAAATGGATGTGTTTGTGTGTGGGTGAGAGAGAGAGAGAGAGAGAGCGAGACTGTATGATTGATTGATTGACTGATTGTAAATCTTTATCTCCAAGGTATAATAATAATAATAATAATGTATGGAATTTATATAGCCTGAATCTTGTAAAGCAATAAATCAAAGCGTTCAGATGATTAAAAAATTTTTTATGGTGTGTATGCGGTTTTTAAAATTTTGTCATCTGTTCCCACTGGCACACAATGGCCTACTCTTTCGAACAGCGGAACAGGATTTAACGTGTGCGCAAGATGTTCTGTATGCGAACGGGCCTCGGTTTATAATCTCATCTGAAGGTCTACTGGTAAGTATTAACATATTTGTTCATCCAGCCCTTGCCCTGAAAAGGGACTATCCTTAATAACTACATCTAACAATTTCAGAGAGCATGCATGCCAGCGAGCGAGCGAGCGAGAGAGAGAGAGAGAGAGAGAGAGAGAGAGAGAGAGAGAGAGAGAGAGAGACTTTTAGACTTCAGATTTTAGATGGTTTCTTCAAATAGGTCAAAGCCCCTTCTGAAGGGGTGAGCACATACACAAGTGTTAGTATACAGCAATTTCCTGTCAAGTTATTGTGGAAATAAATCATTCAATGGATTTTATCATAGACTGAAAAATCTGCATTAGGCTACTATCCCTTATTCTCTTCAAAGATTTATACAGAAATATTGCCAGATTTTTAACAGTTTGCTCATTTTCAGATGACATAAGTTGAACAAGCCTGACCAATGATGGGTAGTTTCAATATATAATTATGCAGAATCAATTCTTTTATCAGGTCTCTAAGAATTGGACATTCCAAAACAACATGAATTTCATCTTGTATTGCTAATTTACACAAATTACAAACCAAATTCTCATTGTTATCTTTTTTAAATATTGTTTCAAATGTGCAGCAATGCCTGATAACCACATCTAAATCTTAACAATGCACATTCAATATACTTTTTCATTTCTATCAATCTGTACTGGTCAAAGCACCATGTTGTTTTAAATATTCTGTATAGAAAGAATCCATCGCTGTTTTGAAAGTGGCCATACCACTTCTGCCAACTACAATCAACAGCTCTGTTTAAATGATTTTATAAAAGCTTTTACATTTTGAACTCCTTGATTGTCCCAAACAAATTCAAAACCAAATCGACACAAACATATGTATTTCAGATGCCCAAGTATGCTTGCCTTTACAATCAAGTATGTATAGCATTAATTTTAATAAGCTTTGGGTGGCAGTTGCTTATCCTCCATAGAGTTATCTCAAGCTAATAGCTTATGCATTATATCACACAATTTACAAACAATGAATACCTTCCCAGTTCTCCATAGTTCATGTCATTTGGAGGACACCAGTTTACACCAAGGAATCTCTTTAATGCAAAGAAATGTAATTTTTCTATTGGTACAATATTTTTCATTTCCTAGATCTCTGCTCCATATTGCATAATGGGTTGTACCTGTGTATCAAACCGTTTTGTGAAGATATTTACAGATTTATTTTCAAACTTATACAAAATACTGAGAATACCCCAAACAGCTTTTTTTATCCCTTGAAGCTAAATCTTGAAATATGTAATTAAAGCTAAGTTTAGTTGTCAAATGTATTCCAAGATATTTGTACGAATTTACAACAAAAGCTTTTGTGTTACCATAGTATAATTTTTCATGAGCTGCCAAAAATCCTCCTTTTCGAAAATCCATAATTTTACTCTTATACATATTTAATTTGAATTGGAGATTTCCAGCAGTGGTATACAAGTTGTTCAGTTATGTTTGCAACCCCATTACAGTTTCAGATAATAACACAACATCATCAGCAAACATTAATAAAAATAACTCTTCCAAAAAATTATATAAGAATACACCATGTTTGCCATTGTTAATTATATTCTGAGCTAGCTCATTAATAAAAGAGAAAATAGCACAGGGCTGCAGACATCTCCCTGTTTAATGCTTGTTGTAATATATATAATATATATATATATATATATATATATATATATATATATATATATATCTATAAATATATAGTAGTATGTTCTTTCGAGCCAGAAGGCCCATAGAGCCGGTGCTTATCCCGGTTTCTGTAGCGTTGAGCGAACTGATGGTTTTTCACCACCCCTGTGACAGGACGCTAGTCTGTCGCCAGATACTTCCCCAGCAGAGCTGGTACCCACTTGTACACCTGGGTGGAGTGAGGAAAATAGGAGTAAAGTGTCTTTCTCAAGGACACAACACCGAGCCGAGCGGGGATCGAACCCGCGACCTCTGGATCACGAGTTGACCGCCTAAACCACTCGACCACGGTGCCTCCTTTTATATATATATATATATATATATATTATATATATATATATAATATATATATATATATATATATATATATATATATATATATAATGTAATCACTGAATTTTGCTCGGTATCTGACCTTTGCTTTGACTACTTCATACGTACTTTTGATGCAACAAAACAATTTACCTGTTATACTTCTTTCTTTTTTAAAAAAAAACATGTTCTCCACTATTGTTTTTCTTAAAATGGAATTGAATGCTTTTTCAAAATCTATGAAAGCCACATACAGATTTCAATTACATTCAAATTGTTTTTCCATAACTGCTAAAAAAGTAAAAAATATGGTCAACAGTAGAATGATCTTGTTAAAAGCCTGCTTGGTTCTTCCCTACGATATCATGTAATTCTATCCAATTTTGCAGGGTGCTGTTTATAATGGATCTATACATTTTACCGCTCATGTTAGACAAAGAAATCCCTCTATAGTTATTAGTTTCAACATCACCTTTTCTTGTACAATGGCAACAAAACAGACTCTGTCCCAGATTTTCGATATACCCCCTTTGAAGCAGATTATTAAACAAAAAAAGTCTACTGCAACATCACCTGAGCATTTCAACTTTTCTGCAATAATTTGATCTGGACCAGCCACTTTAAACATTTTTTTTAAACTCCTGAGCTTTCTAATGGCAGTACTTATTTCTTCCTTTGAGAAAGGACGATTTAAAGCAAGATTTATATATGTGAGATCTGTGATATCACTATCCCTATCTCCTCTACCAAATTCTGAATTGAAGGTCGGATTTACATTCCTTTGATCAGAACAACTTGCCATTTCTTCATTACTGACATCCTTTTCAAGAATACTTTTAAAATGAATGAACCAGTTTTCAAGTGAAATATCATTCTGAGGCTGAGTTTGCTTTCAGGACAGTTTATGGACAGTTTGCCAGAAGTCTTTCTGATTGTTAGAAGATTCTATCAACTTGTGCAGCAGTCTGTTGTTAAACAATCTTTTCTTATCAAACAATAAATGCTTATATTCTCTTCTGGCTTTGCAGAACATGTACTGATCATCGTTGTCTTTAGTATTAAGGAATTTTCTTAAAAGTTTGCGAATATTTGTTCTTGCAAGTTTACAATCTTGATAAAACCACTACATTTCGCTTTTGTTCCAATCTACATATATTAAAATGTTTGCGTTTCATGCACTCTGCTTATTTCTTCAGAATATTGTTAAATATCTCTAGAGCTACATATACATCACTTTCGATTAACTGAGCTGCTTTTTTAAACTGTTGCTGAGTTTAAAAACTGTTGATGTTAGCAATAAAATTTTCAGTCTGTTCTGATTTCCAATCAAACTTTTCAATAAAGAATCTTTGCATTTCTCTGTGTATGTATACAACAAAAAAGAAGCCATTTCAAAACATTCTAGTGGAAAATGATCTGTTTCTATTCTCTCCTGTTCATGCAAATTACACTTGCTTTTAACCAAATTATAAAAATATGTTGATATCAAGTAATAGTCAACCACACTGTTACCAGTTTCAGGCACATAATGTACATCTTCCATTGGGGTCACCTTGACAAAACCCATTTAAAATGCATAGACTCTACTGCACATGTGTAAGAAATATTTTTCGTATGTGTTCAGTGTTTCATCTTCACAAGAATGGGTGATCATACCACATGACAACACACTTCTGTCACAGCACACAAATCCAGCATTACTCAGTCAAGGGTCCAGGACCCAGTGCTAAAATTATCCCCTTCCTTTTACCAAGTCCAAGTGTGGTCAGTTTCTGCTATAATTAGCATCAGCTGGGATGTGATAAACAGCAGCTGAGAGGAGCTGAAAGTAGGGCAAAACTGACAGCTGTGCTGTCTGCAAAATCCTTCTGTTTCCTCTGCATCACTGGTAATACACGGGGAGAGAGAGAGAGAGAGAGAGAGGGGGGGCATTCAGGCATTCATATCATCGGGAAAAAAACTCGCACCAGGCCCTATTAAATCCATGAAAAAGAGTGCAACAAAATTCAAAATCAGTTGATTAAAAACAAAGAAGAGGGGAGAAAAACAAACAGATAAACAGAAAGATAACGACACAGAGAGACAGATATGCATGTAAATTCATTGAATTTTACGATAACTACTCAAACATCATAGCAATGCATAATACACTACTATAGAAAAAGAAGCAAAGTAAGCATGGTACAAGTACATACATGAGCTATTGATGAGATCTGTGAAAGAAAGAAAAAATAACTGATAATTTAAATCTGGCATAAAAAAATCAAATCACTCCTGAGATTGGCATCAATAATTTAAAAAACCCAACATACAATGGAAAAATAAATTTAATGCATTATATCAAAAGAGCTCCGTGTGTGTGTGTGTGTGTGTGTGTGTGTGTGTGTGTGTGTGTGTGTTCATGTGTGTGTTTGAGTTAGAGAAAGAGAGAGTATTAACAAAACTGAATACAATGAATAGATTACAAATATGACATCAACAAAATCAAACCAAGCAGAAAATAGATATTACAAAAATGGTAGCTGAAGAGAATAGCACAAAACAATGGTATAGGTAAAATAGCAAAGCTAATGCATCACATGTCAAATCTGATAAACACATAATCAGAGAGACAGAGAGAGTTTATATCATAAAGAAAAGAGGGAAAAGAAAACAACACCATATAAAAAGTCCTTCTCATTTGGGCATTGACAAATCTATAGAAATAAAATGTTGTTGAGTCAAAACCCAGCATTTAAAAACAAATCTCATTTCATCTGCTCTCCTAACCCCCTCCAGGGTCGTAGGGGCACTGCAGTGACCAACATTGAATGTTTGAACGTTGCATCAGTTGGCTCCAGTAGACAATAACATAACAGGGACATAACATACCAACACGAAGTCAAAATAACACGCATTTCAAACGGTTAGTGATAATCTTATTTACTTTTTATGATAGCATTAAAAGTTGAACACAGAGAGAGAGAGAGAGAGAGAGAGAGAGAGAGAGAGAGAGGAGAGAAGAGAAGAGAGAGAGAGAGAGAGAGAGAGAGAGAGAAAGAGTACATCTAATCAAAGAAGAAAGTATCTATTTAAACTGTTAACAAATATATGAAATTGTAATAAAAGTGACAATATTCAAAACCAGTTATTCAAAAGCAAACATGCAGAGAAAGGGGCATGCTCGTGAGTGCGTGCAAAAACACACACACTGACACACTTTCGTGCGTGCGCGCACAACCACTCATGCTAAAAACTTACACGTGCATATGCAAACGATTAATAGCTTCAAGAACAATACACATAAAGAACAAGCGCAACAAAAAAGAAATATCAAATTAAAATAATTAAAGAACAGCAACAATACCATCTACAGCATAAGTTTTAAACCGTATTCAAATGTCAATATTCATCAACAACAATGATATAGAATAGAAATAGCATAAACATAGTTGATTCAGCACACTCAACCAAATTAACTATCATTAGTATGGAAATCATATAACTATAAAGATTTATGCATTAAGTGCATTAAGTCGGATGGGCTGGTCTGACAAGTCAGGCACTCAACAGCAGTTCCACGCATCCTTGCCCTTAGGACAAACAACAACGTTTTTTTGATGACGATGATGATAATGATGATGTTGATGATGATTGAAATAACAATTATTACCATCATCCTTAATATTATTAGTGTTATTATTATAATAACAAAATGGTAATAATGATAGATGCCACGGTTTGCATAACTCTGTATATATAACTCCGTGCTAGTTCTCTCTCTGTGTGTATGGCGCTAATGTCTTTCTGTGTGCACATACGCATTTCTTTTTTGATGTATTTGGTAAGTTCCAGCTTTTCCCCACGCACATTCCCTTTACTCTGTGGTCAGGATCCCATCATTCAAAGGGTTCTCAATCCTTGCCAATTTCTGGGAAGTGTCAGGTCCAGCAGTGGACAACTGGTAGGAACATCACTGCAGTTTTGGCCATTCAGAAGCTCAACATAGGCCATTCTTGGTGGAGGAAGTGTTGGGGCAGTTGTTTTGTCCATTTGCTAGTGGTAGAGGTTGGTCGAGTATCAGGGGCGTTTAGTCAGTCACTTTTCATTTTGTGAAGATTAAGGACTTTATAGTGTGATACACTTTGTAAGTATTTTCCTGGATTCCAATGTAAATAACTAAATAAGTAGATAAATAATAATAATAATAATTTATGAAATTTATATAGCGCTGAATCTTGTAAAGCAACAAATCAAAGCACTCTTTTTGTCAGTGTTGTCTTTGGTTTTCTTGTGGGGAAGTTGCTTCCAGTGTTTTTGGTATGTTGGAACTTTCAAAGGGTGTATTTCATGGTGGTCATGATCTCAGAAGCTTTGGAGGTAGGTTGAGGTCGTCTCAGAGGTCTGCCTTGAGGAACCTGTTACTGAGATTGGTGTTGTCGGGCTTGGTTGTTGTCAGGGGTTTATTTTCATAGTAGTGACACTTTATCACCAGGTTGGGTAGTGGTGCATGTGTGGTGCTTCTTTATTCGTTATGCTCACTGTGTTTTGGTTGCTGTTGGTGGTTTGAATTTAAGGGGGAAGTGGAATATTGTCACTGTTCGCATAATTCTATGCGTAACTCCGTGCTAGTTCTGTGTGTGTGTGTGTGTGTGTGTGTGTGTGTGTGTATGGTGCTAATGTCTTTTTGTGTGTACATACGCATTTCTTTTTTATATATTTGGTAAGCTCCAGGTTTGTCGCATGCACATTCCCTTTACTTTGTAAATGTGCATGCAGGTTAGCTCCTCGTGAAGCTCCTGGATGTGAGTGAGGGTTTCAATGGTCAGCTGAGTGGCTGTAGCTTTAAATAGGAGGAGGTCAAATTCAAATTCAAATTCAAAAGCTTTATTATCTCAAAGACAGAGAAATTCCGGCGGGTTACTCGCCATACATAAAAAACAATAAACATTTAAACATAGTATTTAAAACACACACACACACACTGTCCAACATCAGCACGCACCCATCATGAGATAAAATGCATCCACAAATCAGCAATATCTCAGCCAGCCACAAACCCACCCCAACAAAAATCACTTTACTCATGTGCACACAAGTAAACCCGTACGTCCGCACATTCACAGTCACTCGCGCACGCGCACACACACGCTCGCACGTTGTAAACATTCGTACCCATGCTCACGCATTTTAATAATATAAGTCAAATTGTTATAACATGTTGTATAAGACAAATATTAATTAAATTAATACTATGTTCTTTTAAGATATTGAACAGTCTAAAATAATAACACGCGCACGTATTTAAAGAAAAAAAATCATTTGTATAACATTTATGATAAGGCAAATATCAGTGAAGTTAATACTCTATTCTATTAGAAACTGAACACAGTTTACACTAATAAAAGGTAGCCTTTAGTCTCTCTCTCTCTCTCTCTCTCTCTCTCTCTCTCTCTCTCTCTCTCTCTCTCTCTCTCTCTCTGTCCTGGCTTTAGTTCAATTCAGATTTATTGTCATACATTTATTAATTAGCAGAATTGAGGTTGGAATAAAACTATTTTTAAATTGCAGGGTTCTAGACTTGGGTACTCTGTAGCGCTTTTGAGAAGGCAGGAGTTCAAAATATTTCGCAAGCACATGTGTGTCATCACTCACAATCTGTCTAGCTCTGTCTCTCACACGGCATTCATACAAGTCATTCAGTTTCATTTGCTCACAGCCCACAATTTTACCACATCTGGTTACAATCTTGTTTACTATGTTTTTGTTTTTAACAGTCAGGCCCCCATACCAACAAACCAAGGAAAATGAAAGGACAGACTCAATAAAGCATTGGTAGAAATTTTGTAAAACTTTTACATTTACTTTAAGACTCCGGAGTTTTTGAAGGAAAAAGATGCGTGAGTGGCATTTTCTATTTACAAGATCTGTATTAGCATCAAAGTTTAGTTTATCATCAATAATAGTACCTAGATATTTGTATTGGTGTACACGCTCTACCTTTACACCATCAATGTAAAGATTTGGTATGGGCTGGGGGTCCCTGCGAAAATCAATCAACATTTCCTTAGTCTTTTTAACATTAAGGTCAAGACAGTTCTTTTTGCACCAGGAGGAGAACTCCTCAACTTGTTTAAAATACATGACATGGGAATTAGACAGATCTTCCAGAGCAGAGTCATCAGAATATTTGATTAACGGTATAAGATCAGAGCCAGTGCAGTCATTTGTGTAAAGGGTGAAAAGGATGGGGGACAGAACAGTGCCTTGGGGAGAACCAGTGGAAGTTGATCTTTGAGTGGATATGGCTTTTTGAAATCGAACAAACTGTGTCCGGTGTGTCAAAAAGCTCATTATCCAGAGAATTAGCTGAGGACAGACATCTATTGAGAGCAGTTTGAGAGCTAATAGATGGGGCTGAATGGTATTAAAGGCAGAAGAGAAGTCAATGAAAAGTATACGAACAAAGGAGTCGGGTTTTTCTAGGTGGGAATAAACATTATGCAGCAAGGTAATTGTAGCATCATTTGTGCTTCTGTTGGCTTTGTATGCAAACTGAAGAGGATCTAGATATGAAGAAGTAGAGAAAAGAAGCCGTTTGAGAACGATTCGTTCAAAACATTTCATTACTATTGGAGTGAGAGCTACTGGTCTATAGTCATTTAAAGATTTGGGGTGATTATTTTTGGAACAGGACAAATTATTGATTTTTTCCAGAGACTTGGAACATGGCATGCTTTCAAAGACAGAGAAAACAAATCATTAAAAACATGACACAGCTGCTCTGCACAAGATTTTAAAAGCCAACCACAAATACTATCCACACCCACAGCCTTCCTCACATGCAAAGCTTTAAATACCGATTTAACATCTGTAGCATGAACAGTAAAATCTTCATCATTCGAATCATTATCACAGACATTTTGTTGCAGGTTAGACAGAACAGATTGAAGCTCATGTTTGTGATCTTCACGCTCAAAGCGGCAATAGAAATCATTCAGTTCATCAGCAAAAGCTTTTTGTTCCTCTAGTGGCATTGACTGTGTTGACATTTTTGAGTTTGCTTGCCCTGAAAGTATCTTTAAACCCTTCCACGCATTAGCCAAATGACCCCTCTGAAATTGTTCTTCAACTTTCTCTTTATAAGATCTTTTACATTCTCGAATTTCTTTTTGAAGTTTCTTTTGAATTGTTCTGCAGGCCATTCTATCACCGCTCTGAAACGCTAATTTCTTTTTGTTTAGAGAGGATTTTAGTGTTTTTGTCACCCAAGGTTTATTGTTGGGAAATATCTTTACAGTTTTTTGTGGAATAATAAGATTTTCACAAAAAGAGATATATGTCCAGGTCTGGACTTGAGTCAGGAGGAGAGTCAGTCTTTGGCTGAAGAGGTTTGTGGTCACTGTTCCAGTGTGGGCTGTTAGGCACCTTGTGGTGTTGTGACTCTGTTTGGAGAGCAGAGCGGGAGGGGGGGGGAGGAGAACCATCATCCTTGAAGTGGTTCAGGCTCCTGAGAACCTGGTCTACAATCTGTGTGTGTGTCCTGCGGTGTTGTCAACATCTTCCTTGGGGTGCAGGAGTGCGTCTTATTCTTTCCAGTGATAGGTGTGGAACGCTGTGTAGAGGTGGTTGATTTTTGTGGTGGTTCATTGTGCTGTTGTGGTTGTTGTTGACAGTGTCTTGTGTCAGTTCAGTGCTTTGATGGATGGTTTATGAGTAAATGAGTATAGTGAGGTTTCACGCAAAGGTTCTTCTTTCTTAGGATTTGTTTTCTGTCAGGTAGACTTCAGACTCTCCTTTAGTAAATGGTAGGATGTTTGTCTTTAATCTATGATTTTAAAAAATACTAATGTTTTGCCCATAGAATTCTCATTTCTGTTTGAAACACCCATTATTTCTTAATTTAAACGGAAATGGTCAAGTCCTGAGTGATTTGGTATTTAGTGCAATTTTGTGTATTAAGCACGTGTGTATGATTACCATCATTTTTCTATAAGAACAATTCTCTTTTGTGGAAGAATGTTTAAAAGGTTTTTTTTAACTTAACTGCATTTGAACATAAACAAGTAGAGAACAGACATCAGTGGTTGTCTAGATTCAAAATGTAGATGTGTACAGAGTGGAGTCTTTGGGTGTAAACAGACAACTTGTCAACCTAGAGGATGCAAGAGAAATAACCCTAGATGCTTTAGCGCTAGTCATGGGCGTATGCCGAGGAACGGCAAGTATTGCATGTTCCAGGTTCCTGTGGGTGTCCCCAGTGTGGAGTGATGTCTGGAGAGGGTTCTGCTTGGTGTGCCCTGAAGAGAGTCACCAGCAGCTTGTTCTCTATCCTCTGGAGTTCCCATCTCCCTTTATCCCCTAGACCCGCCTCTTTTCCCCACGACCCATTTCCCTTCTCCCCATTGTCCATCCACCTTCAGCCTGCTCTGAGGATCTCTGCGTCCTGGGAGCTTCGCAACGATGCTTTCTTTCTTTCTTTCTTTCTTCTGTGTTCTGTGTTTGTTGTTATTGGGAAGCTAGTCAGGGTGAGATGGGGTGGGGGGTTAGGCACACTCCCATAAGGAGCGTGACATACGATATTGATTTTATTTGTTGTAAAGGGCTCAATAATCAAAAGCAGAAGATATTTTTTTTCTCTTTTCTGTTTTAACCCTCTTGTCCCCGATCCGGCCGCAGCCGACAGTAACGGAGGCTGCCGCTAGATTCCAATACGACCCCAGCCCACAGTTGGTGCTGCCCACGTGGGCAGTACTTTTCCATCACACACAGATCTCGTGGTTTTCACACTATGTGTCTGAAAATTGGTGGGGCGATGCAGGGAGGGTGTCAGAGGATGCCAGTAATAAATTTAGACCACTGACATGCGTGTAGTGGGGAGGGAAGGAAGAAATAACAGCCAGCGACCGGAACACTTTTCAATGGTGCAGCTTGGCGAAAAAAATGGCGTTTTCTTTAGTAGCAGACATTCATCTGATTACGAGATGATAAATTGAATGTTATTGTCTTGGAAGTAGAAACATTTGAACAAGAATTGTTAAGTGAGTCCGATATTAAACGATTAGGAGGAAGAAGAGGAAGGAAATGCTGCAATTAGGGAGAAGAGTGAGCCAGAAAATAACGTGCTACACAGCACATTCCTGACCTGTGCTACACACACCAACTGTGGAGAAATTTGACCTCCCGGCCGGTCGGGGGCATAGACGCCTGAAAGCGTGATGCCTTTTGACTGTTTCTCATTATTACCACCCTTTTGCTTTGAAACTGCAATGGCAGAAACGAACAGATATGCTGATAATGAAAATAGCAAGAAGGAAAATAAAATAGGTCTCCCTCTGCCAAGGTTCGACAGGTGAGAGCAATGGGTACCCCCCCCCCCCCCACACACACACACATCCATAATTTGTGCTTTTTGTGATGTGATGTGACCCTGTGCCACCACTACGACTACTTTAGAGACTACCAACATTAAAATTTTGTAGAGTTACAGAAGTTCTGTGTTGTTTCGATTTTGTCACACCTGTGCTTTGAGAATGGTGACAGTGTGACAGTCATGTACAATAATACACTTCTGTACACTTAACAAACATGTGGTAGCACACGCAGATATGAACTGCAGTATAAAGGTCACATGTTGATTGAATATGACTTGTTTTCAAAAGAAAAAATAGTTAAACAAAACTTCTTTCTCCTCGAGACATACCATAAAACAACAGGTGCTATGGGGACATTGTGTGACACATCCTTGAAGTACTATTGCGCATAACTATTGGTAAACACATCAGCTGGGTATCACTTCCTTATTCGACACTAATATGCTTGAACTATTGTCAAATCCATGCAGGATTTGCTGTTTTATCATATATACCATATTTTTACCTGTGATTGGTGACAAATAAGGTGACAATGACAAGACATCTGGTGACCAGACACATAAACTTGCGCCTTAATGCAAGTACAAAGACATGCCTAGCTTGTGACAAAATTTCAGCTTGATAACTTGTCATGCACACACACAATTGCCTTAGGAGTAAAGTAAGACAGATGGAGGTAGAAAACCAGCAAAGAATTCAAAATCTACAGGCAGTTTAGCTCTGTAGAATCTAACAAAAAGAGGGTTAATCTATCATTTTATTTGTCTAAAGATAACCCAGGTCCTGTGTGTTACACATAACTATTTTGGTGCACATAAAAGAACCCAAGGCAACAAGAGAGCTGTCCCTGCCAACATTCTACAGAAAAAGGCACTCTGGTAGGCAAACAAATACAGTTGGAGACAGAAAAAGAAAAAAATCAACAACAAAACAATGGGTGGAGCTGCTCTTCAGGCCACGTGCTTTCCGCGTGGAGAGGCTCTGCACGTGGAAAGCAGCCCTAATTTCACGCAGACTAATCTGCCAAGACATAGAGTAGTATACAATACAACACAATAATATTGTAACCCACAGGGAATTCTCTGTTACAGAGATAACACAGTATTGGTGTGATACAGCCAGGACAGATGAGGAGAAGTAGGTAGTCTGTGAACCAGGCACCTACCTGTACACGTGTGCACACAAGTCCGGCAGGTTTACCCCTTCCCAATCTAGGGTAGACTGTGGGGGCACCACTGAAGATTTTGCAACCAGCTTCTTCCATCCTGGCAGTTTTCGTAGTAAATGGTTCCACTGAAAGTCAGTCCACTCGGGATAGGTGAAGATTATCTTGCATTTTTTTCCTTTTTTCCGTTTTTTAGGATAATGGAATAAGCACTCATGTGCTTTTTTTACACCCAGTCTCCGTGTGCATGTAGTTTTGTCAATTTTGTCATCCGTTTCCACCGGCGCACAGTGGCCTACTCTTCCGAAAAGTGGAATGGGTATTAACGTGTGCGCAAGATATTCTGCGTGCATTGACACACGGGACATTGGTTTATAGTCTCATCCAAAGGACTTTATGTGGGAGTGGAATCCTCACTGATACTAACTCCTGAGGGAAAATCCTCTTGAACGAGATTCGAACTGGTGTCAGCAGATTACGAGCGCATGACTCTAACCACCAGCTATCCCGTCCACCCTGCTAATCTAGGTTGTGTGTGTGTGTGTGTGTGTGTGTGTGTGTGTGTGTGTGTGTGTGGTGTGTGTGTGTGTGTGTGTGTATGTGTATGTGTGTAAGTGAGTGATAGAGAGACAGACAGACAGACAGTCAGACAGACAGACAGACAGAGACATAGAGAGAATGTATGTGCCTGTATATATTTTTATGTGTGATAATACACACACTTACACACACACACACTTACACACACACACACACACACACACACACACACACACACACACGAGATGGGGGGGTGGGGTGGGGTCTTATTTCGTTTGCCACAGTTGGTAGCTGATGGACCTGGTGGCAGTGTGCTATTGCTGGAAAAGGATTTTAGGTGCTTTCAACATGTAGACACACTTTGTTGGTCATATGAAGTTTGGTTCTCTCTCTCTCACGCTCAACACACACACACACTCACACACACACACATGCCCGCACGCACACACACACATACACGCACAGTGTCCCCATCCCCCCTGAAAGGCAACAGTTAATAGACGATGATCCTCTATCAAATTTTTCAAAGCAACCAAGTTATATTGTTGCTTAAGTTGAATGTAGTGCATCCTCAGATTTGTCATAACATCCTGAGACAGGCAAGTAAGTGGTATCTGCAATAGGCCATTGTCATCTTTCATGTATCAGAAACTCAACTGAAGCCATATGAGTTTGAAAATCTCACCATTGTGTGAACAACACAGGCACCTAACATTACACAATGTTTGTGTATAACACCACTGTTTTCAAAACTGTGGTTAAAGCGTTCTGTGTTTCAAAGTTTATGAATTTATGAACCATGTACATACATAATTGGGTGATGTTTTTGTGATCTGTAAATAGCTGGCATTGCTGCAACATGGTATGAGTTGTTTTTACCTGTGGACTTAAATGTGTCGTCAGGGCTGACATGCTTGAGACCTTTCAAACACTACAGGCCTTGAAAGTGATACAATAAAAAAACAAAATCTCAACATTGGACAGAATTTACAAAAGATTTTAGTGCCATGAAAACGAACTTATCATTTGGTGACATGCATTGTAATATGATATTCAGCTCTTCAGATCTTGTTAGCCTTCAGTGTATTACCCGATATTGGCGGATTGTTTGGCAGCTTTGTGGTGCTGTCTTTGCAGTCTGCACCGCATGTATATATAGAGGGGTGGTCAGGGTGGCTAGACAGTACCATCCATCCCTGTACCAGGAGATGTATCTGAGGGGCAAATAAAGAGGAAACAATGACCAGCTGCTGTCTTCCCCTGAGTTTTCTTTTGCCTGGTTGCTGAACACACATTTAGAAAACTCACACCTTGAAGCAATTAGGACCATTCTGGGAGCTGTTTGTGGAGCCAGTCACCAGCTCCTGTACAATGAGTCTGGGTTTTGTAATTTGAACAAAAGGATAACAGAGACACAAGCCCTTTTATATAAAAAAATTCTAAGCTCCTTAATGAGATTTTTCCAGCCTATTTATCAGAGCTTTCTCCTTTAGTCTGCCACTGGTTTATGTAATGATCTTCCAGATTATATGAAATATAATCATTATTTAAGCGCTCTTAAACATCATCTATCAGCTGATGATTATGTTGTGTCTCCATATCTTTATCATTGAGAGAGAAGAGAACAGAGTATTCATTCCTGGCTCCCTCTTGGAGTTAGCGACCAAAACAGCAATTTATTTAATTCCGTCTTGTTGATGACCAACGCAGTCCATATGGTAGTGTAGGAATGCTATAAGTATAGTGGATTTGTGTATTAAGCCAAAATGGCAATTTTTTTCACCACCAAGTAAATCTCTTGTGAGAGTGAGACATTACATTACCCCCTTCCCAGAAGAGTACAACTACAGAGTACTAAAGTTAATAAATGAGCACAGCTGTTAATGAAATCTTGCTGGCAGCTTGAAACGCAACCAGAGCAGGTGGAGGTTTCTGGGCGTGTGACTGTGGATGTTGGGGGCACAGGAATTGTCTCTATGAAGGTTGGTGGCAGTAGTGGTGGAAGTGGTGCCTGAATAGAGGAACCTAGTCTCTTGTCATCTGAAGATGTGAGTGGTGTCACAAAAGCAGCTTTGGGATGGTCGATGGAGACCTTCTCTGAACGACCTTTGATGTCCAGAGTGAAGGATTTGTCACTGATGTCAATGGTGTGATAGGGGCCTTCCCAGGTCGCTGAAGTGGGTGCCATTGACAGTCAGTTTGAAGGTAGACATAACCTGTGGAGGCCAGGTTTGCAGGTACGTATGTAGATTGTTGTTTTCCATGGAACTTTGGTGCTGTAGGCTGTACAGAGAGTATGGCATGTTGAACTTGTTTGAGAAGTGTAGAGTCTGGTTCAACAGTCTGTGCGTCAAGCAGCTGAAGGAATTCACCAGGAAAGCAAGGAGCTGAGCCATAAAGAAGCTCAGCTGGAGAACAACCAGGGTCCACACGCCAAGAAGAGTGCATTCCCAACAGGACCATGAGTAATTCTGCAACCCAGTTAGGGCTGGTGGTGCATGCTTTGAGTGCTGCCTTGAGCTGACAGTGAAAATACTTAACAATGCCATTTGCCTGGGGGATGATAGGCTGTGGTCATGTGTGTCTTAATGCCCAAAAGCTTGTTACACACTGCCCAGAGAGTTGAGGTGAACTGTCTGCCTTGGTCAGAGACAATGTCTTCTGGAACTCCAAACCTGGAAATCCAGTGATGGATGAGAGCCATGGCACAGGTAGAAACATGGGCATCTGGTAGGGGAATGGCTTCTGGCCATCTGGTGAAAAAGTCGATGATGGTGAAGAGATAGGTCATGCCCTGACTGGCTGGCAGGGACCCAACAAGGTCCACGTGTAAACTGCAGAATCTGGTATTTGGTGGTGGACATTCTACTAGTGGTGCTCTGTTGTGTCAATGGATTTTGGAAGTTTGGTAGGCATGACATTCTTTGTACTACTTGTGTATTTCATGTTTCATACCATGCCACATAAAACGTTGGCTGATAGCTCGTTGAGTGGTGTGTTCACTTGCATGTGAGAGTCTATGTATATGGTCAAAAACATGGCGAGTCCAAGAATTTGGTAGCACTGGCCTATGGATACCAGTAGATGTGTCACAGAGCAGGGTCACTGATCCAAGCTGAACGTCTTGTAGTTGGAGACCAGCAGTGACTTTGCAATAGGCTTCCATTTCACCTGACTGGACCTGGTCTTCAGCAAGGCTATTGAAGTCACCCACAGGGGAGATGCAGTGTTCTGAAGACATGGAGTTGGTTCTGAAATGAGAAAGAGCCTTGTCTACCACATTGAACATGCCCTAGATGTACTGGATGTCAGTGGTGAACTTGGCAATGTAGAAAATATGTCTTGTCTGCTAAGGGAAGTGGTCAGTTTGACTCGTGAGAGCTGATGTCAAGGGTTCGTGATCAGTGTACAGAGTAAAAGGGCATCCCTCCAAAACGTGCTTGAAATATTTTATGGCCATGAAGGCTGCAAGAAGTTCACAATCAAAGGCACTATACTTCTTTTCTGATTCAGATAGTTTCCTGGAGTAGAAAGCGAAAGGTACCCAGGACTGGCCTTGTCATTGTTCAAGTTGAGGATCTACAGCAGTGTTGGATGTATCCACTGTGAGACTTGTCTGCGAGTGAGTCTGAGGATGGTGTAGCAGCATTGCCTCATTGAGTGCTTCCTTGGCTTTTTCAAATGCAGATTGGCATTCTGCAGGCCACTCAATGGTTTGCCTTTTACCTTTTGCTTGAGCGTGCAGTGGAGACAGGATGTCAGCAACATGGGGGATTAAGCAGTGGTAGTAGTTCATCATCTCCAGAAATTGCTGAAGGCTGGTGTTGTCAGCAGGGGCACAACAATCAAGGAGGGCAGCCTACCCAGTCAGCAGTGACATGATGTCCAAGGAAATCCAACTATCTGGCATCGGTCCATTGTTTGAAAGGAGCTGGAAAAGTTGTTGCAGGTGCACAAGACGTTCTTCATATGAGTGACTGGTGACAAGAATGTCATCAACATAGACAAAGGTGAAAGGAATGTCCCATAGAATTCCATCCATGAGACGTTGAAAAGCCTGGGCTGTGTTCTTGAGGCTGAAAGGCATACAGAGAAATTCCCAAAGGCCAAAGGGTGTGATGATGGCAGTCTTGTCAATTAAGGATGGTGCCATTGGAATCTGACGATAGCCCCTGACCAAATCAATCTTGGAAAGGATGGTGCATCCTGCCAGGTGATTATTAAAATCTTGAATGTGAGGCAAGGGATATCAATTTCCTGTGGTAGCAGCGTTGAGGTGTCTGTAGTCACCACAGGGTCACCACTGGCCATTTGACTTGTGGACTACTTGTAGGTGTCAAGACCAAGGTGATTGGGACCAACGGATTATTCCCATCTCTTCCATTTTCAGCAAGTTTTCCTGGGTTTATGCGTTGGGCACGGGAATGAACTGGTGGGCTATGTGAGATGATGGGATGCTCAACACCATGGCTCACACACAAATCACCAACTTCTAACAGGATGGAACAAAGAGTAGAGAAAGTACAGCCAAAGATCATACAAAGTAGACACAGACAGTGTTGGCTGAGGAGAGAAGAAAGAAGTGAAAAAAAGATTAAGGAGGGAAGGAAGAAGAGATGAAAGTAGTGGGAAAAGGAAGAGATAGAAAGAGGGAAGGAAGGAAGGAAGGAAGAAGGGAAGATGGGGGAAATGGAGGGGTGTAAGAGGAGAAAGTAAAGGGAGGAAGCTGGAATGGAGGCAGAGAATGGAGCGAGGGAAGGATGGAAGGAAAGGAAGGGAAACAGGAGGGAGGGTTGCAGGGAAAAGATTGAAGGAAAAAGGAATGAAACCAGAGAAAACGGGAAAGATGGCAGAGATTGAAGGAAGGAAGAGAAGGAGAAAGATAGAAAGACATATGCACACACGCACATATGTGCTCACACACAGACAGATAGACACACACACACACAAAGTTACACACACGTACTCACACACGTACACACGCACACACACACACACACACACAAAAGTAACACACACGTACACACACGCGTACGTACACACACACACACACACACACACACACACACACACACCAGAGGCCAGGTGGCCTGGAAGACTAAATAAGATCTATTGTCATTGCTACACACACTTAGAGTAGTACACACACACACACGCGCGCGGTTGCGCGCGAGCGCACGTACGCACGCTCACGTGAGGGTGAGCTCAAGCATGCATGAACACACATACAACACACATTGATAACAGTTTATTGATTTCATACTTTAATCATATCTCTTTCACCACAGGAAGGTATTTCAAAAGCAATCAACTGAAAAACGAAAGTCGATTTGCAGAAATACAGGATAAGAATAACAGAAAGGGGGCAGCTCTAGACTGTGTACATCCTTGTCATGGCCTGCTAATTTTATCATCTGCAACTGTATCACTGAAAAAAGTTAATTTATATACAATAAACTAATACTCTGTTTCTGTTTCAATGTAAGTATTCACGAATACACACGCACCTGCATGCATGCACCTTCATATACAGATAAATATGTGTGTGTGTGTGTGTGTGTGTGTGTATGTGTGTGTGTGTGTGTGTGTGCTTGTCCAAGCGTGCACCCGCGCTTTTCCAGATTCTACACAAAACTAAGGAAGAGGTTGAGATATGCCTTTAATAGGAAAACTGGAAAACACAATATGAGTAATCCACTTTCCAGAAACCTCTTTCAAAATGTTGCTCAACATTTCTGGCCCAGCCACACAGCAGATATACTGTATCTTAGGAACCTGGTAGACACTGAGCAATGGTTTGAAATGTTGTGTACATGCATCTCTGCATAGAGTCTGAAATCAAAGTAGACTGCCACTGAAGCCCTGCTGTAGTCATTTTCATACTAATAGACCATGATATAACAGAAAAAGAAAACCTCAAATTCAAATACCACTGTTCCCTAGTCCTGTGATGATTACAGCCTTAGGTAGTTTTGTTTGTTTGCTTTTTGGGGGGGAGGGGGTCTTCTTTTTTTCATCAGTGTTTTTTTTTAGATTGTGTGTCTGTTTTGTTTATTTTTGTGTGTTTATGTGGGTATTTTGCTGCCTCATTACTTAAGATGTCCCTGTCCCACTGTTCCTACACCACTCATTGACATCTCTCCACACCATCCATTCCAAGGCTCTTCACCTCGCATCCTCAGGAATAGAAATGTACAGGGCATGTCTCTATGATAGGCTGCCTCCAAGCCACCTGCTAGAATGGCCTTGCAGTGCTGCTGTGTTACCTTGGTAGCGTTCAGTAAAACCTGTTCTGAGCTAACATGTTGAGTCCCTTTGGTGGTGTTCAGTAGTGCCTGTTCTGGGTTAGCACACACAAGACACCACCTACTTAAGCTGTGGTGATCACAGTTGCCATTTTGCATATGTTTCTATGTCTTTTGAGGACAGTGTGTCCTGGGCTTCAGGATGGGCTCAGTGGTTCAGAAGGACGTCATGATGATCACCATTCTTCAAGGAGTTTCTTACTCAGTCTGGCTCCATGATGACCACCATTCTTGAAGGAGTTTCTTACTCAGTCTGGCTCCATGGTGATCACCATTCTTGAAGGAGTTTCTTACTCAGTCTGGATCCATGATGGTCACCATTCTTGAAGGAGTTTCTTACTCAGTCTGGCTCCACAGAAAAGCCAGAACTGTTGGCAGTATTGCAGGTTTGGTATGCAGTGTCCTGTCACAGGCATGAAGTGCTGTACATCAAAAGATTCAATCTAGAAGTTGAGCAAAACGTTATGCAACTCTGGCTGGTGAACACTTCTCAACAGATCTCTGTGAACGAAATTTTGGGAAAGGAATGGAATGGGGCATTGTGTGGGCCTGGCAACGTTAGTGGAGCGCTTTATGTCCAAAAATAAAGTGAACACTGCAAAATGGAGTGAAAGCACTTTGTGTAAAACACTTTTACTGTGATACTATCTGAACTCTTTTAGGGACAGAGACATGTTGGCATGAACCTCATTTTACTATGAAGAACAGTTTAGGCTTGAGTAGTGTTGCTGTTTCTGTAGATGTTAAGTCAGCTTTTGAATTTGAGAAATAAAACCTTATGCAGCTGTTTAAATGATCATTCTGATATTTTAGGATGCCAGTTACTTGTTTTGATATTTTCAACATATGCCCTAATTAGCATTTGGATTTATGGTCTTTAAAATCGTCTACGTTTTTTATTGCTTGGGCTAAAATGACAACTTCTATTGAAAACACACATAAACTGTTGATATCTACTACTTTTTAAAAATAAAAATCTAAAAGCCTTGACATGGTATCTAAGTTCTACACCAGTGATGTAAATCAATGTACACAGCATCTATCACAGTTCACATACTTCTGCACGTATTTCCCTGCACAACTCTGTGCTATTAGTTTTCTCTGGGTGTCTGGGTGCTAGTGTTTTTCTGTGTTCACGTGCGCATTTTTCACATAGGTAGTGAACTCCAGCTTAGTGGCATGCACATTCTCTTTTCTCTGCATTTTTCCATGCAGGTTAGCTTTTTGTGAAGTTCCTGTCATGAGTTAGGATGTGGATGGTCAGCTGATGAGCAGTAGCTTTAAATAGGAGGATGTCTTGACTTGAGAGGAGGAGGAGGAGATTCAGTCTTTGGCTGAAGTTCGTTGGTCACCGTTCCAGCGTGGGCTATTGGGCGCTGCGTGGTGTTGTGTCTCTATTTGGAGAGCAGGGGGGGGGGGGGAGGAAGCAGTACCTTGAAGTAGTTCAGGCTCCTGTGAACCCGGTCTTCGTTGTGTCATGTTCGTCCTGTCAACATCTTCTTCGAGGTGCAGGAATGCGCCTTATTTCCTGTCGTGTTGTGCCTCCTCTTGGAGAGCAGAGGGGAGCAGTCACCTTTGAAGTGGTTTAGGCTCACGAGAACCAGTCTACGTTCTTCGTTTGTGCTGTCTGTCTTGCCAACATCTTTCCTGGGGTGCAGGAGTGCACCGTATTCCATTCCAGTAACAGGTGAGGGATGTTCCATAGATATGATTGAGTTCTGTGATAGTTCATTGTGTCATTGTGGTGGTGGTTGTTGAGTGTCATGTGTCAACGCAGTGCTTGGATGGTTGGTTCTTGAATAAATTAATGTAGGTTGCTTTCTAGGGAGGTTTCCTCTGTCTTAAGGTTTATTGTCTATTGGGTAGACTGAGGATTCTCCTTTAGTGAATTATAGGGTACGTTCTTTAATACATGTTTTTAAATTCTAATGTTTTGTCTAGAGAGAGTTCTCACTAGTGTCTAGAACACTCAGTATTTTCTTAAGTTTAATTGATATGGGCGAGTCCTGAGTGATTTGGGATTGAGTGCTATGTTGCATGTTAAGCAGTTGCATGTGGTTATTATTTTGCTGTAAGAGCAATTCTCTCTTGTGGAGGAATATTTTTAAAAGTATTTTAACTTAACTGTATTTAAACATAAATAATTATAGAATATATATTATACATTATACATGGTTTAGATTAGAAATGTAAATGGTTCCTTGGGGATGCATGGTGAAGTTTTGGGCTGAATAGACAAATTGTCAATTTGGAGGACACAAGGGAAATAACTCTAGTCACCTTAGCGCTAGTTATGGGCGTATGCTTAGGAACGGCAAGTATTGCCTGTTCCAGGTTCCTGTAGGTGCCTCCAGCGGTGGAGTCGTGCCTGGAGAGGGTGCAGCCCGGTGTGCCCTGAGGAGTGGCTGATGGCTTGTCCTTGACCCTCTGTCCCTTTATCCCCTGGATCCACCTCTTTTCCCCACGATCCGTTTCCCTTCTCCCTGCTGCTCTGTCTACCTGTGACCCTCCTTGAGGAATTTAGCCTGCCCTGGGCTATCCCACGGTGACCGTGTGTGAAAACCTGAGTTGTTACTGTGAGGGAAGTGGGAGAGGAACATTTCTCAAGCTGGTTTCAGAACTGTGTAGAGGGTAGGGTATTACAGATAGGGTTTAGAGTGATGTTGGTGATTGAATCTGTGTGTGAGGAAGCGATTTTAAGTATTTGTCTGATGTGATTTTTATTTTTGGAAAGTAAAGTCTGGAACTTTTTCTTCGGTGTTCTGTGTTTGTTGTTGGCGGGAAGATAGTTAGAAAGGGAATGGGTGGGGTTTAGCCACAATCCCTTAAGGAGCGTGACAGCATTAAAACTACAAAGCACACAACAGGTCAGGTATTTGAGTTACTTCACATTTTCACAAAAGAAGCCAAACATACTTTACCCCCATTTATTCTGCCGACAATGAGAACAAGAAAACAGTAGTACCCCCATTAATAACAAAAATACAGTATAGTGCACCAAATACGTTAAATAGCAATCTCTCTCTCCATCCCCCTACCTCGAAAAAAAATGAATTAAGACAATTTCAATCCACTATTGTGCCTCTCACCAATATTTTTCAAGATGTCTCTGTTACCCCCCCCCCTCCCCGCAAAAAAAAATTTAAAAAAACAATAAAAACCCCAACCCAAAACAAAACAACAAAACAAAAACCCACAAAACAACCAACAACCACCAACCAACCCTTAATATGATTAAAAGTACAGATATATGCAAAAACTCACTTTTTACTCGAATCTGCAATGTGAACAGCCTTGCATCTCATGCTACCACACTTAAGCTTGCTCTGATGGAATAAGAATCAACAACATTTGAGAAAGAAGCAGGAAGATTTGGAAGATTTTAAACCCTAAACAAGCTAATACTACAACAATGAAAATGAGGTCACAACAACAGCATCAACAACAACAGAAGAAGAACAGCAACAACAATACTGACAGATGACAACAACAACAACAATGACAACAACAACAGAAGAAGAAGAAGAACAACAACAACAGAAGAAGAACAGCAACAACAATACTGACAGATGAAGAAGAGCAACAACTCAAAAGAACATAAATAGCCAATGACAAGATGACACTACGCCACATGACAGAACTTTCTTTACAAATCAGCCCATAACATGAAACCTGAGAAGGTGGTGTAGACGTTCCCATACACACGGATACTGCCATATCGACTCCTCACGTAGACCTTCTCCCCTTTGTACAAATGGGTGGTGGCCAGAGCAGAGCCGTCATCATATTCATGGCCATCTGAAGAGGCCACACCCAGTTCCTGCGTTGTCTTCACGATCTGGGCTTGGACGCTGCGGGAACCCTTGTCCTTCATCATGATGAAGTGAAACATGTAGACGCCGTCGCACGGAGCAATGAAGAAGCCTGTTTTTCTGTCGTAGCCCTTGCCGATGTTGGTGACGATGGCATCGAAAATGAAAGGGTTGTTGGCGTTCATCTCAATGTGCATCCTTGACATGAAGGCCGTGAAGGCCACTGGAATAGGCAATGAATGTGTGGGTTTTATTTTTGCCTCTCTCTCTCTCTCTCTCTCTCTCTCTCTCTCTCTCTCTCTTTTCTCTAGGTGGCGCTGCTCGAGTGGCGACACTCTCTACTGACAGGCGATATATTTTTTTGTTTGTTTTCGTTTATAATTGTGTGTCTATCAGCTCAAAGTTCTGCAGAGTTGTGTTGGTGTCTGGTGTGTCATTTAATAACAGCAACTTTGTGGGAAGATCAGTTATATTCACTCTTTTTGTCTGCTTTCTCATAGCGTCATCTGACTTTTGGGGCGAGGCTCGCCTAACCACAACAGCATGGCGGGTCGTCGTACACTCGAGAATTTCTCTTAGCCTTAGGGAATCAGCCAGTGTTTTAGCAAAAGGCCAAGACTACAACTTTCCATGTGATTATTTTCCTTCAGCAAATAACAACGATAAAATTTGGGAAGAACATCAAGAAAAGAAAGCGGGGAAAGGGGAAAGGTGGTGTGAGACAAAGACTCAAAAATTTGAATAATCGGAAAACTCCGCTACCAACAGTGCTCCTGGAAATGCCCAGTCCCTACGCTCCAAAACCAACGAGCTTCAAGCTAACATCAACTACCTACATCAGTATAACAAAGCTGGAATTTTGCCTTTACCGAAACTGGCTGAGTCCCACCATAGGGAAAACTGCGACCTCTCAATAGACGGCTTTGGTCAACCATTCGGCTTGACAGAGACTCACACGCAACGGGAAGGCCATGGCGGAGGTTTGTGCTTCTACATCAATGAGCGTTAGTGTGGTGATGTTAAAATTAGAACTACGCTATCCGTGGAGGACATTGAACTGCTCTCTATTTCGCCCCGGCTTTTTACTACCAGGGGAAAATTTCCCCAACTATTTTTTAACTTTAGTTTACATCCACCCAAAGACAAGAGGCTAGAGAAAACTGAACTATATTAGATAACCTCCAGTGCTCGATTCTATACCCCCGGGTGCCCCTAGTTTATCCTGGGGGGATTTCAATAACTGTTCCCTTATTTAAACTACTGAAGAATATATGAACAGTATGTGACCTGCCCTACACGAAAAAACAAGACCTTAGACTTGTGTAGGGGATGTAGCGGGCGCCTATAAAAATCGTTGCCTTTGCCTCCCTGGGATCATCTGACCACAACTGCGTTCTTCTTGCACCCATGTACCAGTCAGTGTTTCGGGGGCCTTCAACCCATAGTCAGGACCACAAAAAATGGACTGCTGATAGTATAGCTAGTCTGCAAGGCTGCTTTGATTGCACTGACGGGGATGTTTTATGATGTGTGTTCAGATCTGAATGAGCTCACTGATGTTATTTGGTTCTTATATTTCATTTTGTGTTAGTTGTGTCTTTCCAACTAAGGAGATAACCATTTACCCCAATATAACAACCCTTTGGGGTTACAAAGGATCTGATAACGTGTTTTAAACAAAAAAGAAGTAGTATTTTACACAGGCACAGAACAACAAAAGAAGGAAGTAAATAAAGAAGTCAAAGTGCTGTTGCACGGGCCGACGTATATATAAAAATAAGATAGAAGACAAGTTTGCGGGGGAACAATTTTCGTGTTGCATGGAAGGGTATCAAAAATATGTCTGCAGTAAATATGGTAGGTGTCAACATAGGTCAAAGATCAGTTTGCAGGGAGTATGTATAACACTTCCCAGACCATCTAAACGCATTTTTTACTCGCTTTGAAAAGCATGATTTCTCAGATGAATTAATGATCTGAAGCAATCCCTGTTTCTGGGAAATAGCGTCATTGTTTATGAAGAAATTATCTGTAAGCACTTAAAGGCAATAAATATTAACAAAATCTCCCGGAACCAGATGATATACGTGGGAAAACCTGAAATTTGCGCTACTGGCTTGCCAGTGTCCTTCAACACCCGTTCAGGCCTCATGGATACTTGTCAGATTCCAGTTATTTGGGAAAACTTCCAATGTAAACCTCTTTCAAAGAAACCCAATCCTTCTCGGCCCAACGATTTTGACCTGTAGCTCTCACATCTCTTGTGATGAAAACGCTGGAAAAGATCGTAAAATCTCTCATTCTTTCTGCTACAGAGAAAGACCTTGACCCCTGCAATTTGCTACAGGTCTCGAAGGGGTGTCGAAGATGCCAAACTATTTTATTTTGAACAAGTTGTATAGCCTCTTGGAAACACTGACTCTCATGCCAGAATATTGTTCGCTGACTTTGTTCAGCTTTTCAATACAATGCAGCCTCACGTTCTGGTTAACAAATTAATTTCAAAATTTGACGTAGACAATCAACTTGTTCGTTGGTGATTGAATTTTTAACCAACAGACCAAGCGTGTTTTGGCCCAAAAAAATTTTCTTCTTCGGTTAGATTTACCTGCACTGGTTTCTCCGCGGGTTGCGTCCTCTCACCACTTCTGTACATTCTTTTACACAGATGATTGCAGAAGCAACTATGGAAATTCCTTTCTGGTAAAGTTCGCAGACGATAGTGCTCTGTTATCCTCTTATCCGGGTCAGTCTTAGACCATGGTCCAGCCCTCACCCAGTTGTACACTGGTGTGACGAGGCCTATCTGGGCTAAATGTTTCTAAAAATAAAGACCTGCCTATCGACTTCAGAAGATCAGGGCATACTCCTAAGAATATTATTTCCATAATCAAGAAGTTGAAACGTTTTGAACTATAAGTATCTGGGGAATTTTTTTTGACCACAAGTTAAACTGGGACGTTAACATGACGCTATTGTCAAAAAGGGCAACAAAATCTGTATTTTCTGAGGAAACTGAACTCATTTTTTGTAGACAAAAGATCCCTTTCCTTGTTTACAAGTCTTACATAGAGAGTGTTCTAAGTTTTGCTTTCATTTTTTGGTACAATAACCTTAGTGTTAAAAACAAGAATGGCCTGCAGAGAATTGTAAGAATCTGCTAAAAAATAATTGGAAAGAACAAAGAGATCTCATGTCGTTCTGCAATCAGCAGCTTGTACGCAAAGCCACAGCCAATTTTGGCTGATCCTTCCATGCTTTGTTTCCAAATTTCAAATTTTGCCTTCGGAACGCCGTTTTCAGTGTCCCACAGCAAAAACTAACAGGAAAAGAAATTCTTTTGTGCAGTAAGCATTCAAATTCTGATTACAATGATGTTGATACCTAGTTTTTACATTTCTCTGAATTATCTGCCCTGATTGTCATTGTTACGAGTGTAGTCAATACAATAATTATGTGTGTGTGTGTGGGTGCGTGGGTGTGTGAAATAATCTGTGTTCTAGTCAAAATGTCTTAAAACATTGAATTCATATATTGGTGTATGGTGTGCGTGGGCGTGTTCGCCACACACGTCGTGCGTGTGTACGTGCTGCGTATATGCGTGCGTAAAATAAGTTTTTATGTCTTCTAGTCAATGGGTTTAAAATTGTGTTCACAATTGATGTGTGTTTCGTGCGGGTGTTTGCGTGTGTGTGCGCATGCGCGCGTGTGTGTGGTGTGTGTGTGTGTGTGTTCGTGACATTTATTTGAAAACCAATATGAAATATAGCTTTTGTGTCTTTGATATATTTGATGTGTATCAATCTGCCTGTCAGTATTGTAATTGCCCTTCATGGATGGATTAATAGTGTTTTTGACTTGACTTGACTTGACTTGACTTGACTTGACTCTCTCTCTCTCTCTGTCTGTCTCTCTGTCTGTCTCTCTGTCTGTCTGTCTCTGTCTGTCTGTCTGTCTGTCTGTCTGTCTGTCTCTCTCTCTCTCTCTCTCTCTCTTATCTCTCCAATCTTTTATTGTTTGTTTGTTTACTTGCTTGTTAACTTGTACATATTTGGTCATTTTTTCATAACTAGATATATATATATATATATTTATATATATAACTTCATCTATATAACTTTATCTATCTATCTATCTATCTATCTATCTATCTATCTATCTATCTATCTATCTATCTATCTATCTATCTATCTATCTGTCTACTTTTTGTATTTTTGCTTTCTTGATTCTTTGAAAGAATGAACTGTTCCTTTGATTGAAATGCAGCAGAGACAGCAAAATATGCTAATGCAGGTTGGTTGTTCAAAGCTTTCGTCGCAATAGGAATAATTAAATCTGTTTTCTAAAAGCAGAAGTCCTCTTTTTCTCTTGATCATGCTACACATCAAAGACAAAGCCAGACTTCTGCACACACGAACATGACCTCAGAACAGTGTTAAAAGATGATGTTCAAATGAGCCAAACAGGCAACTAGCTTGAAGTTGATGTTTGCTGTTGTCATTGGGTCTTTTGAAACCACTGTCCCTTCTTTTTAGGGAAAGAAAAATGAATGGCACTTGATTTGTTTGGATTCTGCTAAATTTCTTCTGGGAGAGGAGAGTGTGTCCCTAAACAGCAGACCCACTGGGGTAATGTGTGCAGGATGTTCAACGTGCGTTCATACTGGGTACATTAGTTTATAGTCTCATCAGAAGGACCTTCTTTGGAGTGTAGTTGGTACTAGTCATGCTGACATAAGGGGGAAAATCCCCTGGAACGGTCGTCTGTGATGGCTTGAACCCACACAACGTCAGATCACGTCCTTAGTGTTCTAACCACTAGACTATCTCTCCCTTCTCCATGTCTATCTTCTGTGCTAAGAAATCAATAGTTGTATGGCTTCCCCACAGCACCAGCAAAATGTGACATAACAATAGAATGGAAATTAAAATACATAATATGAAATGAAAAATACCTACAGAAAAAAAATCAAAGCAAAAACCAAGTAAAGGTAAAGATGTTCCCATAACCTATAAGGTCGTAGGGGAGCGAGGCGTCAGAGACCTCACTTCTCTAGGGGCCGGCATATTGAAGGCGGCACTCATCTCCTCTCCCTTGCTGCTTTGCTTCAGGTAAAAAAAACAACCAAGCGAATAAGACAAAAAAATAGAAGTCTAAAAACAGCACCAAAAAAATCAGTAGAACAAGCATCCAGCCAGGGGCATTTTATTTTCGGTTCTTTTAAAAAAATTATTAATTATGCTCTTTTATGTTTTACTGACATTGCAAATGCATGAACACCAGGTCAACTGCTGCTAATGATAGCAACAATGATAATGATAACAGAAGTGATGATGATGATTGACGAAGCCTAACCTAAGAAACACAAAGGGCCTAGGCCTTTACAAAATGTGGCTTTTAGCGCAATGAAACCATTACACATGGGCTGCACGTGCAGACACACACATACACACACACACTCAAACACCACACACACCACACACACACAAACACACACAAAACACACACAGAGTTAAAGACATATCAGATTATGAATTGAACAACCACTCCTCAAACATGGCTACTAAAGTTTTATCATATGAAAAGTCAAGTGACAATGATCTGCATTACTCAGAACAATGTCTAATCAAAGCAAAATAAATTCCCATTGGCCAGTGACAATCATAGATACGCTGAAAAGCCTAATTCTCCTAAATAAATTCGCAACACATGATCTAGACAATCTGGATGGGAGCATAACTTTATTAAGCTTTCTAGTCCATTTGTAGTTGAAACAGTGACATATTAATTTGTGCATAGAGAAAAACTATTTTCCTCTCATGTTTAAAAGAGCAAACGTCATAACAGTCCACAAATCAGTTGAATCTTTTTGACCTTCAAATCACAGACCAGTTCCCATTCTGTATGTCTTATCCAAACCCATCGAAAAACATATCCAAATATCTTTATATTCCTTCTTTATAAAAACAAAAATTAATAAACGAAGATCAGTTAAGTTTCCATAAAACTATTCCTGACACACAGCTCTTACTCAACATACGGACAGCCTCTTACAGAACACAATTGAAAATAAATATGTCTTCGTTTTGTTGACTTTGAAAAAACATTGGATGTAATAAATTTCTCTTTGCTATTGCGTAAACTTCACTTGTATAAACTAACACAAAAAATAATCAATCTCTTAAAAAGTTTTTTGTCAGACAGGAAGCAGCTAGTAACTGCAAATAATCAAACATCAGAACTAATATCTATTAAAATTTGAGTACCACAAGGGCCAGCATTTGGTCCTCTTTTCTTCTCTATCTATTTTAAGTATTGTACCTTATTTCTAGAATGTAGCTGTGGAATGTTTGCTAAAGACACATCTACTAAACTTGAAACCAGTATTAAGGTATCGATTACTGGGACTCATTTAAACCATTTGTCCTTAAATGCACAACAAAGAAGTGTATGCAGTACAATCAAGACAAAAAGAGAAAAAAAACACCTCCAACCTCTGTTGAAAGATAAAAAATATAGTAAAGAAGTTAACTTACACAAGATTTTGGGTGTCATTATTGACAAAACCCCTTTTTGGACTGACCATGTGATGGCACTAGGAAAATGTCTTGCTAACAAGTTACTTCTGTTATCAAAGATAAAACACTTTCTGAATAACTATTCACGCAAACTCTTTTTTTGGCCATATTCTCCCTACCATTGACTAGGTTCCATCTCTTTGGGATGGTTGCAGTGAAAAACATTGTAATTTAATCATCTAGTATGTAAAAGAGCACTAAACCTTTTTCTATCAAAATGAAGCTCCCTAATCATCAACAATTACAAGCAAACAAATAGTCTAACTTACAAAACAGAATGTATTTAAATAAATCTATATTTATACAGAGAACTAGTTGTCAATAGAAATTCCTCTCCAAAGATCATGAATAGCTTCAAAATAATTAGCACAGGCACAATCACCTACTAACCTTTCGGAGAGCCCAGAAATAATCTTTACAAAACAAGCTTCTTATATTTAGGTAGTGATTTATGGAATAAGTTCACATAAAGTTTAAAATGTATCAAAACAAAATCAGTTGAAGGCTAGATCGATATCAAAGTCGCCTTATAAGGTTATTTCCATTGATTCTAATAGAACTGCATTCATCATGGATGGATCTCCAATTTTTCTTTTCTGTTGGATTCCTGTCACAGTCGTAAGCAGGATTGGAGAAAGTCAAGCAGCAGAAGAAGTAAAATACTATGACTGTGGGATAAGCATTAGCAAATATTTATAAGCATTGCCAAGTAAACTGATAAACTCCCTCTTCATCATTGTTGGATGCTCAGAGAGGCCCTGACATTTAGCACCTGACAAGTCAGGCCAAGCTCATGGGACTTCAGTGTTTGACAGAATTGTCATCTTTGAAGTCTTTTTTGGAAGAAAAGGCAGGAGAATTGTCTGTGAAGTCAGAAAATAGATAGGAATGAGGTGACAGGAAGGAAAGGAATGAGACAGAAACAAAGACAGGCGTAGAAAAGAGATAATTCCTAGTGCATAGTTTCCAGAAGTTGGGGATGTTATTTATACTGACATAGCGGCATCCCCACAGGAAAAAGTAAATAAACAAAGATATAGACAAATAGTGGACTTGGTGAATCTTTTCCTGAATCAACAAAGAGATGCCATTTTTCCAACTACTACTTGACTACTGGAGGTCAGCTAAGCCAAAGTTGAAGGTGGAATAATAGAAAAAAAGAAAAATGAAAGTTTTGTCTAATTTTGAGAGAATGGTGACCTGGTGCAAGTCTTTCAAATGAGAGGAGAAACTGTCTTGTGTGCATCTAACTCATAAAGAAAGCTACAATTCTATGGTAACAAAAAAGGAGCATTTGGTAAAATTGTGTACTACAAAGAAGCCACCCTCACAGGAATCAATGATTCAAACAGACTTGGGGACAGTATAGCCTAGCGGTTAGAGTGTTGAGCACACGATCTGAAAACCTGAATTTGAGCCACCACCAATTTGCCTTCAAGATTTTCACTACGAGTTAACATCAGTGCTGACTACACTCCCTGAAAATCCCTCAGATGAGACTGATAAACTGATGTTTCATCACACACAACATTGAAGCAGTTTTTCCCTTCTGAAGAGTGGGCCATTGCGTGCCAATAGAAACAAATGAACAAACATTTTACATACACTGTGTTTAAACATCATCCCTGGATTTTTTTAAAGTCAGGGTATGACTGCCTATATGGTAAGGTTCTTAAAATAGCCAAACACGCAAACATCTCATCCAGAAAGCAATTTCAATCTCAAAAGCATTCCCAAGTGCAGTGGGATGAGTGAGTCAGAGTTCATATTCTGGGTGACCCCCAGGGCATTATAGTTAAAGTGGTGAATGGGCAACAACAACAACAATCCTGGAAGTCGGAAAGCTGCTGCCTCAATGGGGTTAAACAGCGGTGTATGCAACATCTCACCACTTGTGGACCTCTGAGCCCTAGTGGAGGAACACAAAACTAAAACAGAAACAAAAGTAAATCAGAAAAAAACACAGGCTGAAAACAAAATACCAAAATCAACTGGATGAAAGTTAGGGCGTGGCTTTTGTAGAGGTTAAAAAACGTCTAGCATTGAGTCTATCTTGCCTGTGCCCATTTGAGCATTAGGTAGCATGTCATTAAAATCTTTCCCTCACCCCCAGGTATAGTCACTGCTTACAAGCTGGGAGCTATCTTGCTGTTGCCCATGTTAGGGTTAAAGAACATGTCATCAACAGTTGGTCTGACCTAGATGTAAGGCATCTGCTTAGAAAGCTGGGGAAATTCTGACTCCATGTATGAGCTGGTTTGATCCTGGTTTGTGCCTGAAACTGTCCCCCCCCCCCCCACCCCCCATCCTCACCACCAGACCATGAGTAGTGGTCTGGGTGCTAATCTGTTGGATGAAACAATAAGCCAAGGTCCGAGTGAGTCATGCATTTAGCGCTCATAAGAGAACCCATGGCAACCAGAGAGTTGTCCCTGGCAAAGTTCTGTAGGGAAAAGCCACTCTGATAGGAAAACAAACTCATGGACATAGAGGAAAAGGAACCAACAAAGAAATAAAGGGTGGTGCTGCTCTTGTGGTGAGGCGCTCTCCCTGGGGAAAGCAGCTTGAATTTTACGCATAGAACACTGCCTTGACTTACAGTGGTGTACAGTTCAAAACAATACAAAAGAAAACAATACATTACCAAAAGAACAAATCAATACAATGCAATACAAAATGCAATACAAAACAATACAGTACACATTACAAATACTTTACAATAACTGTCACCAGGATGTAGTCACTATATGTACTGAGGGAGGAAAAAGAAAGGAAGGAAGTTGCTACATTCCTTACCTTGTCTTCTTTTATCCCGGGCCAGATAATCGGCTTTGAAGGTGTCCAGGCGATCATTCAAGCTCTTACTGACATTGTTGACTCTCTTTTCAAGGTGCTGCATGCGCATCGTGGAGTGATTGAAACGATTGACAACGTTGGACTCCAGCCTGTTCACCTGACTCTTCAAGGCTTGTATCATGCCCTTCTGAAGTTCCAGGTCAGTCTCATTCTTAATGACTTTGCTGACTTTGGCTTTGACTTGCAACAGGTCTGTGGACTGATTGTTCACCTGATCCTGCAAGGCTTGTATCCTGGGCCCCTGACAGTCCACTTCGGTCAAGTTCTTGCTGACATTGTTGACTTTGGCGTGGAGGTGCAGGAGATCCGTGGACTGACGGAAGCTGCTGTCCTCCAGGTTCTTCACCTGACTTTGCAAGCTTTGTATCTCAGCCCCTTGATGCTCCAGTTTGCTCACATTCTTATTGACATCGTTCACCCGACTCTGTAAGGCTTGTATCGCAGCTCCATTATCGTCCAGTTCTTCCTTGTTCTTACTGCAATATATGACTTTGGCTCTGAGGTCCGTCAGGTCCTTGGAGAGATGTAAAATAATGGACTCCAGGTTGTTCACCTGTTTCAGCAAGGTTTGTGTCAAGTTCCCCTGATGTTCCAGTATCAACATCAGTAAGTCAAGAGTGCTACTCATTGATGTTGACCCAGTGATGTCCTGTGACATCACTAGGCTTGTTGAGGCCATGAGTATCACTGTGGTGAACAGCATTTCTGATATTTTCATGTCCATTACTTATTCTCAGGATGTATTAACCAAATCCAGAAATTCAACAAAAGCTTGATTCTCACTGGTTAATTTTGGACAGCAAACAGATGTTCACTTGCAGCTAGCTTTCCAGCAATAGAGAGAAAAAAAACCTGACTGAAATTATATTGCCTACTGTGGGGCTGTGCCAGTTATTTTATACTCTGCCTAAAGATTTGATGTATGACATCAGAAGATTTATGCTGAGGATATGTACAACACTGCACAGATGTGCAACATGTGGAGTGCCCCAAAAGTGTAAACTATGGTCAACCATAACTGTCAAAAGGATGAAAATGGATCTAACACACAGTCATGTTGTTCAGCTGTCTGACTTACTGGAATATGTACAATACTGCACAGATGTGCAACATGTGGAGTGCCCCAAAAATGTAAACTATGATCAACAATAACTGTCAAAAGGATGAAAATGGATCTAACACACAGTCATGTTGTTCAGCTGTCCGACTTACCTGGGAATACAAAACACCTAAAAATGACAGTTTCTTTGAAAGATGGGCAACTGCAGAAGTCCATTAAA
>CM054165.1:17720839-17728339 GCA_028751875.1 Rapana venosa | reverse complement strand
CCAACAGAAGGAAAAAATTGGATGGACAAGTTTGACTCCATGATGAACATAGTCCTATTAGAATGTAGGGAAATAATCTTACTAAGTGATTTCAATATTGACCTAGCAAAAGTAAACAATCAATGGACCCAAGTTATGAATTAATTCAATCTTCACCAATTAGTTGCTTCACCCACGAGAGTCACATCAAATTCTAGCACAATTATTGATCACATCTACATATCAGACCTTAAAAACATCATAGAAACGTGTATCTCTGTCTATAACTGCAGTGATTACTACCCAGTCTGTACCATATGGTCAAAAAAGGAACAAACATTCCCAAAACTGGCTATAAAACTATAACCTATCGTTCTTTTGCAAAGTTTAACAAGCAACTTTTCCTACTCGATTTAAGTAATTCCGTGTTCTCTGAAACATTAAATAATACTGATCCAGACCTGGTCATTGAGTTTTAGATAAATATTTTTACTGAAATCTATAACAAACATGCCTTATTAAAAACCATTAGGATCAATGACGTCCCCAAACCGCCTTGTTTACAAAGGAACTAGAAGATTGTTAGTTCAGAGATTTCTTAAAAGAACATAAATATTATGAGGAGTCAAAAAATTAAGAAATGCCATAAACTCACAAAAATGGCGAGAAAAAATTCTAAGATCTACTATCTCCAAACAAAACTCAGAGATTGTATGGAGAGCATCAATCAAATAACAAATAATCAATCATGTTCTAAATCTTATGTAATAAAAAAAACTTAACAATCACTTCATTGATGTTTCTTCTAACGTCATTAGCAATGATAACTCAAAGTCCAATGACCTCAATGAGCTAAAACATATTGCAAAGAAAAGCATATTCATTCAAAACTTCACATACAATCCATGTCTGTTTCTGAGGTCTATAATTATCTGACTCACCACAAACAATCAAAAACGCATGGTCTTGATGGAATAGACATCAGAATACTGAAACTATCAGCTCCAATTATCACAGACACTCTAACATAATTTATTATATGTAGCCTTTGTCTTGATAAGAACTATTTCCCAAATGCCCTTGGAACTGCTAAAGTAATTCCGATCCACAACTCTGGTGACACTTCTGACCCCTCAAACTATAGGCCAATCTCCATTATATCTCACCTTTCAGAACCCTTGGAAAAACATATGCACCTAGTTCATCATATAGATATTAATGATATACTTCACCCCAATAAGTCCGGATTGGGACAAAATCACTCGAGCCATGGGGCATTGACGAGACTTGTAGACAATTGGCTGTCAAACTTTAATGGCTATTTATTTTGTGGAGTACTATTTGTAGATTTCAAAAAAGCATTTGATACAATTGACCACAGACTTCTCATTAAAAAGCTAGACCTATATAATAGCTCTACAAATACTCTAGAACGTCTTGCTTCTTATCTTACAAACAGACAACAATGTGTCTCAATAGCTACGTCCACATCCACACTAAAACCAATTTATTATGGAGTACCACAGGGATCCATATTATGACCAATTCTCTTTTCATAATACATAAACGACCCTCTCCATATCAAATCCAAATGTGATGTTTTTGCTGATGACACAACCATACACACGTGCCATACCAACATTAACTCTCTTGAAAAGACATTACAATAAAGCACTGATGATCTTGTCAAATGGACTGAACTAAACCACGTCTCTACACCCCCAGAAAAACAAAATGCATGCTTATCACCACCAGACAAAGGCGACAAAATTTATCTTATAAACTTTTTTCAATCCATATTACAAAGGGAGCAATCGAACAAAACCTCTCACCACAAAGTTCTAGTAGTAACAATTGATGAAAATCTCTGCAGGTTCTATCACATATATGCAAATACATGTCCCAAAGAGTATACCAGTTGACTAAAATTAAACATTTTCGTAACTTTTATTCAAGGAAACTATTCTTTCAAGCATATATACAATCTTCAATAGATTATACTTCAACCCTGTGGAATTCTGCTAGTACAAACACTATGGAACCATTATTAAGTCTGCATAAACGTGCTCTTAAACTAGTCGTTCTGAAGAAGATAACTTGAAGTGGATTATACTCAGTTAAATATTCTTCCCCTACACCAAAGAGTAAGTGTTAACAAAGGCCTCATGATGTTTAAGATAATGACAGGAATTGTTCCCTCATCCTTAAAAGACAAGTTCCCAATGAATCATTCCAGAAGTGCAAAAAAGCCGAGTCTCCCAATCCCAAAAATAGACTTGTTCAAATCTAGTTTACTTTACTCAGGCCCTGTGCTGTGGAACTTCCTTCCTGATTCATTTAGACAACAACAATCATAAACACTCTTCAAAAGTCGTTTTTGCCCCTCTACTGGTAAAATGCCGATGGCTTCTTCCACTTCTTCCCTCAGTATAGGTAATGGCGAGGGTGCTCTTGATGTTGCTGCTTCCTCTTCTATTATGCTCTTGTCAGGTTGGATTGGGTAGTTGTATAGTTCTTGACAATACTCAGACCACCTGTTCAATGCAGCTGAGCTTTCTGTGAGGAGGTTTCCGGAGCTGTCTTCAATGACTAATGATTTGGTTTGAAGTGGTTTTGTGAGTTTCTTCAGGGTGTCGTATGCCTTTTTACTGTTGCCCACTTTCATGCTTTTTCGATCTCATCACATTGATCACTGATTCACTTCTCTCTGGCCTTTAACATTGACTTCTTCACAAGATTGTTGGCCTCCCGGTATTCTTTAGGGTTGGAAGATCTGGTTGGTTTCAGTGCTCTTCTTGATTCGCAGAGGCCCAAGATGTCATTGGTGGTTCATGGCTGGTGTTTATTCCCCTGACGACCGAGTACCTCCTCTGCTGTTTCTCGGACTGCCTCATTAAAGTTGTTGGTGAGGTCATTGATGTCATTGTCCAGGAGGGTTATTGCCGCAAAACGTCCGCCAAGCTTAGCTTGGAAGATCTCCTCGACATCTGGATCTTTCAGTTTGTCCACGTCAAATTTGACATGTGGGTTTGCAGGCTGTTTGTTTTTCTTCATCTTCATTTTGAATACCAGCAGCACAAGGGCGTGGTCGCTGCCTATGTCAGCTCCAGGGTAGGTTCTTGTTCTGGCTCTGTTGATAATAATAATAATAATAATAATAATAATAATAATAAATGGAACTGATATAGCACTATATCTTGCAAAGACAAATCAAAGCGCATGCATTCGACCTAATCTTACACAGTCATACAACCAATGACAAATATCCAATAGTTCAAACAGATATTACAAACATGGTAATGCAGACCAAATCTATGAAATAAAATTGCAATAGTCAAATGTTTTCAAAAGCACACACACACACACACAACACACACAAAACACACACACACACACACACACCCCACAACACACACACCCACAACACACACACACACACACACACACACACTACACACACACACACACACACACACACACACACACACACACACACACACACACATACACACACACACAGGTCATATACTTTAGCAGGGTGATAGGACATGGGTTAGTGAAGGGTGGGATAGTTCTGATATGGAACAGGAGGGGGGAAATCTTAGGTTTGAAATAAATATGTCTTGAGGCTTGATTTAAAAGTGTCATAGCTAGGCCTCTGGCGAAGAGAGAGAGGGAGCTCATTCCATGTCGATGGACCCGAAATAGAGAAAGAGCTGCGGCCAACAGTAGATTGGTTGAATCTATGTATTCGTAGGCACAAGGTATCTGCAGCAGAGCGGAGGGAACGTGAAGGAGTGTACAGGTTAAGACATTCACAGAGGTAGGAGGGTGCAGTTTTGTGGAGACATTTGTAACAGAGGGTACTGATCTTATATTCTACTCTCTGTGGCATAGGCAGCCAGCGAAGAGATCGTAAGAGGGGGGTAATGTGCTACGATTTTTTCTTTCTGAGAACTAGTCGAGCTGCGGAGTTTTTTATACGTTGAATGGAGTGGATAGATGATGCTGGCAGACCAGACAAAAGAGAATTGCAATAGTCCAGACATGAAAGAATGAGAGAAGTGACAAGTTTGACTGTTGCATCGGTGGACAGGTACTTTCTGGTATTGATGCTGGATTTGAAGCGCTGTGGTGTTAAGATGAACTCTATTTGGTTATGGATCTTGCCGCTTGGCGCATGCCAGGTTGTCCTCCTTGACTGCTTGTGGGGATAGAGGGTATTGGCAATGGTAAGTCTATAGGAGTTTCAAAACTATATTTGTTAAAGAAGAATATCTTCTACAGCTAGATACGTATTGTTTGTACATCGATATAGTGCACATAATCATAATAAATAATTTTAATTTTGAAAATAGAAAGTTGAAGATGAAAAGTTTTTCCTTTATGAATATTCCGTGCATAATGATTTAAGAGTCCCCAAAGTCCTTCGGATGACACTATAAATCGAGGCCCCATGTGATCTTGACCCCATACCTGCTTCTCTTTTCGCACAGTGCCTTCCACAACTTATTCACACTATAACGAAAATAGTAAACTTATCTCTTTTCTCTGGAAATGGTCCTTCAGCTCTAAAAACAGCTATAGTCACACCTCTACTCAAAAAGCATGACCTTGACCCTAACATTCTGAAGAACTATAGACCTGTTTCCAACCTACCTTTTATCTCTAAAGTCCTTAAAAAGTAGTTCTAAAACAGCTCAATCACCACCCTCTCTCCAACAGCATCCTTCCTGCATTTCAGTCTGCCTATCGCGTCAACCACAGCACTAAAACAACCCTTGTCCACACCTTAAACACACTTCTACTCGCTTCTGACTTGGAAAAAAATGTCTCTTCTTACACTACTCGACTTATTTGCAGCCTCTGACACTATTGAGCACTCTATTCTTCTCTCCCGTCTTAAAAAGAATGGTGTTACTGGTACAGCCCTTGCCTGGTTTAGTTCATACCTTACTGACCGATTCCAGACAGCCGCAGTAAACAAGATTCAGTCAGTACCTGCCAGACTGGAATGTGGAGTTTCACAGGGAACTGTTCTAGGCCCTGTTCTTTTCACCCTCTGCACTGCTCCACTGTCACATATAATTAACCGCCATCAGATAAACCATCATTTTTATGCAGATGACTCTAATATTCTAAGCAGCAACACTCCTGAAAACC
The DNA here is from genome assembly GCA_028751875.1 of Rapana venosa. Taxonomy (NCBI): domain Eukaryota; kingdom Metazoa; phylum Mollusca; class Gastropoda; order Neogastropoda; family Muricidae; genus Rapana; species Rapana venosa. The sequence goes on along the minus strand of CM054165.1, from coordinate 17,723,197 downwards.
TTCCTTCTCTCTTTACAAATATGGCCCACTGCTTTCAAGATACAGAACAAGTTACAGCTAAATGCAGATAAAACGAAAGCATTGCTAGTGGGGACCAAACACAAACTCTCTTCCATTACAACAGCTTCAATACAACCTGGCAATGCATCAGACACTCTATCCACTGCTGTGAAGTATCTAGGAGTCATTATTGGCAGCACACTCTCTATGCACAAATTAATCACCCAGACCTGTACCAGTCGTGCTACTATCAAGTACATTGTATTAATGCAATTCGAAAGTACCTGTCCACAGATGCAACATCCAAACTCGTTAGGTCTCTCATTCTTTCACGTCTGGAATATTGCTATTCTATTTTGGCTAGTCTGCCAGCATCATCAATCCTCTCCCTTCAAAGTATACAAAACTCTGCAGCTCGACTTGTCCTCAGAAAGAAAAACGGATTGCCTGTGCCACAGAGAGAAAACTATTAGATCAGTACCCTCTGTTAGAAATGTCTCCACAAAACAGCACCCGCCTACCTCTATGAATGTCTTCACTTGTACACTCCTTTCACGTTCTTTCCGATCTGCTGCAGATACCTTGTCCTTACAAATACCTAGATTCAACCAATCCACCATTGACCGTTACTCTTTCTCTATTTCTGGTACATCAATCTGGAATGACCGCCTCTCTCTCTCTCTCTCTCTCTCTCATCACTCTCTCGCTCTCTCTCTCTCTCTCTCTCCTCTCTCTCTCTCTCTCATCTCTCTCTCTCTCTCCGTCCGCAAAAGCCTTCTTATGACACTTTCAAATCCAGTCTCAAGACATATTCATTTCAAACCTAAGATTTTCCTCTCCTCTTCATCTCATAGTTTTTTCACTGCCTTCAACAGCCAAGATTATATCGCCCTTCCATGGTGGTGTGTGTGTGTGTGTGTGTGTGTGTGTGTGTGTGTGTGTGTGTGTGTGTCTGTGTGTGTGTGTGTGTGTGTGTGTGTGTGTGTGTGCCTGCACATGAGGACTTGGTGGAACTCTTAATTGTTACTGGTTGTATGATTGTGTAAGAATGAGTTGAATGCAAGCGCTTTGATTTATCTCTGCAAGATATAGTTATTATTATTATTATTATGATGTTTATTATTATTATGTTTACTATTATTATGTTTATTATTATTATTATGTTTATTATGTTTATTATGTTTATTATGTTTATTATTATGTTTATTTCTGTTATCGAAATTGAGCTTGGTATTATGTATTTTACCTGGATTTTGTGCCCACTCTGTGGCATTATAGCCCTTGGGAATAAAGATTATCAATCAATCAATAAATCTCTCTTTATCTCACACACACACACACATACACACACACACATCCGTCTTAATATCTTCTTTTATGGAGCTTAAACAAGTCCAGAACTATATTCCATTATCAGAAGGGTTAAGATTTGCAAGTTGGTTTTGACTTGCAAACTTGAGGGTTGAGCTTATAAACTTGAGAGTTGGAAGAATTATTTCCATTCATTTATTCTTTATATCTTTCATTTTATACACTGCCTAAAGTTTGGGCTGAGGTGAGTGTGTTTCCATAAGAACAGCGCCACCCATTACTTACTTCTTCGTTTTCCTGTCTGCAACTGTATTATTTCCCCTATCAGAGTGGCTTTTACTACAGAATTTTGCCAGGGACAACGGACAACGCTATTGGGCTAAATAATTTGGTGTAACACATGGGACCTGTGTTTATCATCTCATCCAAAAGACTAGCACCGAGGCCACCACTCATGGTCTAATAGATAGAGTGGGGTGCGGGGTGAGTTTTGGGCACAAACGGGGATCGAACCGCACACCTCTGACCTAGACTTTGCTTTCTAGGAAGGGGGTGTTTCCTCTAGACACTAATCCACTCATGTTTACAGGCCCACACACAGTACCTTGTAAACTGGGGGCTTAGATTATAGTTCTGAACTGTATTCCATTATCAGGCTTGTAAAGATCTGCAAACTGGCTAGAAAGAACAAAGGGGTCTGACTTGTGAACTTGAAGGTTCAAACTTAGAGTGTGAAGAATCATTTCGTTTAATATTGTTTATGTCCCCATCCACCATACCAGGGCTGTCTCCAAATTCAGTTTCAGCAGCTCACACACACACACACACACACACACACACACACACACACACACACACACACACACACACCACACACACACACACAACACCACACACACACACCACACGAGACTAGATAGCCTGTGGTTAGAGTTATGTTTTTGTGATCTGATGACCAGGATTCAAATCTCGTTCAAGAAGATTGTCCTCTGGAGTTAACATCAGTGCCGACTCCATTCTCCCCCAAAGTTCTTCGGGTGAAACTAT
>CM054165.1:17688536-17720339 GCA_028751875.1 Rapana venosa | reverse complement strand
TGGCATCTTATGTTTACAGGTGCTTTACGGTATTGTTTTGCTTCGCTTGTTGAAAGTGATCAAGTTGTTCTGTGTGTTTTATATCCTTTTTTCTCGGTAACCAACCCACCCACCTGTGTTTTTCCCCCTGACTACTTAGGTTTGTTTGATTTATACACACATTGTGTGCTGTAGAGTGGTTATTGATTATACTCCTCTCTTCATCCTTTTATCCTTTACGGCTATCAAATATTTACTCTCCTCCCCTTATTATTATTCATTGAGTTTATTTGATTATCATGACATATAATTTGTATGAGTAATCAAAATAAGTGTTGAACGTGATCGTGTACTGTTTTGAGAATTATATATTTAGTACCATCTCTGAAACACACACTCTCTCTCTCTCTCTCTCTCTCTCCTCTCTCTCTCTCTCTCTCTCTCTCTCTCTCTCTCTCTCTCTCTCTGTATTGTGGCCTAAGGCCGATATGCACAACTATGTGTATTATTCTACAATATGAAGGTGTTCAATTTTATGATCTATAAGTTTGGCTCTCTCTCTCTCTCTCTCTCCTCTCTCTCTCTCTCTCTCTCTCTCTCTCTCTCTCTCTCTCTCTCTCTCCTCTCTCTCCTTGTTATTATTGCTGTATTTGTTGTTTTGTTTTTTGTTGTTGATTTGTTTGGTTTTTTTTTTTGTTTTTTGTTTTTTGTTTAGGTGTATGTGTGGGTGTGTGTGTGTGTGTGTGTGTGTGTGGGGGGGGGGGGGGGGTGGATGGTGTTTTTTTTCCTCATTTGTTTGTTTGTTGTTGTTTTTTCTTGTTTTTTGTTTGTTTGTTTTGGGGGTGGTTCTCTTTTTTTGTGGGGAGGGGGTGTTCTGGGGTTTATTTTCTTTTTTGTTTGTCTGGGGTTGTTTTTTTCGTTCGTTTGTTTGTATTTTTCTTTTTCTCTCTTTTTCTTTTTTTAAAAGTTTTTTTCCTTTTGCCTCTACTGTTTGAAAGTATGAGTACTGAGTTCATTATTAATATGTGACCATACGGGCGGGGACTGGATTAAAAAAGCACATGAGTACTTATTCATTATCCTGGAAAAAAAAGTCTCTATTACTTACAATGTGTAGATGTTCTTTTTATGACTTTATTGGGGTCCACCCCCTTCTCTTTATTGTGTGAGTGTATGGGTATTGCACTTATTTTATTATCATGACATTCAATTTGCATGAGTATAATTAAAAAGTGTTGGTGTTGATCGTGTGCTATGTGAGTATTATATATTTAGTATTATCCCTGAAACACCCCCACACCCCCCACACACACACACTCACACACACACACACACACACACACACACACACACACACACACACACACACACACACACACACACACACACACACACACACACACACACACACACACACACAAAACTCACTCACTTACTCACATTCTCTCCCTCAATGATTGTATAGGTTTAGATTTCTTCTTTTGTTTTGTTTGTTGTTTTATTGTGTGAATGTAGGGGCATTGAGTTTATTTCCATTATCATGACATATAATTTAAAAACAGAAATAATAAAAAAATGAGTGTTGATGGTGATGTGTACTGTTTTGGGAAATTTATATATTGGATATTATCTCTGAAATACAACACCCACTCTCTGTCCCCTCTTCTTTGTCTCTCTCCCTCTCTCACCTTTTATCTTTTTGCTTTATAGCTATAGTGTATCCTGATGAAGGATTCATATTTTTATATTTTCAATACTTTATTGGACTTGTCCTCTGTACTTAAGTTTTAAATTTGAGTACCCTATTTCAATATCTTATTTTTTATGTTTTAAAAGTATATGTACCTTTTTGACAATGTGTAGAGGGTTATCTTATGACTTATTAAGTTAAGTTTTTAAATTTTCTTGATTTTTGTTGTTGTTGTTTTTTGTTTTTTCTCTTTTTTTTCTTTTTTCTTCTTTTGTTGGTTTGGTTTTTCTTCTTTTTTGTTTGTTTTGTTTGTTTTGGTTTGGGTTTTTTGGAGGTAGGGGTGGGTGGGGTGGGTGGTGGGGTGGGGGGGGTTTTTAGGGTTTTCTTTTATTTGTTTGCTTTTTTTTTGGGGGGGGGGGTGAAAAGGGTTATTTTCCCCATGTTTCTACTGTGAGACGTATAAGTGTTGGGTTTATTATTAGGATGTACCCCTACGGGCGGGGACTGGATGAAAAAAAAGTACACGAGTGTTTATTCATTATCCTCGAAATAAAAGAATTTGTCATTGTCATTGTCATTGTTTTTCCCTTTTCTTCTTATCTTCACTACTCTTCAACACATTACAACATTCCCTCACAAAACTAACTTCAAGAGAACAATCAAAGACAAATTTCATGGCCCTCCAAGGATGACTTACGGATCTGCCACCTAAAATATAAACCATGCAGTCCAATAAAATCGAAGATATAACACATCATCACAAACCAAGGCAACAATTTCATATACTAGGGCCGTCGGTCAAGACTTAAGAACACATATAATGGACACTGACATTTTCATTCCAGGATATAAAATTGTGCAAAAAAGATGGGCAAAAGCCCACAAAACAGGTATTTTTAATCTGCAAAGTGAGTACGTAACGTTCAAACATCTTTTCCATCTTGGACGTTATGAAGTAAATCCATCGGGAAATCAAAGTAGCTATAAAAGGTGAAGCACCTATTATAATGGGGGTTTTTTGCTACGGGAAATCCAACAGAAGGAAAAAATTGGATGGACAAGTTTGACTCCATGATGAACATAGCCTATTAGAATGTAGGGAAATAATCTTACTAAGTGATTTCAATTTTGACCTAGCAAAAGTAAACAATCAATGGACCCAAGTTATGAATTAATTCAATCTTCACCAAATTAGTTGCTTCACCCACGAGAGTCACATCAAATTCTAGCACAATTAAATTGATCACATCTACATATCAGACCTTAAAAAACATCATGGGAAAACGTGTAATCTCTGTCTATAACTGCAGTGATTACTACCCGGGTCTGTACCATATGGTCAAAAAAGGAACAAAACATTCCCAAAACTGGCTATAAAACTATAACCAAATCGTTCTTTTGCAAAGTTTAACAAGCAACTTTTCCTACTCGATTTAAGTAATTCCGTGTTCACTGAAACATTAAATAATACTGATCCAGACCTGGTCATTGAGTTTAGATAAATATTTTTACTGAAATCTATAAAAAAACATGCCTTATTAAAAACCATTAGGATCAATGAGTCCCCAAACCGCCTTGTTTAAAAAGGGAAACTAGAAGATTGTTAGTTCAGAGATTCTTAAAGAACAAAAATATTATGAGGAGTAAAAAAATTAAAAAAATTGCCATAAACTCACAAAAAATGGCGAAAAAAATTCTAAGATCTACTATCTCCAAACAAAACTCAGAGATTGTATGGAGAGAAATCAATCAAATAAACAAAAAATCAATCATGTTCTAAATCTTATGTAAAAAAAAAAAACTTAACAATCACTTCATTGATTTTTTCTTTCTAACGTCATTAGCAATGATAACTCAAAGTCCAATGACCTCAATGAGCTAAAACATATTGCAAAGAAAAAGCATATTCATTAAAAACTTCACATACAATCCATGTCTGTTTCTGGGGTCTATAATTATCTGACTCACCACAAACAATCAAAAACGCATGGTCTTGATGGAATAGACATCAGAAATACTGAAACTATCAGCTCCAATTATCACAGACACTCTAACATAATTTATTATAGTAGCCTTTGTTTTGATAAGAACTATTTCCCAAATGCCCTTGGAATGCTAAAGTAATTCCGACCACAACTCTGGTGACACTTCTGACCCCTCAAACCAAAGGGCCAATCTCCATTATATCTAAACCTTTCAAAACCCCCTTGGGAAAAACATATTGCACCTATTTTCATCATATAGATATTAATGATATACTTCACCCCAAAAGTCCGGATTGGGACAAAATCACTCGAGCCATGGGGCATTGACGAGACTTGTAGACAATTGGCTGTCAAACTTTAATTTGCTAATTTATTTTGTGGAGTACTTTTTTGTAGATTTCAAAAAGCATTTGATACAATTGACCACAGACTTCCAATTAAAAAGCTAGACCTATATAAATAGCTCTAAAAATACTCTAGAACGTCCTTGCTTCTTATCTTACAAACAGACAACAATGTGTCTAAAATAGCTACGTCCACATCCACACTAAAACCAATTTATTATGGAGTACCACAGGGATCCATATTATGACCAATTCTCTTTTCATAATACATAAACGACCCTCTCCATATCAAATCCAAATGTGATGTTTTTGCTGATGACACAACCATACACACGTGCCATACCAACATTAACTCTCTTGAAAAGACATTACAATAAAGCACTGATGATCTTGTCAAATGGACTGAACTAAACCACGTCTCTACACCCCCAGAAAAACAAAATGCATGCTTATCACCACCAGACAAAGGCGACAAAATTTATCTTATAAACTTTTTTCAATCCATATTACAAAGGGAGCAATCGAACAAAACCTCTCACCACAAAGTTCTAGTAGTAACAATTGATGAAAATCTCTGCGGGTTCTATCACAAATAAGCAATACATGTCCCAAAGAGTATACCAGTTGACTAAAATTAAAATTTTCGAAACTTTATTCAAGGAAACTATTCTTTCAAGCATATAAAAATCTTCAATAGATTAATACTTCAACCCTGGGAATTCTGCTAGTACAAACACTATGGAACCATTATTAAGTCTGCATAAACGTGCTCTTAAACTAGTCTCTGAAGAAGATAACTTGAAGTGGATTATACTCAGTTAAATATTCTTCCCCTAACACCAAAGAGTAAGTGTTAACAAAGGCCTCATGATGTTTAAGATAATAAAACAGGAATTGTTCCCTCATCCTTAAAAACAAGTTCCCAATGAATCATTCCAGAAGTGCAAAAAAGGCCGAGTCTCCCAATCCCAAAAATAGACTTGTTCAAATTAGTTTACTTTACTCAGGCCCTGGTGCTGTGGAATTCCTTTCCCTGATTCTTTTAGACAACAACAATCATAAACACACTTCAAAAGTCGTTTTTGCCCCCCTCTACTGTAAAATGCCGATGGTTTCCCTTCCATTTCTTTCCCTCATATAGGTAATGGCGAGGGTGCTCTTGATGTTGCTGCTTCCTCTTCTTATATGCTCTTGTCAGGTTGGATTGGGTAGTTGTATAGTTCTTGAAAATACTCATACCACCTTCAATGCAGCGACTTTCTGTGAGGAGGTTTCCGGAGCTGTCTTCAATGACTAATGATTTGGTTTGAAGTGGTTTTGTGAGTTTCTTTCAGGGTGTTCGTATGCCTTTTTACTGTTGCCCACTTTCATGCTTTTTCGATCTCATCACATTGATCACTGATTCACTTCTCTCTGCCTTTAACATTGACTTCTTCACAAGATTGTTGGCCTCCCGGTATTCTTTAGGGTTGGAAGATCTGGTTGGTTCAGTTCTTCTTGATTCGCAGAGGCCCAAGTTTGTCATTGGTGGTTCATGGCTGGTGTTTATTCCCCTGACGACCGAGTAACCTCCTCTGCTGTTTCTCGGACTGCCTCATTAAATTTGTTGGGAGGTCATTGATGTCATTGTCCAGGAGGGTTATTGCCGCAAAACGTCCGCCAAGCTTAGCTTGGAAGATCTCCTCGACATCTGGATCTTTCAGTTGTCCACGTCAAATTTGACATGTGGGTTTAGCAGCTGTTTGTTTTTCTTCATCTTCTTTTTGAATACCAGCACACAAGGCGTGGTCGCTGCCAAATGCCCAGCTCCAGGTAGGTTCTTGTCTGGCTCTGTTGAAAATTAAAAAAATAATAAAATAATAATAATAATAAAATGGAACTGATATAGCATTTATATCTTGGCAAAGACAAATCAAAGCGCATGCATTCGACCTAATCTTACACAGTCATACAACCATGACAAATATCCAATATTCAAACAGATATTCCCAAAAATGGTAATGCAGACCAAATCTATGAAATAAAATTGAAAATAGTCAAATGTTTTCAAAAGCACACACACACACACACACACACACAAACACACCACACACACAAAACAGCCACACACACACACACACAACCCCACACACAAAAACACACACACACACACACACAACACAAAACACACACACACACACACACACACACACACACACATACACACACACACAGGTCATATACTTAAGCAGGGTGATAGGACATGGGTTAGTGAAGGGGGGGAAATAGTTCTGATAGGGAACAGGAGGGGGGAAAATCTTGGGTTTAAAATTAATATGCCCTTGAGGCTTGATTTAAAAGTGTCATAGCTGGGGCCTCTGGCAAAGAGAGAGAGGGAGCTCATTCCATGTCGATGGACCCGAAATAGAGAAAGAGGTTTGCGGCCAACAGTAGATTGGTTGAATCTATGTATTGTAGGCACAAGGTATCTGCAGCAGAGCGGGGGAACGTGAAGGAGTGTACAGGTTAAGCATTCACAGAGGTAGGAGGGTGCAGTTTTTGTGGAGACATTTGTAACAGAGGTACTGATCAAATATTCTACTCTCTGTGCATAGGCAGCCAGCGAAGAAAACGTAAAGGGGGGTAATGTGCTACATTTTTTCTTTCTGAGAACTAGTCGAGCTGGGGAGTTTTTTATACGTTGAATGGAGTGGATAGATGATGCTGGCAGACCAGACAAAAGAGAATTGCAATAGTCCAGACATGAAAGAATAGAGAAGTGACAAGTTTGACTTTTTGCATCCGGTGGACAGGTACTTTCTGGTATTGATGCGGGAAATTTGAAGCGCTGTGGTGTTAAAAAATGAACTCTATTTGGTTATGGATCTTGCCGCTTGGCGCATGCCAGGTTGTCCTCCTTGACTGCTTGTGGGATAGAGGGTATTGGCAATGGTAAGTCTATAGGATTTCAAAACTATATTTGTTAAAGAAGAATATCTTCCTACACTAGATACGTATTGTTTGTACATCAAATATAGTGCACAAAAATCATAATAAATAATTTTAATTTTGAAAATAGAAATTTGAAGAGAAAAGTTTTCCTTTATGAATTTCCGTGCAAAATGATTTTAAAGGTCCCCAAAGTCCTTCGGATGACACTATAAATCGAGGGCCCCATGTGATCTTAACCCCATACCTGCTTCTCTTTTCGCACAGTGCCCTTCCACAACTTATTCACACTATAACGAAAAATAAAACTTTTCTTTTCTCGGAAATGGTCCTTCACTCTAAAAACAGCTATAGTCACCCCTCTACTCAAAAAGCATACCTTGACCCTAACATTCTGAAAAACTAAGACCTGTTTCCAACCTACCTTTTATCCCCTAAAGTCCTTAAAAAGATTTTCAAAACAGCTCAACACCACCCTCTCTCCAACAAGCACCTTCCTGGCATTTCAGTCTGCCTATCGCGTCAACCACAGCACTAAAAACAACCCCTTGTCCACACCTTAAACACACTTCAACTCGCTTCTGACTTGGAAAAAAATGTCTCTTCTTACACTACTCGACTTATTTGCAGCCTCTGACACTATTAAACCACTCTATTCTTCTCTCCCGTCTTAAAAAGAATGGTGTTACTGGTACACCCCTTCCCCTGGTTTATCATACCTTACTGACCGATTCCAGACAGCCGCATTTAAACAAGTTTCAGTCAGTACCTGCCAACTGGAATGTGGAGTTTCACGGGGAACTGTTCTAGGCCCTGTTCTTTTCACCCCTGCACTGCAAAACCACTGTCACAATATAATTAACCGCCATCAGATAAACCATCATTTTTATGCAGATGACTCTAATATTCTAAGCAAAACACTCCTGAAAACCTTCCTTCTCTCTTTAAAAAATATGGCCACTGCTTTCAAGATACAGAACAAGTTACAGCTAAATGCAGATAAAACGAAAGCTTTGCTAGTGGGGACCAAACACAAACTCTCCTTCCATTCAACAGCTTCAATACAACCTGCAATGCATCAACACCAATCCACTGCTGTGAAGTATCTAGGAGTCATTATTGACAGCACACTCTCTATGCACAAATTAATCACCCAGACCTGTACCAGTCGTGCTACTATCAAGTACATTGTATTAATGCAATTCGAAAGTACCTTCCACAGTTTGCAACATCCCAAACTCTTTTAGGTCTCTCATTCTTTCACGTCTGGAATATTGCATTCATTTTGGCTAGTCTGCCAGCACCCAACAATCCTCTCCCTTCAAATTTATACAAAACTCTGCAGCTCGACTTGTCCTCATAAAGAAAAACGGATTGCCTGTGCCACAGAGAGAAAACTATTAGATCATACCCTCTTTAGAAATGTCTCCACAAAAACACACCCGCCTCCCCTCTATGAATTCTTCACTTGTACCCCTCCTTTCACGTTCTTTCCGATCTGCTGCAGATACCTTGTCCTTACAAATTCCTAGATTCAACCAATCCACCATTGACCGTTACCTTTCTCTATTTCTGTCAAACAATCTGGAATGAAACCCCCCTCTCTCTCCTCTCTCTCTCTCTCCTCCTTTTCTTCTCTCTCTCTCTCTCTCTCTCTCTCCTCTCTCTCTCTCTCTCTCTCTCTCTCTCTCCCCAAAAGCCTTCTTTTGACACTTTCAAATCCAGTCTCAAGACATATTCATTTCAAACCTAAGATTTTCCCTCCTTCTTCACTCATAGTTTTCACTGCCTTCAACAGCCAAGATTATATCGCCCTTCCATGGTTGTGGAGTGTGTGTGGTGTGGTTTTGTGTGTGTGTTGTGTGTGTGTGTCTGTGGGGTGTGTTGTTGTGTGTGTGTGTGTGTGTGCCTGCACATGAGGACTTGGTGGAACTCTTAATTGTTATGGTTTGTAAAGATTGTGTAAGAATGAGTTGAATGCAAGCGCTTTGATTTATCTCTGCAAGATAAGTTATTATTATTTTTAAATTTTGAATGTTTATTATTATTAGTTTACTATTATTTATGTTTATTATTATTATTATGTTTTATTATGTTTATTATGTTTAATTTATTTTTTATTATTATGTTTATTTCTGTTATCGAAATTGAGGCTTGGGATTATGTATTTTACCTGGATTTTGTGCCCTCTGTGGCATTATAGCCCTTGGGAATAAAGATTATCAATCAATCAATAAATCTCTCTTTATCTCAACACACACACACACATACACACACACACATCCGTCTTAATATCTTCTTTTATGGAGCTTTAACAAGTCCAGAATATATTCCATTATCAGAAGGGTTAAGATTTTCAAGTTGGTTTTTGACTTGCAAACTTGGGGGGTTGAGCTTATAAACTTGAGAGTTGGAAGAATTTTTTCCAATTTATTTATTCTTTATATCTTTCATTTATACACCGCCTAAAGTTTGGGCTGAGGTGAGTGTGTTTCCATAAAACACGCCACCCATTACTTACTTCTTCGTTTTCCTGTCGCAACTTGTATTTTTTCCCCTATCAGAGTGCTTTTACTACAGAATTTTGCCAGGGACAACGGGCAACGCTATGGGCTAAATAATTTGGTGTAACACATGGGGCCTGTTTTTTATCATCTCATCCAAAAGACTACACCGAGGGCCCAACCACTTGGTCTAATAGAATTGAGTGGGGTGCGGGGTAGTTTTGGGGGCAAACGGGATCGAACCGCACACCTCTGACCTAGACTTTGCTTTCTAGGAAGGGGTGTTTCCTCTAGACCCCTAATCCACTCATGTTTACAGGCCCACACACAGTACCTTGTAAACTGGGGGCTTAGATTATAGTTCTGAACTGTATTCCATTATCAGGCTTGTAAAGAACTGCAAACTGGCTAGAAAGAACAAAAGGGGTCTGACTTGTGAACTTGAAGGTTCAACTTAGAGGTTTAAGAATCATTTCGTTTAATATTGTTTATGTCCCCCACCACCATACCAGGGCTGTCTCCAAATTCAGTTTCAGCAGCTCACACACACCAAAACACAACACACACCCCACACACACACACACACACACACACACACACAACACACACACCCCAAAACACACACACATCACACACACACACACACACGAGACAGATAGCCTGGTGGTTAGAGTTATGTATTTGTGATCTGATGACCAGGATTCAAATCTCGTTCAAGAAGATTGTCCTCTGGAGTTAACATCAGTGCCGACTCCATTCTCCCCCAAAGTTCTTCGGATGAAACTATAAACCAGCTGCATAACTGAAAAAGTTAATGTATTTACCCTTAACTAATGTTCTGTTCTGTTTCAATGTAAGTATGCATGAATAACATCAATGCCAACCTGATCAGAACCATAAAATGTTCCTATAACAAGGAAACCAGCCCAGTCCACTATGACAGTAACTTAGGCGATTGGTTCCGAACCACAATTGGAGTATGCCAAGGATGTCTGCACTCTCCTACCCTCTTCAACATCTTAGGAAGAATAATGGCTGACGCACCTGGAAATCATGCGGGGCATTCAGCATTGGGAGCAGCACAATTACAAACCTACGTTTTGCCAATAACATCGACGGCCTAGCTGGAGAAGAGTAGAGCTAGTCAACTTGTAAAATCACCTTGGTGAAGCCTCTTCAGCATATGGCATGCAAATCAGTGCAGGGAAAACCCAGCTGATGACAAATAGGGCAAATGGTATCAGCACTGACATAATTGTAAATGTCAACAAAATCGATACCATCCATAGCTTCAAATATCTGGGAGCTATAGTATCAACAACTATAGCATAACAACTTTAATGAGGCAGTCCGAGAAACAGCAGAGGAGGTACTCGGTCGTCAGAGGAATAAACACCAGCCATGGACTACCAATGACATCTTGGACCTCTGCGATACAAGAAGAGCACTGAAACCAACCAGATCTTCCAACCCTAAAGAATACCGGGAGGCCAACAATCTCGTGAAGAAGTCAATGTTAAAGGCCATAGAGAAGTGGATCAGTGATCAATGTGATGAGAACGAAAAAAGCATGAAAGTGGGCAACGTAAAAAGGGATACGACAAACCCCGAAGAAACTTACAAAACCACTTCAAAACCAAATCATCAGTCATTGAAGACAGCTCCGGAAACCCCCCTCACAGAAAGCTCAGCTGCATTAAAAAGGTGGTCTGAGTATTGTCAAGAACTGTACAACTACCCAATACAACCTGACAAGAGCATAAAGAAAAGAAAGCAGCAACATCAAGAGCACCCTCGCCATTACCTATACTGAGGGAAGAAGTGGAAGAAGCCATCCGCACTTACCAGTAGGAAGTCCCCAGGAGCAGACAACATACCAGCAGAGCTGCTAAAGCATGGTGGCGAAACAGTCATCGCACATGTTACATCTATCTGTCAGAAGATTTGGAGACAAAACAGTGGCCAACAGAATGGACACAATCACTCATCATACCCTGCCCAAGAAAGGGGGGAAATTTTCGCCAATGCCAAAACTATAGAACAATCACGCTCATCAGCCACGCCAGCAAGATCACGCTCAAAGTTATTTTGAATCGACTCAAGAAGGAGGCAGAAGAACACCTTGCAGAGGAACAGCTGGATTTAGGGCAGGCAGGAGCACAATCGAACAGATTTTTAAAATGCCACATCCCGATGGAAAAAACATCTTCAACATCAGAGAGAAACCCGTTTTCCACACCTTCATCAACTTCAAGAAGGCTTTCGACAGAGTATGGCACGAAGGCCCGTGGCAGGTCCTCAAATGTTTGGCATTGAAAAGGACTAATACAAACCATTCAAGCACTATACAACACCGCAAGCAGTGCAGTCCTTCTGAACAATCAGGTCGGAGACTACTTCAACCACAGTTGGGGTTGTCGGAAAGCCTGTTATCTCCAGTCCTGTTTAATCTGTTCTTGGAAAACATTATGAGGGGAACCCCTCCAGACTTCCCCACTCTACCATCTCCATTGGCGGCAGAAACCCCCCAACAACTTGCGGGTTTGCCGATGACATTGACCTCATAGGCGGAAGTAACAAAAGACTGCAAGATCTTACGACCAGACTTTAGAACAGAGCTGGAGCATTTTGGGGTGGAGGTGGCTCGGAGAAAAGTAAAGTACTGTGAACAGCACGAGCAACGCCACTGCTAAAATTTACATAACGGCCAACAACTGAGGAGGAGACGCTTTTAAATACCTTGGCGCTACACTCAAAAAAAGGACGGGGGGATCCACGACAGAAACAAAGTCAGAAATAGCCATGGCAAAAATCTCCATGACAAAACTCACGCCATATGGAAAAGTAAAGAAATCAGTTTCCCAATCAAACTAAAGCGCTACAAAGCCCTAATTCAGACATCCTGCTGTACGGAAGTGAAACCGGACATTGACTGCTGAAACAACAAAGCGAATCCAGTCATTTGAAACAAAATGCCATAGAAAACAGCTGGGCATATCCTGGAGAGAACGAAAGACCAATGAATTTGTCAAGAGTCAAATAACACGGCTGGCAGGTCCACAGGAACCCCTTCTCACCATCATCAAGAAGGAAAAAGCTTTACATGGTTCGGCCACGTCACCCGCCACAACACTCTGCCAAAAACAGTACTGCAGGAACACTCGAAGGTGGCAGAAAGAGGGGAAAAACAAGTCATGGGTGGACAACAACAGAGAATGGACCAAAATAATGACTCGGCATAAACTCCAGAGCCGAAGACCAAAAAGGATGGGGGAAACTTACCACGGCAACGTCATTCCCTTTTCCCCCAATACCGCCAAGGTCACGGGTCGATAAGATGAGATAAGAGATAGTATCTTAAAGACCAAAACCTGAATCTCTCCATGAAACCCAGCCACACTAATGACAAACAAAAAATCTCTGAACAACAAGAACATTGCCATCAATTCAGATTAGACTAATGCATTCCAAATCAATTCTAAATTTTGTAGCATGTTAAAAGGACTAACGCAACCTTAAAGATAACAGACATTGAGATGAATGCAACCCAAACTCTTGGTATGCAGAATTACATTACAATGAAACAAGTGAAAAACCAAATGAAAAATCCATCAGCAAAGTAGACTCAGAAAAAAAAATAATCGGATGTTCCAACATGCACACGAAAAAATCTGTACTGGCAAAAAACTATCTTATAAGAAAATTACAATGAGGCAACGAAAGGCAGACAGAAAAAAAATGGAAGAAACATCAAAAGTGACTTACTTTGAAGGAACACTTGTAGGAAAGCTGAAAACTGGGAGAGTGGAGAAGAAACTGCTGCAAAATCTCCATTGGACAAAATAAAATCAACAAAGGGATGAGAAAATGAAGAAGTGACCAAACTCCAAAGGGAAGCTAAAAAACCAATTTCACTTCTCTCTTTTGTTTTCTTTCTTCATTGCTTTTATTCTTGAAAAACCCCTTGGGAATTGGGTTTTATATAATAGCGTCTCTCCTTCGAAATCGTCAAAAATTCCTCTTTTTTCAAATTATTCCTTTTGGTCCTTCTCCGAATCTAACATCAACTTCTCGCTAATTTTGACCTTTCCAGTCCACAACCTGTCTTTTTTTCAAAAAATTCCAAATATTCCAAAGTTTCTTTCAAGCAGTAAAATGGCAATTTTGTAAAATTTTTTTGATCTGGGACCAAGACGAATTGTACACCTGGGATGGGCACTTAAAGATAAAGCCAATTAAATAAAGTCGATGGGGCACCAGAATTGGAAAGCCTGGATGCCAAAGGAAACAAATGCTTCCAAACTTAGACCGAAAAAAGAAGATGATTTTGAGCAATCATCTCAAGTTTCCTCGGCCATTAAGAAAAATAAGCCAAAGAAAATGAAGTTCCTGATGACAGAAAAAAAAAAGACAAAAAAAGTAAAAAACGACCAGTGATTCAGAAATGAGGATGGACAACAACAACGATGATATTCTCCTGTAAGTTCAATGATGGAAGATGAGCTCTTAAAGAATTGGGCAGACTCGATGTTATGAAGACGGACCAAAAGTTCAGCATCGATTGCGAAGCTTGTTAAACAAACCAATTTTTCTTAAGATACCCCCATAAGAAAGTAAAAAACCTGTTTAAAAAATATTCACCCCTGGCAAATTGTGATAAATTTGTGTGCCGAAGCAAAAGTGAGGTATGGGAAAACATGCCAACCAATACCGGAATAGATCTCGGATGGGCTCACACACAAACCATCAAAATTTGCCCGCTACAAGTGAATGACCAAAGAATGCATTTATTTGTGGAGGTCCATGCAAGAGAAAATGGAACCTTTGGAAACCACTGTTTCTCTACTGAACTGATGTGTAGCTCGTTTTTCACGCTTCCAAGACCCGTCTCAAGAACAGGGGAATAGAGCCAAGCCTTAAACCCAACCATTGCTGCTGAGTTAAGTGAACAGCACTCCGTTAACTGAAAAACTCTTAGAGGGATGATTATACTGTCTCTCAAAGAGGCCAAAGAGTTGATCATTGGGAGCTAGTGTTTCTGGGGCAGTGGGCCAGCTTGCAATAGTTTGGTGCCAAAAACATTTTCTGGTCTGTCCTTATTTTTAGGAGGAAAACATCCTTTGGAAACCAGAAACAAAAGCACTTTGGGGCATGAACATGGTTGAAGAGAAACAACAAACATCGGGCCCGATTTTATTGTCATCTCAGATCACTGAAGGAGAATGGTTGATCATTTTTATACTTCACTCCCGAAGTTGCTTTAAGAATTAAAACAGAAGCAAACCTGATTTTTTGCGGAAAACCACAATTATTTCTTGATCAGTTGGAAATCTTTGACCTCTGACCCTTGAATCTTCGTTAATCAGGGCAAAGAATAACTTGACTGTGATCTTGATATTTCACAAAGTGTCCTATCTCAACCAAAGCTTAACAAAAATAGAAATGGGTTGCCATTATAGAGATTGAAAAAATTAGACCAAAAATGGTCCCTCTCCAAAATGGGTTTAGAAGCCAATATTTATCACCTATCTTATTCGCACTAAGGAGGGTGGCACACAGAATGATCTTTGAAATTTTAAAGAGTTGAATAAGGAAACCATCAACCTCATGTCAAGAGGGATACTTTACATCTGGCGTTCAAACTTTTCTTGGGTGGCTTAGCATAAACCTTTTCTTGATGCTTTTCAACTGATTGTTTTGTAATTTTAGCACTTCCATTTAGGTCTCCCTTCTTTGAAGGGAAATATGATGGATTGGGTCCACTGTCAGGCCACTTTTGCTGGTCCAGATGCTTGGCAGAGGATTTTATGCTGATCATCTCTGGGCCTCCTTCTTGATGACTCAGCCGGATTTTTGTCATCCCTGGTGACTTGGGCCTCCTTTCAGGATCTTTTCAGCTTTTTCTACCTCTTCTCCACAAAAACCCGGGCTTTCAGGATGATTGTCCGGATCTTGCTCGTGAAGTTTGTTCGGACAGCCTTTCAGCCCTTTTAGTTGTACAGGTCTCTGCAATACTCTGCCATCCTCTTCATGATAGTGGCGCTCTCTGGTAAGGACTGACCCCTCTTTGTCTTCAAATAACGAGGTCTTTGGCTGCTGACTTTGGTTGTATCTTGATGGTCTGGGAAAGCCTCTTTGCTGTCTCCTTTCGCCATGCCTCCAACCTTTGAGCATTGTTCAGACATCCAGTTCCCCATGGCCTCAGTCATCTTCTTCTTGATTGACCTGTTGACTGTTCTATACTCTTCGGCCGTTTCTGGGTTTTTGTTCTTCACTGGCTTTAGCTCCCTACGTTGGTCGCACAGGTCCAGGATATCGTTGGTAACCCACGGTTGGTTCTTTTTCCTCTCTTTCCCAAGGATCTCCAGCGCTGTCTCCTGAATGGTCTTGCTGAAGGTCTCAGTGAGGTTGTTGATGTCATCTTGGAGGAAATTCAATGCTGCAAATCTGCCCCCTATCTCAGCTTTAAAGATTTCAGCGACTTCAGGGTCCTTCAGCTTTTCCATGTTGAACCGCAAACGGGGATTTCTCTTCTGGTTCTTGGTCTTCAGCTTGATCTGTAGGGTCATGAGTACCATGTCGTGGTCACTACCAATATCAGCGCCAGGGAAACTTCTTGTCTGGGCTTTGTTGATGCTCGACTTAAATCGTTTGGGGGCCAAGATGTAGTCAATCTGGTTATGTGTCTTTCCATTTGGTGAGTGCCACGTCGTTCTTCTTGATGTCTTGTGGGGGTATAAGGTGTTGGCGACAGTAAGATTGTTATGCTACGCATTGCCTTGAACAGACTGAAACCACAAGCAGAAGAAATCCTATCAGAAGAACAGGCAGGATTCAGACCAGGTCGAAGCACTGTCGAACAGATCTTCAACATCAGAATGCTCATAGAGAAGCATCTCCTACATCAGCTACAGCTCTACAACAACTTCATTGACTTCAAGAAGGCCTTCGATCGAGTGTGGCAAGAAGCTCTGTGGCAAGTCATGAGAGACTATAGCTTCGACGAGGACCTGATTCAAGTCATCCAGGCGCTGTATGACAGTTCCCACAGTGCAGTCCTCATGGGTGGAGAAATCGGGGAGTTCTTACGGACTTCAGTTGGAGTTCGACAAGGCTGCCCGCTATCCCCCGTTCTTTTCAACGTGTTCCAGGAGAACATCATGCAGGAGGCCCTCCTTGGCTTCAAGACCACAATCACAATAGGAGGAAGGCCAGTCTGCAATCTTCGATTCGCAGACGATATTGATCTCATGGGCCGCAGTGAAGAAGAACTCCAGGATCTCACCACCAGACTGGAAACATCAACCAATGCCCACGGTATGGAGATCAGCACAGAAAAGAGCAAGATCCTAGTGAACAGTACCACACCGACCACTCCCACCAGCATCAAGATGAGTGGCGAGACACTAGAGGAGGTGGAAACTTTCAAGTACCTTGGAGCAGTCATCACCAAAGAAGGCACGAGCACACAAGAGGTGAAGATCAGACTTGCTGTGGCACTCTCCTCCATGACTAAGCTGGCGAAAGTGTGGAGAAACCACAACATCAGAACCCACACTAAGGTCAGACTCTACAAGGCACTCGTCACATCCATTGCCTTGTACAGCTGTGAAGCATGGACACTTACTGCCGATTTAGAACGTCGCATTCAAGTCTTTGAGATGAAGTGCCTCAGGCGGATCCTGAACATCACCTACAGAGACCGCAAAGCCAATGACTACGTCTGGCAGCAGATCGAGGCACTGGCTGGCAAACAAGAACCATTGCTAGATACAGTCAAACGGAGGAAACTGAAATGGTTTGGCCACACAACAAGGCATAACAGCCTGTCAAAGACAGTCCTGCAGGGAATGGTGGAAGGAGCAAGGAGGCAGGGACGACCACGCAAAAGCTGGATATCCAACATCAAGGAGTGGACCGGCCTCACTGTACCAAGCCTCCTGAAAACAGCCCAGGACAGAACCATTTGGCGGTCCACTTGCAGCGTCCATGCGGGTACCCCAACGGTTGTCCCGACCAAGGGATGAGTGAGTGAGTGAGTGAGTTCAAACTTATTACAAAATTGTTTAATGGCATCAACAGATTTAAAGGATGCTTACTATTCTGTTCCCATGTGGCCAGAGCACAGAAAGCTGCTCAGGTTCAGCTGGAAAAGTGCATTGTGGGAATTTAATTGTTTGCCAAATGGTATAGCTATGGCACCAAGAAAATTCACTGAAATGTTGAAACCTGTTTTTGCTTGATTGAGGGAGAGAGGTCATGTTTCATTCTCTTATCTTGATGACTCTGTTGACAGGAAGAAATGAGGTGGACTGCCTGCATAATGTCATGGAGACTGTTAGACTGTTTCATTCATTAGGATTTATAGTACTCCCAGAAAAATCTGTGCTCAGTCCATCCCATACTATTCATTATTTTGGTGTTATTATTGATTTGAAGAATATGTCTGTTGTTCTGACAGAAAATCGGAGAGAAAAATTAAAACTAGGTATCTTACAGCTGCTGCAGAAGGAGCAAGTACCTATCAGGGAAGTTGCTAAGGTAGTAGCAATGATGGTAGCTAGCTTTACAGCTGTACAATATGGACCATTCTATTACCATCACTTAGAAAATGACAAGAAAGTTGCACTAAAGTATAATAGAGGGAAATTTGATGGTCTTGTGAGGCTTTCTCAGCAAAAAAAGAACTGCTATGGTGGATTGAGAATATTGACAGTGCCTCCAACTCTGTGTCTGATCCCAGAGCCTGAAGTGACTATTACATGAGATACCATTAAGTAGGGTTGGGGATGTTCATTCCAGGACCAGAGCTCCAGTGGTTCAAGGCTTTCTGTTGAAGCAGACTACCATATCAATTATCTTGAACTTAAAGCAATTCCTTTTGCTTTGCATTGCCATGAGGATGTAGCTGGTAAAGCAGTTCGAGTTTTGACAGACAACACTACAGCTGTTACTTGTATTAAACAATTTGGTATCAGCCATTCACCATCATGCAATGACATTACTTCCACTATATGTGAATGGTGTTTTTTTGTTTCTTGTTTTTGTTTCATGTCCATTCACTACTTGGTGAATGGTGTATTGCTAAGAACATATGCCTTTCAGCAGCATTTATGCCAGGGAGAGACAATGTGGCAGCTGATAAAGAATCCAAGAAAATTAACCTGGATGCTGAATGGAAGCTCAACCCTGCTGTGCTGCACAATGCTTTTTCACATTTGCAGGCCAGACTCTCTATACATTTATATGCCTCTAGGATAAACAAGCAATTTGCATGTTATATCAGTTACAAGCATGACCCAGAAGCCTATGCAGTAGATACCTTTTCAATTTCATGAAAATCAACTGAGTTCTATGCAATTTCTCCTTTCAGTGTGATTCTGCATGTTTTCCAAAAAGTACACCAAGAACAGACCACATGTGTATTGATGTCCCAAGATGGAAAACACAAGTCTGGTGACCAGTTCTTCCCAGTATGCTGACAGCAGAACCTGTTCCCCTTCCAACAGCCAGGGATGTTCTTCTTTTTCCAAGCCATCCAGGCAAGATACATCCCCTTGTAAAAAAGGGGGAGCCTACATCTTCTGGCATGCAGAATATCAGGGAAATGCTAAGAGGAGAAGGATTGACAGATACTGCAGCAGACCTGATTTTGGAATCCTGGCGACCAGCAACTCGGGCTTGTAAATATCATAACAAAGCTGTTGCTCCAAACTTTGGACAGTCGGTTTTGGACACTTACCTTACACAAAAAAATAATGTGTCATATCTGAATTGGGTTATGTTGTATTTAGTAAGTCTTCACTGAACAATGCTTCATAAGTTTTTTGCAGACCTTCTTTTCATTGGATGAGGTATGTTGGATGTGTCTTGTCAATTGCTGTAATTGTATGTCCACTAGGTCGCTAAAGCCTCACATGATTTATCTGTATGAGAAACACATGAGAAATAATTTTATAATTAAACTAGGCTTACCCTAGGAAGTTGGTGTTCAATTACGATTAGTTTGAATCTATTGGAGGAAAGAGAAATAATGCCCCCTCCCCAATGATTTGAGACAAGCCCGATGAACATACCATAATAATAATAATAATATAATAAATAATAATAATAATGTATGGAATTTATATAGCGCTGAATCTTGTAAAGCAACAAATCAAAGCGCTCAGAAGACTTTTTTTTCTTTTTTTTTTGCGTGTGTATGCGTTTTTTAAAATTTTGTCATCTGTTCCCACCGGCACACAATGGCCTACTCTTTCGAACAGCGGAACAGGATTTAACGTGTGCACAAGATGTTCTGCATGTGTTTGCACACGGGCCTCGGTTTATAGTCTCATCCGAAGGACTTACCATCACTATTGTAAGCCTAGTGGACACATAAGCTAAATACTGACATGACTGGCTTAGAGCTAAAACTTAGAGCTAAAACACTGCTACATCTTGCGTAATTTCTCTTCCCTCCAATAAATTCAAAATAGTTCTAATTAAACTCCACCTTCCTAACCAAGCTTAGCTTAATTATAAAATTAAGCCAAAAGGTTGATGTCCCCTGCACGACCTGTTTTATTGGTCTTAGGGAATACAATAATTAAGGCACTTAGTCATTTATTTCTTTAACTTTTTAAAATTCAGATTGATGGTGTTTCACGTTTGAAGGGATCAGATGGTGCTGACTTTAAACTTGAGGAGAAAATGATTGGTAGTGCTGAAACTGAATTAGCTAACAGCCCTGGTATGGAGTGTGAGGCTATAAATAAACATGAAAGGAAATCATTCTTGGAGCTGTAAAGGTGGTAAGTTTCACCCTAAAGTTCACAAGTCAAAACCCTTTGTTCTTTCTGGCCAACTTGCAAATCTTAACACGTTTGATAATGGAAGAGAGATCAGTACTGTAGTTTAACCCTGGAGTTCACAAGTTATGGTGTGTGAGGCTCTAAACAATATCTGTGGATCGGTGGCCTTGAGGTATGAGGTAACCCGCCTAACTATATTTCTGTGTTTTCTATCGATCATTTTTGGTTTTTATCTGTTTATTTTCCCCTTCGCAATCCAGGGTAGACCATGAGGGGCACCACTGAAGATTTTGCAACTAGCTTCCTCCATTCCCAGGTTTCAGTAGAAAAATGGTTCCACTAAAGGTCAGTCCTCTCCAGGGATAGGTGAAGGTAAGTCTATGGTGGTGCTGTATATGGTTGTGTGTGTTTATTTTATTTATTTATTTTTTTAAATTTTATTTTTTAATTTATTCTTTTATATCGAGGATAATGGAATAAGCACTCATGTACTTTTTTACATCCAGTCCCCGTGTGTATGCGGTTTTGTAAATTTTGTCATCTGTTTCCACCGGCACACAATGTGTGTGTGTTTGTGTGTGTTTGTGTGTGTGTGTGTGTGTGAGGAGAGAGAGAGAGAGAGAGAGAGAGAGAGAGAGAGAGAGAGAGTTAGAGAGAGTGAGAGTGACAGACAGAGACATAGAGATATACAGAAAGAGACAATGACAATGACAAATTCTTTTATTTCGAGGATAATGAATAAGCACCCATGTGATTTTTACATCCAGTACCCGCACTTAGGAATACATTATCCTGGATATAAAAGAATATAAAAAACCCATCATATTACAATAAAGTAAACCCAGTACGAGAGAAAAAGACAAACAAAAAACCACACACAAAAACACCCCCGAAAAAATAAAAGAAAGAAAGAAACAAAACAAAAACAACAAAACAAAACAAGACACAAAAAACCCACACACACAAAAGACAAAAAAAACAAGAACAAAGAAACCAAAAGCAGGATAAAAACAGCAAAGGGGGGTGTGGGGGGGGGGGGGGAGGGCGGGGACAGCAAAACAATCCCCCCAACACCCCCCACCCCCAAAAAAAACACCTCCACAATATAATTATTTATTTATTTATTCTTTTATATCCAGGATAATGGAATAAGCACTCATGTGCTTTATTACATCCAGTCACCGTGTGTATGCGGTTTTGGGAATTTTGTCATCTGTTTCCATCGACACACAATGGCCTACTCTTACGAAAGGCGGAACAGGACTTAACGTGTGCGCAAGATGTTCTGCATGCGTTCGAACACGGGCCTCGGTTTATAGTCTCATCCGAAGGATAAAGTAGAATAAACCATAAACGTCAACAAATTCATTGTACATTTTCTTTTTAGGGACAGCAACAGCAATAATACCTCCTAAAGTCCAACCCCTCGTCCTCGTCGTGGGAGGTGGTAACAGCTATGCTGGCAAACGGGGCTCTGGTGAAGCTGCGACGGGCCTAGCAAGCCGGCAGTGGATTTCATAAACCGCTCAAGAAAGAAAAAGGAGATATAAACGGACTGATTTCAACCGTAAACAACTTGGCGAGAAAAACGGACAACGAGTAAGGAATTGTGACAAGATAGGGACTTGGAACATCTGTGGTTTGACAAACAAAGAACCTGAGCTTGTGGACTTTATGACCCAGCGTAAGATCTCTATCCTGGGTATCACTGACACTAGACTGAAAGGAACAGGTACAAAGGAAATACACTCAAACTTCGTTCTGGTTTGGAGTGGAGTGAGCAAAGACCAGAGAGCAACACATGGTGTAGGTTTCATCATACACCCAGATATGGCAAAGAGCCTAGTGAGTACGGAGCATTTTTCAGAAAGAATCACTAAAATCAGCATTAGAGAGGGCGACAGAATTATTAACTACATACAGGTTTATGCACCTTGCAACGACTCCTACTCAGATGAGGTTAAGGACTCGTTCTTCGAAAAGCTCTCTGATGTTATCAACGGTATCCCTGACAAAGAAGATCTATATGTCATGGGAGACTTCAACGGCCGGATTGGGGAGAGAAGAGCTCCATGGACAAAACATCTTGGTCCACACAGTGACCGCAGAACACCATGCAACTACAACGGCAACCTGGTACTGGAACTATGTGCGGAGCATGACCTGATAATCACCAACACCTTCTTCTAACATCGAGCTACTCAGATTTATACCTGGTACAAATGGAATGACATAAACGTCTCGTCCCAAATCGACTTTGTGTTAACAAGATCCAGCATACGGAACAAAGTTGCAGATTCAAGAGCTATCCCAAACGCTGGCCTGGTCACAGACCACAGGCCAGTCATCACAACGCTAACCACCAAGAAAAAGAGGAGGACCACCAACAGAAAAAAGCAGCCTGAAAGACTTAATATGCACAAGCTGCAGAACGAGGTCAAGTTTCAGATAGAGCACACTGTAAGAGAGAAGTTGGACTCTGTTGACACCACATCGCTGGATGCAGAGCAAATCTGGCACACTTTTAAAACCGCTGTGCAGGACTCTTTGAAAGAAGCATGTGGTGTGAAGAAGACTAGAGGAAAATACCGAAAGGCAACAGCTTGGTGGAACAAAGAATTGAAAGAAGCAATCAGAGAGAAGAAGAGTCTTTACAAGACCTGGATTAAATCAAAGAAAGAAGAGGACTACATCAAGTACAGAATTGCACGAAGACACACCAAGAAAATAGTCATAACAGCAAAGGAAAATTCATGGAGAAAATATGGAGAAGAGCTAAGTGAAAAGTGCAAAACCTCCACAAGAGAGTTCTACAAGAGTGTGAAAGCAATGAGAATGCGAGACGAACCCTTTGACCCCACCGCTGTAATCAACGATGCAAAAGGACAAGGCCTGAACGAGGAAGAAGAGATAGTGAAAAGATGGAAAGAGTACTTCAAGAAACTGCTCAACCCTGCAGGACAACAGGCACAGAACACCCAGTTCCAGTTCACCCCCAACTACCCAGACCACTCAGAACCTACCATCTTGGAGAGTGAAGTCAGAAGAGCAGTGAAGACCAGCCCTAAAGGGAAAGCAGCAGGTGACGAATGGCATAACAACTGAAGCCATCCATGCATGTGGGGAAACAGGTATAATGTGGCTCACCACCATCTTCAAAAAAGCTTGGGAGGAGAGGAAAGTACCAGAGGACTGGCAGAATGCAATAGTAGTGCCAATTTGGAAGAAGGGCAGCAAGAAAGACTGCAGTAACTACAGAGGCATATCACTCCTCAGCCATGTAGGGAAAATGTATGCAAAGATCCTAGACCAGCGCACTAGAACAAAAACGGAACATCTCCTTAGTGATGCTCAGTTTGGATTCAGGAAAGGAAGAGGGTGCACAGATGCAATCTTTGCTCTCAGACAGCTGTGTGAGAAGGCGATCGATTACAACCGAGATATCCACCTTATCTTTGTAGATCAAGAGAAGGCTTTTGACCGAGTAAACAGAGACAAGTTGTGGAAGGTGCTGGAGCAGTATGGCGTGAAGGGGCAGCTGCTGGACAACATCCGAGCTATCTATGCCAACAGCAAGAGCGCAGTCCGCACGACCAGTGGAACATCTGACTGGTTCCCAGTTACATCCGGGGTGAGACAGGGCTGTTGCCTCTCCCCTCTGCTCTTTGTCATTTACATGGACCAGATTGCAAAGGAGGCCAACCCAGATCCTTAGGCACTCAACGAACTCATGTTTGCTGATGACCAGGCAATAATACATAGCAAGAAGGCACAGCTCCAGGAGCACACAGATCAACTCAACAGCACCTGCCAGGCCTATGACATGAAAATCAGTGTCAGTAAGACCGAGGTCATGACAGTCAGCAGGAGACCACACACTCTGGACATCAATATCAATGGATCCCAGTTAAATCAAGTCAGCGAATTTAAATATCTGGGCAGTGTATTTGCAGAGAACGGAAGATTAGACCGTGAAATTGAAACAAGATGTCAGAAGGCTAATGCGGTCAGTTACCAGCTCACCCCTTTCCTGAAACATCCCAGCATCCCCATGGACACAAAGGCAAAACTGATTAACACCATCTTCCTGCCAACGCTCACGCACCAGTGTCAGACATGGCCCCTCACAAAGGCCCTCAGACGTAAACTAGTCACGTGTGAAATGAAATGCCTAAGAAGAAGACCGGAAGAGACAAAATCAGAAACGAAGTCATCAGAGACATGGTAGGTGCAACACCAGTCCTACAACACATCGACCAGCAGAGGATCAAGTGGTTCGGACACCTGACACGGATGCCTCACAACCAGCCAGCTCTTCGGGCCTACAACACCCGGCACTCAGGATGGAAAGCCAAAGGACGACCAAGAAGAAGATGGAGTGATTCCATGGCCGACACCCTAAAAGCCCATGGCATGTCCCTCTTCCAGGCTACACGCCTCGCTGCCAACAGACAGCTATATCTCCCCGCGACACCTCCGAGTATAAGCGGAAGACAAAAGTAAGTAAAGTAAGTAAGACAGCAATAATAGACTACACAAAAACAAATGTGATACAAGCAGACTTTAGGAGAGTATGCAAGAGAAAGTGAGAGAGAGAGAGGGGGAGAGAAAGTGAGAGAGAGAGGGAGAGAAAGTGAGAGAGAGAAGGTGTCTCACTGACTGGCATGCATTCACAATTAAAGCAGGTAAAACTTAGATTGTAAAATTGTTTTCTTTCAAAAGTAAAGAAGAACAGAATGAAAACAATAATAATTAGAACAGTGTTGGTAAGAAAACAAAAAAAGAAAAACTTCTTTATCCATCAAATCAATAAACATGTGACAATGTTTCCTTAGGGATACAGGAGCAAAATAAGGAAACCAATCAAGCGACAAAATGATTAATTAACCCACCAAAAAAACAAAAAAATCGCCAATAATAGCTCACTCACTCACTCACTCATCCCTTGGTCGGGACGACCATTGGGGTACCCGCACGGACGCTGCAAGTGGACCGCCAAATGGTTCTGTCCTGGGCTGCTTTGAGGAGGTTTGGTACAGTGAGGCCGGTCCACTCCTTGATGTTGGATATCCAGCTTTTGCGTGGTCGTCCCTGCCTCCTTGCTCCTTCCACCATTCCCTGCAGGACTGTCTTTGACAGGCTGTTATGCCTTGTTGTGTGGCCAAACCATTCAGTTTCCTCCGTTTGACTGTATCTAGCAATGGTTCTTGTTTGCCAGCCAGTGCCTCGATCTGCTGCCAGACGTAGTCATTGGTTTTACGGTCTCTGTAGGTGATGTTCAGATCCGCCTGAGGCACTTCATCTCAAAGGCTTGAATGCGACGTTCTAAATCGGCAGTAAGTGTCCATGCTTCACAGCTGTACAAGGCAATGGATGTGACGAGTGCCTTGTAGAGTCTGACCTTAGTGTGGGTTCTGATGTTGTGGTTTCTCCACACTTTCGCCAGCTTAGTCATGGAGGAGAGTGCCACAGCAAGTCTGATCTTCACCTCCTGTGTGCTCGTGCCTTCTTTGGTGATGACTGCTCCAAGGTACTTGAAAGTTTCCACCTCCTCTAGTGTCTCGCCACTCATCTTGATGCTGGTGGGAGTGGTCGGTGTGGTACTGTTCACTAGGATCTTGCTCTTTTCCGTGCTGATCTCCATACCGTGGGCATTGGCTGATGTTTCCAGTCTGGTGGTGAGATCCTGGAGTTCTTCTTCACTGCGGCCCATGAGATCAATATCGTCTGCGAATCGAAGATTGCAGACTGGCCTTCCTCCTATTGTGATTGTGGTCTTGAAGTCAAGGAGGGTTTCCTGCATGATGTTCTCCAGGAACACGTTGAAAAGAACGGGGGATAGCGGGCAGCCTTGTCGAACTCCAACTGAAGTCCGGAAGAACTCAATGACACACACCACTGTAGATCTGAGAACACTATTGTGTGAAATCGGCCGCAAACAAAACGGACTTGATGAAGCTACAAAGCAACATATTTCAAACCTAGGTATTCATCGCAGAAAAACCAGAAGAGGAACACGTGCAGGCAGACGTCATCGCCTGCAGTGTACCCGGCCTCTACGTGTCTCCCCCCTCACCTCTGACGTCACTTCCGTAACCACTGACCACGCTGCCTCATCTCCCCGTGACATGCTTCCCCCTGTTATTGATTTATCTTCTATGTGTGAAAAGACTTTTCTTGATTGTAATGTGCTTCATGCTGTGTACAAAGTTTCAGATCCCCTGCCTGACTCAGTTCCTTTACCACCCTCCACACCTGACTCATCATGTAAACTCTTGTCTGTTCTCCCACTGTCTACTAATCTGCCATCGCCTTCATCTTCTTCCTCAGATCCTTGTCCTAACTCACCACTTTCTCCTTCAACCTCTCCGTCTCCTTCAAATATTCTTCACATCTGTCTGCACAATGTACAATCTGTTTGCCCAGATGGAAAGGCTGATTTCCTTTCCGATTTTATCTCTGAAAAAAACCTAGATTTAACTTTTCTCACAGAAACATGGTTTAAAACAACAAGGCCATGAACCTATGATAAAACAGCTAACACCACCTGGCTATAAGACTCTTTCCTTCCCCCGACTCTCCCGAGGATGGCATCGCTGTCGTTTACAAGGACACGCTGCATCCGGCTCTTTCTTTCTGCCACTCCCTCCCTTTCTCACCGGAATCTTTCGAAGTCTGTGAACTCAACCTCACCTTACCCGGCCATTCTATTACTTTCTGCTGCCTTTACCGCCCACCTCCCAGCCGTAAAAACATCTGACATCTTCCCTTTTTCATCAAGAATTCCAATCTCTCCTTGATCACTACAGCCTCTCTCCCAAGAAACTTATCATTCTTGGCGACTTTAACTTCCACTTTGACAACCAGTCTTCTCCTGACGTCAAGCGTCTTTCTCTTTGTCTAACTACTCTCTGTCCCAGCTGGTAAATGAAGCTACACACAGATCGGGTCATATTTTAGATTGGCTCATCACTGATGTTTCACTAGATCTCATCAGGTCTGTATCCGTCACTGATGAACTGCTTTCTGACCATTCTGCCATTCTTTTCTTTCTCAACATTGCAAGGCCTATTAAAAAGAAAAAGTGCATCACCCGTCGCAATCTCAAGTCCATAGATATCCAAACTTTCTCTACCCAAGCTGCTGAACACCTATCACAAATCCCTGACCACACTGACCCGTCTAAACACTACAACACTGTTCTTGGCCAACTGCTCGATGAGCATGCGCCTCCCACCGACCTCATTCTTCCTGATAGGCCCTGCGCCCCATGGTACACCCATGATATCCTGGTCGCAAAACGCAAACGCCGACAACTCGAGCGACAATGGCGTAAAACAAAAACTGAAATAAATAAGCAACTCCTTCGAAAACAAATCAACAAAGTCAAAACCTTAATCCATTCAGCAAAGCCAAAGTATTACTCTGCTCAAGTTCTTGATGCTACGTCATGAAATCTCTCTTTTCCCTCACCTCAACTCTTCTGGGATCCGCAAAGGCAAGCCCTCTACCCACTGTTCACAGCCCTTCCGAACTTCCTGCTATATTTTCTTCATTCTTCTCTGACAAAGTCCGCAACATTCGCTCCAGACTGGATCAGACTTCTTTCCAACCCGCACCTCCTGATCCCCAATTCACTGGCATTCCTCTCATTTTCTTTCATCCAACAAGTGAGAATGAAATCAAGACAATTCTGAAAGAAATGACAATAAAATCATGTGATCTCGATCCTATACCTGCTTCTCTTCTCACTCAGTACATTCCACAGCTCATACCCACTATCACGAAAATAGTAAGCTCATCTCTTCTCTCAGGAATTTTTCCATCAGATCTCAAAACTGCTATAGTTACACCTCTACTCAAAAAGCACGACCTCGACCCTAACATTCTGAAGAATTACAGGCCTGTTTCTAACCTACCTTTTATCTCTAAAGTCCTTGAAAAAGTTGTTCTGAAACAACTCAATAGCCATCTTCATTCCAACAATCTCCTTCCCCCTTTTCAGTCTGCCTATCGTGCCAACCACAGCACCGAGACCACCCTAGTCCACACCTTCAACACGCTTTTGCACGCTTCTGACTCAGGAAAAATATCCCTTCTCACTCTCCTCGACTTGTCTGCAGCCTTTGACACTATAGACCACTCAATTCTTCTCTACCGTCTCCAGAACACGTTGTGTATTAAAGACACAGCCCTCACCTGGTTCAGTTCATACCTTACAGACCGATTCCACACAGTTACAGTAAATAAGATTCAATCAGCACCTGCCAAACTGGAATGTGGAGTCCCACAGGGTCAGTTCTCGCCCTGTTCTTTTCACTCTCTACACTGCCCCACTTTCACATATAATAGACCGTCATCAAATCAGCCATCATTTTTATGCAGACGACTCTCAGATTCTTAGCAGTGAAACTCCCGAAAACCTGCCTTCCCTCTTGACAAATATTCCTGCTGCCTTCAAGATATCCAAAACTGGATGATAGAGAACAAGTTACAACTAAATGCAGATAAAACCGAAGCCATGCTTATAGGGACCAAACACAAACTCTCTTCCATAACAACAGCTTCAATAGAATTCGGCAATACGTCCTGTCCCTCTATCCACTGTAGTGAAATATCTAGGGGTAGCTATCGATAACACGCTCTCCATGCAAAAATTCATCACCCAAACCTGCCAGTCGTGCTACTATCAATTACGGCGCATTAGTGCAGTTCGAAAGTATCTGTCCACTGATGCAACATCCAAACTAGTCACGTCTCTCATTCTCTCACGTCTGGACTATTGCAATTCCCTCCTGGCTGGTCTGCCAGCATCATCTATCCACCCTCTTCAACGTATACAAAACTCTGCAGCTCGACTAGTCCTCAGAAAGAAAAAATCTGAGCACATTACTCCTCTCTTGCGATCTCTCCACTGGCTGCCTGTGCCACAGAGGATAAACTATAAGATCTGTACCCTCTGTTACAAAAGTCTCCACAAAACGGCACCTTCCTACCTCTGTGAATGTCTTCATTTGTACACTCCTTCTCGTTCCCTCCGCTCTGCTGCAGATACCTTGTGCTTAAGAATACCTAGATTCAACCAGTCCACTGTTGGCCGTCGCTCTTTCTCTGTTTCTGGTCCAGTGATTTGGAACGACCTCCCTCTCTCCCTTCGTCAAAAGCCTACTTATGATGCTTTTAAATCCAGCCTAAAGACGCATTTATTTCAAACCTAAGATTCTCTCCTCTTGTTTCATCTCATCTCTGTCCCTGCCCTCAATAACCAACTCCCCCCCCCCCCCCCCATTAGCCTGCCCGAGTGTACAACTTGTGTGTGTGTGTGTGTGTGTGTGTGTGTGGGCGCGCGCGCGCGTGTGTGTTTACATTTGTATTTGTAAAAAACTGTTAATTGTGCGCGTGTGTGTGTTTACATTTGAATTTGTAAACATCTATTAATCGTAACTGGCTGCATGGGAAAGAATAGGATGAATGAGAGCGCTTTGATTTGTTTTTTTTGCAAGATTTAGCGCTGTATAAATTCCATGTATTATTATTATTATTATTATATGTGGTAGAACCAGCTGAGATTTGTTATTCCTAGAACTTTGTGGTGAGATGTTTGTTCAATTACTTCCTTTTGAATTTGTATTGGGTGAAATTTATGAGGTAGATTTTGTCTCTTTTGTCTGGTGGTGAGAAGCATGCATTTTTTTTTTGGGGGGGGGGGGATGTATAGCCATGTGGTTTAGTTCAGTCCATTCAACAAGATCATCGGCGCTTTTTTGCTATATATTTAAGAGGATAAATGTTGTCATGGCTCTTGTGTATGGCTGTGTCATCAGCAAATAGTTCCCATTTGGATCAAGTATGGAGAGGAAGGTCATTTACTAGTAACGAAAAGAAAATTGGTCCTAGTATGGATCCATGTGGTACTCTGAAATAAATAGATTTCAGATTGGATGTGACTATTGAGAGACACACTGTTGTCTGTTTTTAAGATAGGAAGCAAGTAGCTCTAGAGTGTTTTTAGAGAGATTATATAGGTCTAGCTTTCTGATGAGAAGTGTGTAGTCAATTGTATCAAATGCTTTTTTGAAGTCTATGAATAATACTTCACAACATTTATTGTCATTAATGTTTAATAGCCAATTTTCTATGAGATTAGTCAGTCAGCATGACATGAAAGGTTTTGTCTAAATCCAGACTGATTAGGTTGAAGTAGGTTGCTAGTATCTAAATGATGGACTAAGTGTTTATTTATGTTTTTCCAAGGGTTTTGAAAGGATGGATATTATGGCAATATGCCTGTAATTTGAGGGATCTGTGGTGTCACCAAACTTATAGATGGGGATTAACTTAGTAGTTTTTAAGGTATTGGGGAAATAGTTGTTATGAAAACATTATATATATATATATATATATGTATATTATATATATATAATATATATATATATATGTATTATATATTATATATATATATATATATATATATATATATATATATATATATATATAGTCAATATTTCTGCTGTCTATTCCATCAATATCTCATGTTCTTGATTGTTTCAGGTGAGTTAGATAATTATAGACCTCAGGAACAGGAATAACTGGTATGTGAAATTTTGAAGGATCCTGCTTTTCTTGGCAATACTATTTTGCTTTATTGAAGTCATTGGATTTTCAAATATCATTATTGATAACATTAGTAGAAACGTTAATGAAGTGATTGTTAAGTTGTTTAGCAGTAACATCTCTGATTACATTTCATTGGAAAGATGATTGATTGTTTTGTTATTTAATTTATAGCCCACTACACAAGTTTTGAGTTTTGTTTGGAAGATAGTAAATCTGGGAAGTATTTCTTTTCTTTTCTTGGCCTTTCTGTGAGTTTATGGTATTTCTTAAGTGGTTTGATTCTTCATGATATTTATGCTTTTTTAAATGATATCTAAGATAACATGCTTCCTGTAGTTCCTTAGTGAGCCAAGGTGGTTTGGGGACATGTTTGACCCTAATGATTTTAAGTGGAGCATGTTTATTATAAATTTTGGTAAAAGTTTTTATCCAAAACTCGATGGCTAAGTCTGGATCAGTAATGATGAAAGTATTGGAGAGCACAGAAGTGCTTAATTCTTGGAGAAAAAGCTGTGCATTAAATTTTGCCAAAGATGAATAAGTTATGGTTTTATGGCCAGGTTTGGGATTTTTGTTCCCCTTTTTTGACCATGTGGTACAGACTGGGTAGTGATCACTGTAGTTAGGACTAGGATACACGACTCCCTGATGTTTTAAGGGTTTGAAACGTAGACTTGATCAATTATTGTGCTTGAATTTGATGTGACTCTCGTGGGTACACTAACTAGTTGATGAAGGTTGAATGAATTCATAACTTGAGTCCATTGATTAGTTACTTTTGCTCGATCAATATTGCAATCACCTAGTAGTATTATTTCCTTAGATTCTAAGAGGACTACGTTCATTACAGAGTCAAACTTGTATATTTATTTTGTTTCTTTCTGATGGATTCCTGTAGCAGAACCCCATTATAATAAGAGGCGCACCTTGCATGGAGACTTCAAATCAGATGGATTCTATATC
>CM054165.1:17661036-17683536 GCA_028751875.1 Rapana venosa | reverse complement strand
TGGTGTTGCCCCAGGTCAACACCACACGCCCTCCAACGACGTCCCGCAACTCCACCCCAAGCTTTGAACCATCACCGAGGCGAATGTAGGCAAACGAATCTGAGGTCACATGAACCAGAGATGGACACGAATCAGGGCAATTTTTTTTTAATTGCGATAGTCATAGGACAACTGGAGATGACGTAATCTACGGAATCAGTCTGGAAAGTGACATATGCTTTAAGATACTTGACAGTGGTTGTACTCGTACGCTTAGTATCATAATTATACACCTGGCCGTCAACCAAAGGGCCGAGAGATACAGACTGCCTGGCAATGTGTTGGGTCAGGTAAATTTGAAAATCCAACACCCTCTCTAGAACTGCAATCCAGTAAGTGGTATGAAGCTTTACTGACGTGGTCCCATGCGTTTCCAGGTGAAGCCACAGCACCCTCCCTCCCCAGTAATAAGGTATGCCGGCGGAGGGTTGTAAAGTTCCCTTTGTATTTATGGTATTCGAACCTGCTATCCTTAAAGTCAACCAAGGCGCTAAAATCGGGGCCATGGCGGCTGGTACCCTTTATTTTTTTGTTGTTGGTTCCTTTTCCTCTATGCCCATGTATTTGTTTCCCTATCAGAGTGGCTTTTCCCAACAGAACTTTGCCAGGGACAACTCTCTGGTTGCCATGGGTTCTCTTATGTGCGCTAAATGCGTGCTGCACTCTGACAGCGGTTTATTGTTTCTTCCAACAGATTAGCACCCAGACCACTACTCATGGTCTGGTGGTGACGATGGGGGGTGGGGGGTGAGAGGGGGGTGGCAGTTTCAGGCACAATCAAACCACCATACACATGGAGTCAGACTTTCCCCAGCTTTCTAAGCAGATGCCTCCCATCTAGATCAGACCAACTTTTGATGACATGTTCTTTAATCCTAACATGGGCAACAGCAAGATAGCTCTAAGCTAGTAATAATTATAATAAATGGAATTTATATAGCGCTATATCTTGCAAACACAAATCAAAGCGCTTGGATTCATCTTACTTCCTGAGTCAGAAGCGTGTAGAAGCGTGTTTAAACGTGTGGACTAGGGTGGTTTCGGTGTTGTGGTTGACACGATAGGCAGACTGAAAAGGGGGAAGGAGATTATTGGAATGGAGATGGCTGTAGAGTGTTTCAGAACAACTTTTTCAAGGACTTTAGAAATGAACGGTAGGTTAGATACAGGCCTATAGTTCTTCAGAGTGTGAGGGTCGAGGTCGTGCTTTTTGAGTTGGGGTGTAACTATTGCAGTTTTGAGAGCTGTTGGGAAAGTTCCTGAAAGAAGTGATGAGTCTACAATTTTTGTGATGGTGGGTATAAGCTGTGGAAGGCACTGATTCAAAAAGAAAAGCAGGCACAGGATCAAGATCACATGGTTTTATTGTCATTTCTTTCAGAATTGTCTTGATTTCATTCTGGTTTGTTGGATGAAAGAAAAGGAGAGGAATGCCAGTAAGGCTGCACACCGGTATTAAAAAATCACTCTTTTCCTTCTGTTTTTCTATGTAACTCTTATATTCATACCGCACGTACTAAGGCATCCACAGAAATAAAAACAATTTTTTGTGAAAGACTAGCCTCTGACTCAAAACTCATGTGATTTTGAACAAATTTGGTATGTTTGAAATTTTTTAAATTTTTCAGCAAACACTGTACCCCCTCAGTCCTTTGTCGTCTGCTAGCTTCCTTACCGCAATATGCATACGCGGGTTCAACGCTGTAGGAATACAGGCAAACCTCATTTGATGATTATTTCCAACTTTCTCGTGACTACCTGGTATTGCTCTATGTCCTCAATCCAAAAAACAAGTGCACAGTCCATTTTTTCATGCTTAAAAAATCTGTGAAAATCACCAACTTTTTCCCCACTCCACTCTATAGAAGATACTACGTGACCCCTAAATTAATACCGGTGTGTAGCCTAAATTGGGGATCAGGAGAGGCAGGGTGGAAAAAAGTCTGATCCAGTCTGGAGGGAATGTTGGGGACTTTGTCAGAGAAGAATGAAGAAAATATAGCACGAAGTTCAGAGTGGCTGTGAACAATAGGCAGAGGGCTTGCCTTTGCAGATCCGAGGAAAGTTGAGGTGAGTGAAAAAAAGAGATTTCATGGACATGGCATCAAGAACTTGAGCACAGTAATACTTTGTCTTTGCTGAATGGATTAAGGTTTTGACTTTGTTTTTTTGTTTTCGCAATAGCTGTTTGTTTATCTCAGTTTTTGTTTTTTGCCACTGCCGCTCTAGTTGTCGGCGTTTGCGCAGGATATCAAGAGTGTACCATGGAGCGCAGGGCCTGTCAGGCAGGAAAAGGTCAGTGGGAGGTGCATGTTCATCAAGCAGTTGGCTGAGAACATTATAATAGTGTTTAGAAGGGTCAGTGTGGTCAGGGATTTGTGATAGGCCTTCAGCAGCTTGTGAAGAGAACTTTTGAATGTCAATGGCCTTGAGATTGCGACAGGTTACATGTTTTTTCTTTTTGATAGGCCTTGCGATATTGAGAAAATAGAGAAGAATTGAAGAATGGTCAGAAAGCAGTTGATTAGTGGCAGATACAGATGTGACACGATTTTGCATATACCGCTGTTTAACCCCCATTAATGCAGCAGCTTTCTAACTTCCAGGATTGTTGTTGTTGTTTCCCATTCACCAGTTTAACTATAATGCCCTGGGGGTCACCCAGAATATGGACTCTGACTCACTCATCCCACTGCACTTGGGAATGCTTTTGAGATTGAAATTGCACTCTGGATGAGATGTTTGGGTGTTTGACTGATTTTAAGTACCTCACTACCATAGTAGCCATACTCTGACTTCAAAGAAACTCCAAGGATGATGTATAAACATGACACTAGTGTCTATGCAATTTTAAAATCGTCATCTGCTTCTATCAGCACACAATGGCCCACACTTCAGATAGACGAAACTGGTTCAATGTTATGCATGACAGGACCTCAGTTTATATAGTCTCATCTGAGGGACTTTCTGGGAATGGAATCGGCTGATGTTAACCCAAGGGGAAAAGTCTTCTTGAACTGGTGTCTCTGTTGTGGCTCAAACTCAGGCTTTCAGATCGTGTGCTCAACACTCTAACCGCTAGGCTATACTGTCCCCAAGTCTGTTTAAATCATTGATTCCTATGAGGGTGGCTTCTTTGTAGGACACAATTTTACCAGATGCAACTCCTTTTGCTACCACAGAATTGTAGCTTTCTTTATGTTTAGGTATTCTTATTTGAAGTTCTTGCACCTAGATCACCATTCTTTCAAAACTAGACAAAACTTTGATTTTTCTTTTTTCCCCACCATGAAGGTGGGCCTAGTTGACATCCAGTAGTCAAGTAGCAGTTGGGAAAATGGCATATCTGTGTTGATTCAGCAAAAGATTCACCATGTCCACTGTTTGTCTATAAGGTAAAAGGTAAAGGAGTCCCATAACCTATTAGGTCGTAGGGGAGCGAGGAGTCAGAGACCTCACTTCTCTAGGGCTAGCACATTGAGGGCGGCGCCCATCTCCTCTCCCTCGCTGCTTTACCTTCCCTGACCCTAAAGAGGGCAGGTACCCATTTACAGCTGGGTGAACTGGGGGAACTGTACTGAAGCCAAGGCGCGCAAACGGTCACCCATCCAACCGGTAACCACGCTCGAAGCTGCTTAACTTTGCTGGGGGAAAGCGAGTGCTCCGACCACTGAGCTATCCCGTCCCGTTTGTCTATATCTTCGTTTATTTACTTTTCCCCCATGGGAATGCCGCTATGTCAGTATAGGAATTCTCTCTTTTCTACGCCTGTCTTTGTTTCTGTCTCGTTTCTTTCCTTCCTGTCACCTTATTCCTGTCTATGTTCTGACTTCACAATCCATTCTCCTGCCTTTTCTTCCAAAAAGACTTCAAAGATGACAGTTCTCTCCCATGCCAAAGTTCCATGTGCTTGGTCTGACTTGTCAGGTGCTTAATGGCAGCACAACGTATTTTCACTCATATGGTTGCTGTCTGAGCGTCCGACAATGACAAAGAATAAGTTTATCAATTTACTTGGCAGTGCTTATAAAAATGTGTTAAACCTTATCCTAAAGTCATAGTATTTTACTTCTTCTCCTGCTTGACTTTCATCCAATCCTGCTTATGACTGTGACAGGAATCCAAGGGATAAAAAAATTTGGAGAGACATTCAGGATGAGTGCAGTTCTATCAGAAGCAATGAAAATAACCTTATAAGGCGACTTTGATATCGAACTAGCCTTCAACTGTATTTTTATTTAGATACATTTTAAACTTCATGGGAGCTTATTCCATAAATCGCTACCTGAATATAAGAAGCTTGTTTTGTAAAGATTATTTTTGGGTCTCGGAAAAGGTAGTAGGTAATTGGGCCTGTGCTAACTAACTTTGAAGCTATTCATGATCTTTGGAGGGGAATTTCCATTGAAAACTCTGTATAAATATAGCTTTATTTAAATACAGTCTGTTGTGTAAGGTTAGAATACTTCTTTGCTTATAATTGTTGATGGTTGGGGAGCTTGGTTTTGATAGGTCGTTTTAGTGCTCTTTTACATAGCTGATTAATGAATTTCAAATTTGTTTCACTGAAGCTGTCCGAAAATAGATGAAGCCTGTGATAAGAAGAATATGGCGAAAAAAGAGTTTGCATAAATATTTATTCAAAAAGTGTTTTATCTTTGATAACTGAAGTAGCTTGTTAGCAAGACATTTTCCTAGTGCCATCACATAGCACCAAAAATGTTGTGTGAGTTAACTTCTTCAATATTTTTTAAATCTATCAACAGAGGTTGGAATTTATTTTTCATTTTTTGGTCTCCTTAGGATTTGATAGTACGTACATTTACTTGTGCATTTAAGGACATATGGTTTAATCGAGTCCAAGTAATAAATCTGTCAATACCGTTTTGAAGTTTGAGTGTTAATCTGTGAGGGTCAAAATCAGTACAATAGATGGATGTGTCTTCAGCAAACATTTCACAGCTACATTCTTGAAATGAGGTAAAATCCTTTACTTAGATGGGGAAGAAAAGAGGACCAAATACTTACCCTTATGGTACTCCATGTTTAATAAATATTAGTTTAGTTCTTATGTTTGATTATTTGCAGTTACTAGCTGCTTCCTGTCTGACAAAAACGTTTTTAAAAATTTATCCTTTCTTGTGTTAATTTATACAAGTGAAGTTTGCACAATAGCAAAGAGGGATTAATTACATCAAACGTTTTTTCGAAGTCAACAAAAAGAAGACCTTATATTTATTTTCATTTATATTCTGTAGGAGACTGTCCGTAAATTGAGTAAGAACTGTATGACAGGAATAGTTTTTTTTATGAAAAACTGACTGATCTTCATTTATTATAAATTTTTTTTATAAAGTAGGAATATACAGATATTTGGATATGTTTCTTAATGGGTTTAGATAAGACAGACAGAATGGAATTGATCTGTGATTTGAAGGTTAAAAAAAATTAATCTGATTTGTGGACTGGTATGACTTTTGCTCTTGTAAACATGAGAGGAATATAGTTTTTCTCTATGCAGAAATTAATATGTCACTGTTTGAACTACAACTGGACCAGAAAGCTTAAATATTCTCCCATCCAGATTGTCTAGATCACGTGTTCTGGATTTTGTTTGGAGAATTAGACTTACCAGCTCGTATATCATTATCACTGGCAGTAGTTCGAATGGGAATTTATTTGGTTTTGTTTGGACATAATTAATGTTCTAAGTGATGTATGTAGATCGTTGTCGCTTAACTTGTTATATTATATAACTGTAGTAGCCATGATTGTTTGAGGAGGGGTTGTTCAATTCATCAGCTGATATGTCTTTAACTCTGTGTGTGTGTGTGTGTGTGTGTGTGTGTGTGTGTGTGTTTGCGTGTGTGGTGTGTTTTATTTATTTTAATTTTATTCTTTTATATCGAGGATGATGGAATAAACACTCATGTGCTTTTATACATCTAGTCCCCGTGTGTATGCTGTTTTGTAACTTCTGTCATCTGTTCCCACCGACCCACAATGGCCTACTCTTACGAAAAGTGGAACAGGATTTAACGTGTGCGCAAGATGTTCTGCGTGCGTTCGCACACGGGGCCTCGGTGTATAGTCTCCTCCGAAGGACTTTTGGGGAGTGTGGAGTCTGCACTGACGTTATCTCCAGGGGAAAATATCCCCTTGAACGGAACCGAACCCGGTCGTCAGATTGCCAGCGCAAATGTTCTGACCACTAGGCTATATACAAGTGAAAAAGCAAGTAAACAAACAAAACAATAAATGATATGAAGAGAGAGAGAGAGAGAGAGAGAGAGAGAGAGAGAGAGAGAGAGAGAGAGAGAGAGAGAGAGAAGCAAAAATAAAACCAAAACATCCATTGCCTATTCCAGTGGCTTTCACGGCCTTCATGTCAGCAACGACGGTTGAGATGAAAACCGACCAGCCTTTCATTTTCGAAGCTGTTACAACTAACATCGGCAATGCCTACAACAAAAATACAGGCACCTTCGTTGCTCCCTGCGACGGCGTCTACATGTTTTACTTCATCATGAGGAAGACTAAGGGTGTGGGCAGCGTGCAAGCCCAGATCATGAAGGAAACGCAGGAACTGGGTGTGACCTCTGCAGATGGCAAGGTATGTGATGACGGCTCTGCTCTGGCCACCACCCATTTGAACAAAGGGCAGAAGGTCTTCGTGAAGAGTCGACATCACAATGTCCGTGTGTATGGGAACTTCTCCACCAGCTTTTCAGGGTTCATGATATGGGCTGATTCGTAAAAGAAAGCTGTGTCTTGTGGCATAGTGTCAGTTTGTTGTTGGCTATTAATTTTCTTTTCAGTTGTTGTTGTTCTGTTGTTGTTATTGTTGTCGTATTAGCTTGTTTAGGGTTTAACAAGTTTCAAATCTTCTTGCTTCTTTATCAAATGTGGTTCATTCTTACCCCATCATCCACAAGCTTAAAGTGTCGTAGCACGAGATGCAAACCTGTTTGCACTGAGTGTTTGCATAGATCTGTACTTTTAATCGTATTAAAGGTTTTATGGAGGTGACAGAGATATCTTGAAAATTATTGAGAGGCGCAGTAGTAGATTGAAAATGACTTCATTCAGTTTTTTCCGGGTGGGTGGGGTGGGAGGGCGTGTATTTGTCCTATTTGGAGCACTATACTGTATTTCTTATCAACAAGTAAAGTATGTTTGGCTTTTTTTGGTGAAAATGTGAATGAACTCAAATAGCTAAACTGCTGTGTGCTTTGTAGTTTTGATGCTGTGTACATTGATTCACAGGAATGGTGTAGAGCTCACATAACCAATCCAAGGTCTGTAGATTTTCAATAGAAGTTATTATTAATTTTCATCCCAAGCAATAACAATTGTAAACGATTGTAAAGACAAGAAATCCCAATGCTATTTAGGGGATATGTTGAAATATCAAAACAAGTAACTGGCATCCTAAAACATCCGAACAATCCTTTAAATGACCCCACAAGGTTTTATTTCTCAAGCTGTGTTAACATCACAAAAACAGCAACTACTAAAGCTA
Source organism: Rapana venosa (assembly GCA_028751875.1). Lineage (NCBI taxonomy): Eukaryota > Metazoa > Mollusca > Gastropoda > Neogastropoda > Muricidae > Rapana > Rapana venosa. Next base: position 17,675,975 of record CM054165.1, on the reverse strand, counting down.
TTCAGTGACCTCATTAAACTGTTATTCATAGTCAAATGAGGTACATGCCAACATGTCTCTGTCCCTAAAAGTGTTCAGATAGTATCACAGTACAAGTGTACTACACGCTGTGCTTTCACTCCATTTTGCAGTGTTCACTTTATTTTTGGACATAAAGCGCTCCACTAACGTTGCCAGGCCCACACAATGCCCTATTCCATTCCCTTCCCAAAATGTTGTTTACAGGGATCTGTTGAGAAGTGTTCACCAGCCAGAGTTGCATAACGTTTTCCTCAACTTCTGGATTGAATCTTTTGGTGTACAGCACTTCATGCCTGTGACAGGACACTGCATATCAAACCTGCAATACTGCCAACAGTTCTGGCTTTTCTGTGGAGCCAGACTGAGTAAGAAATTCCTTCAAGTATGGTGATCATCATGGAGCCAGACTGAGTAAGAAACTCCTTCAAGTATGGTGATCATCATGGAGCCAGACTGAGTAAGAAACTCCTTCAAGTATGGTGATCATCATGGAGCCAGACTGAGTAAGAAACTCCTTCAAGAATGGTGATCATCATGGAGCCAGACTGAGTAAGAAACTCCTTCAAGTATGGTGATCATCATGGAGCCAGACTGAGTAAGAAACTCCTTCAAGTATGGTGATCATCATGACGTCCTTCTTAGCCACTGAGCTCATCCTGAATCTCAGGACACACTATCCTCAAACGACATAGAAACAGACACAAAATAGCAGCTGTGATCACCAAGTCTTAAGTAGGTGATGTGTATACTAGCTCAGAACAGGCACTACTGATCACCACCAAAACAACTCAGCAGCACTGCAGGGCTCTTATAGCTGGTGGCTTGGTGGCAGCCTATCATAGCTAAGCGCCTTGTAGACTTCTTTCCCTTAGGGTTTGAGGTGGCAAACCTGGGATGGCTGGTGTGGAGAGATTTTTATGAGTGGCTTGGGATCAACAGGACAGGGACGTTACAGATGATGAGGCAGCAAAGAAAACCACAAAAAAACACCAAAAAAACAAACAAACAATCTGAAAAAATGATAAAAAGAAGGCCCCTCATCAATAAAACAAAACAAAACAAGCACAACCCAAGCCTGTAATCACCACAAGAATAGGGAATGTTGGTCTTGGAATTTTAGAGTTTTTTTCTGGTATATTATGGTCCTTTAGTCTGAAAATGACTACAGCAGGGCTTCAGTGGCAGTCTACTTTGATTTCAGACTCTATGCAGAGATGCACGTACACAACATTTCAAACCATTGCTCAGTGTCTACCAGGTCCCTAAGATACAGCATATCTGCTGTGTGGCTGGGCCAGAAATGTTGAGCAACATTTTGAAAGAGGTTTCTGGAAAGTGGGTTATGCAGATTGTGTTTTCCAGTTTTCCTATTAAAGGCCTATCTCAACCTCTTCCTTAGTTTTGTGTAGAATCTGGAAAAGCACAGGGTGCATGCTCGGACAGGCACACATGCAACGTGTATCTGTATATGTCAGTGCTTGCATGCACCAATCGTGTATTCATGCATACTTATATTGAAGCCGAAACAGAATATTAGTTTATGGTAAATAAATTAACTGTTTTCAGTGATGCAGTTGCAGATGTTAAAATTAGAAGGTCATGACAAGGATGTACACAGTCTAGAGCTTCCCCCTTCCTGTTATTCTTATGGCGTATTTCTGCAAATGGGATTTCATTTTTCAGTTGACTGCTTTTGAAATAACTTTCTGCGGTGAAAGAGATATGATTAAAGCATTAAGTGAATACAGTGTTATTGGTGTGTGTGTGTGTGTGCACATATGCGAGTGCGTGCATATGTCTATCTCTGTCTATATAATTATGTCTGTCTCTCTGTATCTCTGTCTGTCTCTCTGTCTGTCTCTGTCTCTGTCTATCTGTCTCTCTTACTGTCTCTGTCTATCTCTCTCTGTGTCTCTGTCTATGTCTGTCTCTGTCTCTCTCTCGGCGCTTTCTGAGATGTACTCTCCAAGATCCTGCCCAACCAAGGCAGTAAAAGACTGTCGATTCTGGTACATAATTATTTACAATAAACTAACAAAGCTCTTTAACTGCTCCTGGCAGACCTGCGTGTCACAACACTTCAGAACTGAGCGCTCTGTACAGACAATGCCCACCTCCCATGATATCATCATTATTGACCTCGATGGGTTCTCCCACTTCTTTTCTGGTTTTCCGCTCCTGCAGACCGAGAGGGGCTGAAAGACCAAGTCTTTGACACTGTACTGCCGCACACTGCGTTTGTCGGTTTGAGGTCAGTTCTGGTTCTGTCCTTGCAAACCCAACATCTGCGTTCCCTTCCTCTTGTGACACCATACAGACCACAATTTGTTATTAAAAATCAAAACCAAAGACAGAGAACGCAAAAAATGTGTACATAAATTAAGTGACATAATCACAGCTGATATATATCAAGCAGATATCATCAGATATGTGTATGCGTGTTTTGAAAAAAGAGAAAAAGAGAAGTAGAATGCAACATGTTTTTAGTGTACATCACTTTTAACCAAAATATATAATAATTATAATTGATGTTTTTGTTGTGTCAAATAAGTCTACATGACTTAAATGGCAATAAAATACTCTGAATCTGAATCTGAAGCTGAATCAGACTCTCACACTCAAAGGATTATAGAGGCGGCGACATTGAATGTCCATCAGCCTTTTATTCAAAGTCATTCTTTAGTAGTCCAGTGATATCTTTCAACAGACCAGGTTCCCCCCCCCCCCCCCCCTCCCACACACACACACACACACGCGCGCACGCACACACACACACACACAGATTTTTCGATCTTTACTGCGTAACTTATAGCTATATTAATGGCCTTAAAATTTTTATTAAATATTCATATCAATATATTTAAGGTGCTGTTTTGTATCGATTCTAAGTCGGTTTTGCAAGCATTAAAAGCATTTAATACTAAGGTAAGAGGGGAATAAATCATTGAAATTTGTCACCTTATACATTTTCTTTCCTTACGAGGTACTACCCTTGCCTTTTGCTGGATTCCGTCACATTGTGGAATCCACGGCAATGAGAAAGCTGACCAGTTAGCCAAAGCTGCTGCCATGGACACGGACTCTGAAGTTACAGCACCTCTGAACCTTCCACTCAGTCTTCAGGAGGGCATACTTCTACTGAAAAAAGCTTCTTGGAACCGTGTCAACATCCAACGAAAGAATTATTTACGTGAACATTCATTAAGTGTCAGAGTGTGTCATTTTCCTAACAGACTGGTGGGAAGTATGATCCACAGGTTCAGATTGGATGCATTTAGGACTAAATTTTGTAAACAGATAACTTGTCTATGTGGTTCTGACTTATCACCTAAGCATGTTATTCTTCATTGTGAACTACTTCGACCATATTTTTATGGTACAGTTGTAGACAAGATTTCAAATATGTCATTAGAACATTTATTGGCCGATAATGTGGTTATGTTGGAGATAGTTGTTTAGTTAGAAGCCCTGTTGGAAAACTTTTGTAATTGTTCTTGATGCAGTTCAAGCTGTTTCAATGCCTCCCCCCCCCCCCCCCTCACCCCCGTCCCTCCCATAATTTCTTTGATTTTTTTTCTTTTATCTCGTGCACAGACACTAATAGGTAAACACACACACATACACACACACACACACACACACACACACACACACACACACACACACACACACACACACACACACACACACACACACACACGCACGTATGCACACACACACAAACACACGTTCTCTATATATTGTAACACTGTCTTTTGTCTAATATCACCTTGAGTGAACAGACGTTAAATTAAAGAAAGTACACACACACACACACACACACACACACACACACACACACACACACACACACACACACACACACACACACACACACACACCCAGCGCTGTTCGCCAAAGGGTGCCACCGAGATGTCCAGCCAAAGTAGCCGACTGGAGTCACTATCTGAGTCACAGTCACAGTCACAGAGTCTCTGCCAGGTCTCTCCAAGTCTCTAAGTCGAGTCTCTCTCAGGCTGCCTCCAAGTCTGTCTGTCTGAACAACCAGAGTCCTGTCCTGACATGACGACCCAGGTATCCCTGCAATGCGACAAACATCACTCCCTCCCTTTGCCCACGTAGGCGGTAGCGTCATTGTTCCTACACAATTCCTTCATGATGGTCACCCAGCCCCGCATAGGACAAACATAGGGTGTTTCAGGGAGAGTTCCAGCGCGCAGGTCCATCTGACTGGCTACTTCTATCATATATAATATATATATATATATATATATATATATATATATATATATATATATATATATATATATATATATATATATAGGGGACGGGATAGCTCAGTGGTCGGAGCACTCGCTTTCCCCCAGCCAAGTTAAGCAGCGTCGAGCGTGGTTACCAGTTGGATGGGTGACCGTTTGCGCGCCTTGGCTTCAGTACAGTTCCCCCAGCTGTAAATGGGTACCTGCCCTCTTTAGGGTCAGGGAAGGTAAAGTAGCGAGGGAGAGGAGATGGGCGCCGCCCTCAATATGCTGGCCCTAGAGAAGTGAGGTCTCTGACGCCTCGCTCCCCTACGACCTTATAGGTTATGGGACTCCTTTACCTTTATATATATATATATATATATATATATATATATATATATATCACTTTCGGCAAGTCTGGGACCTTGGACGTAAAGACTCTTGCCCTCCCCTCCTTACGTGGCCACCGCAGTACCAAGCGCCTTACTCCAGTGTTGGAACAATAGCTCTTCATTCGCTTGTGGACATTGAGCTATACTCGGGCATAAAGAACTTTGTCTACCGTTCGGCTACCTTAAGCACCTTACATACTCATAATACCGTGTAACATCGTCCTTTCTCTGTCTCAATCTCCTCCACATTCCTTCCTTCCATCTCTGCTATCTTTCCCGTTTTCTCTGGTTTCATTCCCTTTTCCTTCCATCTTTTCCCTGCAACCCTCCCTCCTGTTTCCCTTCCTTCCTTCCTTCCCTCCTTCTCTCCATTCTCTGCCTCCATCCCAGCTTCCTCTCTTTACTTTCTCTTCGTACACACCTCCATTTTCCCCCAACTGCCATTCTCCCTTCCTTCCTTCCCTCCTATCTCTTCCTTTTCCCCATACTTTCATCTCTTCGTCTGCCCCTCCATTCCAATCTTCCCTCCCTCCATTCCTCCCCCGTTCTTTCATTTCTTCTTCCTCTTTATCATGTTCTCCTTTCATTCCTTTCTTTCTTGCACGCACACACGTATGTACACACACACACTGTTACACATACACATGTATACGCACGCACACACACACATACACACACACTCTCTCTCTCACACACACACAGCCTTCACTGACACAATTCTACCCCCCCCCCCATTCTGCCCCCACCCCACCCCTGCTTATTCCACTATCCTCGATATTAAAGGGTTTTTTTTTAAAGGAACACACAACCCTAGAAAAATAAAATAAATAACAATTTATTGGTCACAGGAAGGATTCTAGAAAGTCAAAGTTATCACACGCGCCGACAAAGAAACATGGCCGTCACTGGCACCCAGTCTTCATAACACTGAGTCACCCTGAGTGAAGTAGTTCTAGACAAATGCAATACTTCTCGTGTTAAAAAAAGGGGAAAAAGTGTTGATTTCTGGGGCACTACAGTGGTTAACATTAAATATTTCAACGAAAACATGCCAGTATTTCATTAAGTACTGGAAAACGATGTCAATTCAAGGTGCTTGTAATCCAGCCACATGTACTGATAAAAAAATCAAAGTGTACATGCTTTCCCCTCTTAATAAATAAATTACACCCAAAAATCCCCCCCCACTAAATCAATGGGTTAATCACACATAAACCAAGATATTTCAACTTCATGCTTCAGTATAAAGATAATTACAAAAATACAAGAAGGGCCAACTTACCCGATTCTACTTTCTTCAACTGGATATCACAGGAGCTCTACCTGTCCTACCACTGGGAACAAACGGATGTGTTGTAGAAATGACGTCACGTCGTGGAATAGTGGTCAACTATCCCTGGAGAGGATCTTTTGGCCAGAGAAGATCTCCAATAAAGACCTACTACGGAGATGCAGGCAAAAAGACATGGGAACCCTCATCACCAGACGACGGTGGAAGTGGATTGGGCACATCCTCCAAAGAGACCCACAGTCAATCGCAAGAACAGCATTTCACTGGACCCCAGAAGGAAGGAGAAAGAAAGGAAGACCAAAAGCAACGTGGAGGAGGACTGTAGAAAGTGAGATGAAGGCCATGCAGCACTCTTGGGGATCAGTGACTAGGTTAGCCCAGGATAGGCAGGAGTGGAAGCGCTTTGTTGCTGCCCTACACACCACTGGGTGTAATGGTTAATGATGATGATGATCCCTGGAGACATGTGGCTGTCACATGACTGACACGCATGACTCAAGCCTTGGTTTAAAATTCAGTGTTAACTAAGACCAAATTGATTTTCGTCAAAAGGTAGCTTACAAACTATTCTAAAAGATTATTACAGAGGTAAAGAGCTCGAATTCTGTTTTGATTTCAATATTAGAGATTATAATTAAAAAAAAAAGTTTTTTAAAGGGGGTAAGTCCACATTATTTTCTGCTGACACAAGTTGTAGGCTAAGGCATCTCGAGTTTGAAAGAAGTTGACAGGGGCTTACCCCTTGCAACTTCGACTCCAGATGCATAAAAAGTCACTATAATCATCATCATCATCATAGTAATGACGATAATAATAATAATAATAATAATAATAATAATAATAATAATAATAATAATAATGTTTGAAATTTGCATATCGCTGGATCTTGTAGGCAAACATATCAAAGCTCTTCCTACACTTAATAAAATTACCCTTACAATGCACCTTGACTTAGTTTTCCTTTCTCTTTTCCTATCTGAATTAATACTTTCAGGGATATGTACATTCTGCTTATTGCTGTTTCGTTTTCTGTTTTAGGTGGCCAGCAGGAAACAGAAACGTGTGTGTGTGTGTGTGTGTGTGTGTGTGTGTGTGTTCGCGCGTGCGCGCGTGCATGCGTGCGTGTGCGTGTGTGCGTGTTTGTGTGTGTGTTAAATTTATTCATTCTTTTATTTATTCTTTTATTTCGAGGATAATGGAATAAGCATTCATGTTCATTTTATCATCCAGTACCCGTGTGTATGCAGTTTTGTGAATTTTGTCATTCATTCCCACGGCACACAGTGGTCTACTCTTCCGAAAAGCGGAACAGGTTTTAACGTGTGCGCAAGATGTTCTGCGTGCGTTCGCACATGGGACCTTAGTTTATAGTCTTATCCGAAAGGACTTTTGGGGAGAGTGGAGTCTGTACTGATGTTGACTCCAGAGGAAAAATTCTCTTGATCGAGATTTGCACCCGGGTTAGCAGATCACGAATACATCACTCTAACCACCAGGCTGTCCCGTCCCCTGCTGGCATCCATCCTGTCCCGCGCGCGCGCGCGCGCGCGTGTGTGTATGTGTGTTTATGTGTGTGTATATGTGTGTGTGTCAGTGTGTGTGCATGCTCGCACGCGCGCATGTGCATGAGTGTATGCGAACGTGCTTGTGAGCGTGCACACGCGCGAGTATAGGTGTGTGTATGCGTAAGTGTGTGTGTGTGTGTGTGTGTGTGTGTGTGTGCATAAGTGTGTGTGTGTTTGTGTAAGTGTGTGACTGTGTGCGTGCGTACATGCGTATGTGTGTTTGTGTGTCTTTGAGAAAGACAGAGACAGAGAAACAGACAGCCAGAAAAACAGACAGACAGTCAGAAGCAAATAATGGAATGCTCGCACATCGGAAATATTTATAAAATCAATTTTATTTTCACAAACATTAGCAAAAATATTGTGGTGCATAATAAACCATAATACAAACAGTTTTTCAATCACAACCGTTGTACATTATTCACATGTACGCCAACCTCCCCCCCCCCGCCCCCCCCCCTCCCCCACCTTATAGAAATATATACAAACATACCTGACGAAAAGAATTATTCAAAATCGGTACAAAACAAGGCAATCGAACATAATTATAACATTTTTTTTACTGGCATTAGCAATATCCCAGGAATATTGATGCATATCACGTGGGCTGACCGCAAAGAAAAGAGAAAAAAGAAAAAGAAACAAAATCATGTTAAGAAATCCCCACTTACTTAGTAATCTGTACTTTTTGGTTTTGGTTTTGTTTGTGCTTGGAAAATCTAGAAAGATTCCCTTGTTTAAAGCACGATATAAATCTCTCTCTCTCTGTCTCTCTCTCTTTTTTTCTCTCTCTCTCTTTTTAAAAACAGGAAAAAAGTTTGTGTAGTTTGCTTTTTGTGTATGCCCATAGAGCTGGCTGTAAACAAAGCATGTTTGCTAATGCCATTATCCACTATAAGTAACATTCATGCAATTTGATTCTCTGTCTGTCTGTCTGTCTGTCTGTCTGTCTGTCTGTCTCTCTCTCTCTCTCACACACACACACACATAGATTATTCCATCAATATAAAAAAGCAACAGTATGAAGATATCCCGTTACAATAAATAAGAAATAAAATTCAATCAACACCTGCCAAACTGGAATGTGGAGTCCCACAGGGATCAGTTCTCGGCCTTGTTCTTATCACTCTCTTCACTGCTCCACTTTCACATTTGATAATAAACCGTCATCAAATCAGCCATCATTTTTATGCAAATGACTCTCAGATTCTTATCAGTAAAGCTCCTGAAAATCTTCCCTCTTTTCTTGACAAATATGTCCTACTGCCTTCAAGATATCCAAAATTGGATGATACACAACAAGTTACAGCTAAATGCAGATAAAATCGAAGCCATGCTCGTAGGGACCAAACACAAACTTTCTTCCATCGCAACAGCTTCAATAGAATTCGGCAATACGTCTGTCTCTCTATCCACTGCTGTGAAATATTTAGAGGTAGTTCTCGACATCACACTTTCCATGCAAAAATTAATCTCCCAAACCTGCCAGTCGTGCTACTATCAATTCCGGCGCATTAGCGCAGTTCGAAAGTACCTGTCCACTGGTGCAACATCCAAAGTAGTCACGTCCCTCATTCTCTCACGGCTGGACCATTGCAATTCTCTTCTGGCTGGTCTGCCAGCATCATCTATCCACCCTCTTCAACTTATACAAAACTCTGCAGCTCAACTAGTCCTCAGAAAGAAAAAATCTGAGCACATTACTCCTCTCTTACGATCTCTCCACTGGCTGCCTGTGCCACAGAGAGTAAACTATAAGATCAGTACCCTCTGTTACAAATGTCTCCACAAAACAGCACCTTCCTACCTCTGTGAATGTCTTCACCTGTATACTCCTTCACGTTCCCTCCGCTCTGCTGCAGATACCTTGTGCTTACGAATGCCTAGATTCAACCAGCCCACCGTTGGCCGTCGCTCTTTCTCTGTTTCTGGTCCATCGATCTAGAATGACCTCCCTCTCTCTCTTCGCCAAAAGCCTACTTATGATGCTTTTAAATCCAGCCTCAAGACACATTTATTTCAAACCTAAGATTCTCTCCTCTTGTTTCATCTCATTCCTGTCCCTGTCCTCAACAACCAAACCCCCATCACCCTGCCAGAGTGTATAACCTTCGTGCGCGCGCGCGCGTGTGTGTGCGTGTGTGTTTACATCTTAATTTTTAAAAACTATTAATTGTAACAGGCTGCATTTGAAAGACTTGTAAAGCGCTTTGTTTTGTTTTTTGCAAGATATAGCGCTGTATAATTATTATTATCATTATTATTATCATTATTATTATTATTATCATCATCATTATCCCGCTCCCACACCCCCTCCTAGAAAAAATGCTTAACGCAAAACAAGGGTGTATATATATCAAAATTGTCCCACACTTTAATCAACACTTTACTACGATAAGTTTGATTCACAGCTTGATATGGCAGTGTATCGAGCATCCATCCATCCATCCATTCATCTCTCTCTCTCTCTCTCTCTCTCTCTCTCTCTCTCTCTCTCTCTCTCTCTCTCTCTCAGTCCACCCTACGCATATACCCGGGTGTATAAACGTAAGGAGATGGGTGACATGCGTATGATTGCCTGCGTGTCCAAAATGCTGTTTATGTTTGCAAGTAGAAGGAATGGAGGTTCTATGAATGTGTGTGTGTGTGTGTGTGTGTGTGCGCGCGTGCGTGCGTGCTTGCGCCACGTGATAATTTCATTGCGGGATTATTATAATTGCAACGTGTAGAATTCACGGTGTATTACCTGGTTTATTGCTTATTAAAAGGAAAGTGGACAAAATTGATATACAGTGTAGGCAATGACGATAAATCGCCCAGCGTTCAGTGAAGATCGGAAATATGGCACTGTATAGCTATCTCTTTCCTTCTCTCTCATTTTTCATCTTTCTTGCAGAAACTAGAGGTCACTGTCCAACACACATGCATTCTCAGTAGGTATGGCATATGAATACACAGGTTTTTTTTCCTGCTACGTTGAAAATGCATAGAAGAACATTCAAGTACAACTTTCTGCTGTGTTTTAAAAAAGAAAACCTGGAGCAGAAGATAATAGCTGACAAGTTAAGCACAACTTGGTACAAATATAGGCAAAGGCATAATGTGGCATTGTATATATATATATATATATATATATATATATATATATAAATATATATATATATATATATATATATTGATATATAGTTCGTAGCAAATCCGGTAAACTTCTGAAAACAAAACCCCCAAAAATAACGTACGAACAGATAAACAGTAGAAAACTTTGTGACAAAATTATACGAGAAGTTATGTCGTGTTCATACCGAATGATAGAATGTACAAATGATAGTCACTTTCAAACCTAAGTCAATATAAAATATGCACCTGCTTGCATAGTAGAGCAACACTGCTTCAGGAATAATTGTACTATTTTTCATTTGGCTCGCGGCTCCACAGTGGGATGACTTGCGATTACCACAGTCCCTAAATAGGATACCTTCACAGGGACTTTAATACAACCAACACACACAAAAACTATGTCAACATAAGCCAAAAGAACGTTGGAATGCAGTTGAAAACTGTTCTCCTGGTGATCTGTGGAGAAATTAGAGGGGGGTGGGGGTATTTTCAACCATTTAATCAAAACAACAAAAACAACAACAATAAAAATCCTGTTCACTAACTCTCAACCAATATAAAAAATAATTCATAAAAGTATGCACAACGTGTATGCTAAAAACGTTTTATACAAGGATGTCTGCACGTGAGTGCATACACCCACCTACCTCCCCCCCCCCCACCAACACACACACACACACACACACGCACGCCCGCACCCACATTCATCCATCCATTTATCCATCCATCCATCCATCCATCCGTACGTACGTACGTACATATATACAAACTGTATGATACAATCATTCATACATACATACATACATAATACACACATAACGTCTCTCACTCTTTTATACTGGATAAATTCTGGTCCATTGACATCAAAGTGCTCTCTCTCATACACACACACACACACACACACACACACACACACACACACACACACACACACACACCTCTCTCTCTCTCTCTCTCTCTCTCTCTCTCTCTCTCTCTCTCTTTGTGCTAAGTATACCAGAGAGTGAGGATGGATTGTGACACTAATAATCAAGCACTCACTAGGAATGGCTAACAGTCTGGGAATAATATATGACCTTGTGTGTGTGTGTGTGTGTGTGTGTGTGTGTGTGTGTGTGAGAGAGAGAGAGAGAGAGGGAGAGAGAGAGAGAGAGGGTGTCTGTGTGTGCGAGTGTGTGTGGAATGGTAAACAGTCTGGGAATAGTATAATCATCGCTATACTGACCTCTGTGTGTGTGTGTGTGTGTGTGTGTGTGTGTGTGTGTGTGTGTGTGTGTGTGTGGAATGGTAAACAGTCTGCGAATATAATCATTGCTATACTGACCCATGTTGGTGTGTGTGAGTGTGTGTATGTGTGTGTGTGTAATGGCAAACAGTCTGCGAATAATTATAACAATTGCTATTCTGACGCGCGCGTGCGCGCGCGCGCGCGCGCGTGTGTGTGTGTGTGTGTGTGTGTGTGTGTGTGTGTGTGTGTGTGTGTGTGTACAACATACTTTTTTCAGCCTCTAAATTTTCATGTGGTAGTGTCCATATAGCTCAAAACCAAATCAAATCAAACATAAACAACTCTCTCTCTCACACTCACTCTCTCTCTCTCACTCCACACACACACACCACACACACACACACACACACACCACACACACACACACACACACACACACACACAACCAGCCCCCTCCCCTAAAAAGCAAAAACACCCAAATGTGTAAGTGACAACACAGGCTTGGAAGCCTGATTTGAAATCCAAGTCAACTTTAAAAAAAACAACCAAAACATTGTGGCTTTTTTTTCTAACAACATATCAGTCAGCACAGTAAGTTATTTAAAAAAAATTAGCCATCAATTTCTTATTCCTCGCCCTGTGACAATCAATTTTATATCAAATTTACGAACAAAAATACTCTAAATCTCAAATATACACAAATCCTTAAAACCTAAAAAAAAATCGATTCAAGACTCGTTTTGTGGTGAACGGTCACATAATTATCATAGCAATAGAGGAAAGAATGGGGGGTGGGTGGGGAGGGGAGGCACTTGAGTTGGGAGACAGAGAAGCTGACTTCAGCTAGCTGGGCTGCTGATGCACTTAGCACGATGTAGGTTAGGCCTACCCACCTCTTTGTTCGCCTCTACATGGACTATGTACTTGTACTGCATTACTCTTGTTGCCTCACCACAGAACCACACAGAGAAAGATGTCAACACTGACCTATTTGTTCTTGGCATGTAAATGTGCATGTGCACAGGCGCGTGCGCGCGATCGCGCGCACACACACACGCACGCACACATATATATGCACGCGCCCACAAACATATATGCACGCGCACACACGCATACTCTCTGTTTCTGTCTGTCTGTCTGTCTGTCTGTCTGTCTGTCTGTCTGTCTGTCTGTCTTCTCTCTCTCTCTCTCTCTCTCATATATATATATATATATGGACTATATAAAAAAATAAATGCGAAAAGAAAGCGACCTCTAAAAATAACTGTTCAAATACATATCAAAATGAAAGAAAAACAAAAAAAGAAATCTTCACGAGTCAATCTTCAATTTTTTTATACGGACTTTCAAATATGAAACTCTTACCAATAATTATTAGGTTTTCTTACACATTTGAAACCCGATAAATATGCTAGAAAATTTAATTTCACGCAACGGATTTGGCCTCTTCAAAACACGAAGTAACGAGAAATTCGGAAAAAAAGTCGAAACAATACACTCATTACATTGAGTTCAGACCATTATTTTTTAGTTGCTGTATAAGACACATATTCTGGAACCATTATTCTGAGACTCCTTCAGCAAACTTCAAAGTAACTCGCTGCAAAAAAATGGCACTCGGTATTTCGGCGATTAACGAAGTATGCCACTCAACAAGCTTCTTGCGAAAGTAACACTTTAAAGGAACAAGAAAGGTCGTGTTATCAAGCAAGTTCTGATATCTTGCAATTTCCGAGCTTTTGTGAACTTTTGACGAAAATGGTGAATGACCTTGGATGAAGTCTGATACGTGTTAGTGTGATCATTTTGTCAACAGCAATGCCAGACTCAAAGGCCGTATTATACCAGAACAAAACTTGCTGGTCTTGGTTTGATGGAAAGTTATGACCAGTCTCTCGGTCTCGTGTACATTTTGCCTTTTTTGTGTATGTTATGTTTGTGGGACAGTCGCTTTGACATAATCTCTGGTCCTTGCCATTTCAACATCACAATGTCTCATTTCGCTGTTATCAACACCCTGAATAGCTCATTCAACCGTTGCTTGCTCCTCTCCCACTGTGACTTCCTCCCACAACTTTTCAACCACCAGGTACCTTCTTCATATTTCCCGATACCCAAGCCATCTTCCTAACCCAGTTCGAAACTTCTTCTGGGCGGAACCTTACCCGCAAGGGTTTACCTACACACACCCCCAACTCCTGCTGTCCAGGCCTTCAGGACCTCATCACGGCCCCACTCGAAACAATCCGAAGAAGCTGGCCACCTCATCGTAGGAGATGAGTTGGGGTTCGGACACCTGCACGTACAGCCTGTCCCCTTTGAACAAGCGCACCACCCCGCCCACGTAACTGCTGTGTCTGTCTTTGCTGGCGTCGCTCCGCGTGTGACGGGACTTGAGCAAGAAGCTGGAGTAGGACGGGTGGAGGATGCTGTGACGTCTGACGTAAGCGCTGGTGACGTTTTCGCCGGCTGCGGCGTCAGAGGCCTGGCCGGCGGAAAAGTTGGGGTCGGGGTTGTAGAGGAACTGGCAGTAGACGTAGTAGAGGCCCGGGGTCTGGACCAGCAGCCGCGTTCTCTGATTGAAACTGAGGCCCGAGAGGATGTGGGACATGTGGCTCTCTGCCGGCGACTTCCAGTGCTGCACGGACCGGTCTTCGTCCCCTGCACACAGACGTAGACATCCATTTGTTTCAGTTCATGTATACCCCTTTAAGGGCACGAGATTTCTCTGCGTGAAATTTCGGGCTGCTCTCCTCCAGGGGGGAGAGCACGTCGCCACAAGAGCAGCGCCACCCTTCTTTGTTTTTTTTGTTTTTGTTTTGGTCTGCAAACTGTATTTCTTTCCCTATCAGAGTGGCTTTTTTTCTAAGAATTTTTTGCCAGGGACAACTCTCTTGTTGCCGTGGGTTCTTTTACGTGCGCTGCATAATTTTCTGTTAACACACGGGACCTCGGTTTATCGTCTCATCCGAAAGACTAAGCGCCCAGACCACCACTCATGGTCTAATGGATGGGGGGAAAAGTTTCGGGGCCCAAACGGGATTCGAACCACCGCACACTTCCGACCCGGACTTTTCGCTTTCT
>CM054165.1:17648536-17656036 GCA_028751875.1 Rapana venosa | reverse complement strand
TTGCATTGCATGATATTGGATTTCATTGTATAGTATTGCACTGAATTTCATTGTGTACCACTTTCAGTCGAAACAAGTTTCTCCCTGTAAAATTCGGGCTGCTGTCCTCAGGAAAAGCACGTCACCGCAAGAACAGCGCCACACATTCAAAAAAAAAGAAAAGAAATCCTGCCTGTAGGGATATTAGCTTGTTTTCTTAAAAGGCTTGCTTCTTTCAACATAATTTTCTTAAGGGGAAAATCCTGTCTGCAGAGATATTGGCTGCAGAACATCTTGCGCACACGTTAAGTCCTGTTCCGCTTTTCGTAAGAGTAGGCCAGTGTGTGCCGGTGGGAACAGATGACAGATTTTACAAAAACTGCATACACACGGGGACTGGATGTAAAAAAATGCACATAAATGCTTATTCAATTATCCTCGATAGAAAAGAATAAAATAAAATAAATAAAAATAAAATAAAAGAGTTCTTTCTACAGAATTGTCTTCAGGGGAAAACTCATGTTACCGTGAGCTCTTTTACGTGCGACACATGTATGTTACACGGCACCTCGGTTTATCGTCTCTTCTTAAAAAACTAGCACACCCAGACTACGACTAATGGATGAGGGGTAAAATTCGGTTTCAAAGGGAGATGGAACCCGCGACACCCTGCTTTCTGGACAGGTGTGTTACATTGCAGACCACAGGGCCAAGTGGAACTTACCTGAAGAGCGTTGGGACGGGGGTTTGAACACCAGGTGGGCAGACACTGGGGTCTTGGGGTCCGCGACTGGCTGGGTTTCTGCAGTGTTGTTTCCTTTCAGGTAATCTGCAAGGTTATCACAGGTAGGTTCGTTGTGTAGTTGATATAAGTGTACAACACGCACACACGCACGCACGCCCACACACACATACACTCAAACACAGGCACGCGCGCGCGCGCTCACACACACATACATACATACATACCCACACACATACAAACATCATACATGCACACGCGCTCGCGCGCTGCGCGCGTACACGTACATACACATGCACACACACACTTAAGCACAGACACACACATACACACTTACACATATACACACACAACAAACATACACACGCACACACACATAATCACAACACACACAAACATACACACACGCACATGCACACACACAATTGTACAAACACACACGTACACACAACACACACACTTACACACACTTACACATACATACACACACGCCACACACACACACACACACACACACATACACCCCCCACACACGTACATACACACACAACAAACACGCACGCAAACACACACAAAAACAAACACACCCACCCACCCCCACCTACCCACACACACACATACACAAACACACACATACATACACACATCAATGAAAATTACCTGCAAGTTCCTGCACCACTTGTTGTCTTTGCAAAATCTGAAAACAAAACACAGACACACAAAATAATCAACCGTGGTAATTCAACATGAAAAGAAAATATAATGATCTGATTATATAACCCGTAATAACAGACATACAGCAGGAAGGACAGTCTGTGAGGTTTTAAAAAGCTATCTTGGAATGAATTTCGAAATGTATTTTTCTTGCGTCTTTCGAGATAATTATACGTATCAATCTGCCTGTCAGTATTGTAATTGCCCTTCATGGGATGATTACAGTATTTTTGACTTGACTTGACTTTCCTCAACTCTGACTGTCGATGTACCCTGAATTAGAAACTGAAACAACAACAGCAACAACTAAACATGTCCTCTGATTAATTATACACTTTAACACATCATTCTCTACATTAACATTTTAAAATAAATCATTTATTTATGAAATTATGAAATGTATTTGTATTGTGTCTGATCTAACGATGGAGAAGATTCATACTGGGTTTTGTCACGCTGGAAAACCCGAAGAACCCGACACGACATTATTTACAAAATAATTTATTATTAGTTTTCGTGTCACTGTTGATGATTTGTACACATTACTGTTCTGTTTTGCTGTGGTGTCAATACTTTAATCTGCTGATGGTACGGGTTCTCTCTCTCTCTCTCTCTCTCTCATCTCTCTCTCTCTCTCTCTCTCTCTCTCTCTCTCTCACACACACACACACACACACACACACACACACACCTATTTTGTTTGTTGATTCATTGGTTTATTCATGTTTGTTTCACTTTTTGCCCTTGAGGGCCTGGTGTAAAGAAGCCTCTGGCTTATCCAATTACCCTCATTAAAATATTCGAGTTCGAGTTCTCTCTCTCTCTGTCTGTCTCCGTCTCTCTCTGTCTGTCTCCCCCCCCCCCCCCCCTCACTCTCCCCCTCTCTCTCTCTCTTTTAATAAACAGAAATCGCCTTAATCAATTAATTTATCGCAAACTTTGGGAGGTCTGTCCATACGTATAAAACTGATCACCCGTACGCAGAAATGAAATAATTTTCCTAAAATACTAGTGAAATAAAAAATACTGTCACAAAACGGTAGGAATTAGATCTTTTCTCTCCCTTCACTCTCTGAGGAGTGGTTGGGGAACTGCACTGCACTTAAGTTTTTCAGGCCGTGTCTCTTGGGCGAGTTGAACCTGGCGGAGCCCACTCCAAGCACAGGATGCATGCTGGGTATGTTCATGTTCCCGTAACCCACCGAACGTCGACATGCATTTCAGAACCTCTAACGCGCGTAGTTGGTCTCATGCTTGGGCATATACCCGAAAGAAATTAAGGTAAAGGGAAGTAGTAAAAAAAGAAGTTCCCAAAATATAAAAATATACGATCAAAACTCAACAATACTAAAATATGCGGAAGAACACGCTGTGAGAAAACGACGCAATAAGAAATGTTGGGGACGTTGATATTTACAGAAAGGCCATCACATGTCATACACAGTAATTACAAATACTTGTAAACAAATAAACAAACGTTGGTCACACGCCTAATGGTGATATATATAAAATCAAAACATATGGCTGAAAAGGTCAAGAACACATTTACTCTTTCCCCCCAGGCATGTGAGCATACATGTACAATACATGCCCGTGTACGCGCGCGCGCGCGCACACACACACACACATATATATATATACATACACGCGCGCGCGCGCGCACTCACAAATCACACACACACACACACACGCAGCGCGCATAGTTTCCCACGATTCGATGTCACCACCGCCACCTCCTCCACCTCACCGCCACCCACCCTCTCCCTTCCTCTCTTTCCCTTGTGTCCAACTCATTCATTAAATGACGTGGCTTCTTTCCGCCATCTGTATAACTCTTTTTTTCCCTTTCTTTCTTTTTACTCTCTGCGCGCATTGTGATTGGCCGATAGAAAAAAGTTATGACCTGTGACGCCGCAACCTGCTTTTGATTGGCGGTAAATTGGAATGGCGGCCAAAAGTATGCATAATCATGTATGCTAATCAGTTTATTCTTGACCTAAAGCTACATTATTTTTAAGCCCAACATACGTTTTGTTTTGTTAGGTGGGTGGTTGCTGGGCGCAAGGAGGTCGGAAGAGGGAGGGGGGAGGGGAGATTGAGGGTGGTGGGGTGGTGGGGGGGACTGTATGTAGTAGTTGCTGGAATGTCATTGTCAACAACAACTACCAGCATACCAAAGAATGATTTTCATTGTCTCTTGTCAAGGCTATAACTTTCAGGCTAACTTGGTCACATCTACCCAAATGAAAAGAAAATCATGAACAGTTAGTTAGTGACAAGATGCGATTTATTTAGAAATCTGAAATCTGCTTTCCTTTCTGCAAT
Source organism: Rapana venosa (assembly GCA_028751875.1). Lineage (NCBI taxonomy): Eukaryota > Metazoa > Mollusca > Gastropoda > Neogastropoda > Muricidae > Rapana > Rapana venosa. The sequence continues at coordinate 17,652,276 of CM054165.1, read as the reverse complement.
GCAAGTTTCAGGACATGAACAAAAAAGTAAAAGAAGCAGATAAACAGAACCCCAAATAAACCAAAACACTGCCTCCCCCCCCCCCCCCCCCCCACACACACACCTCCCTACCCAAACCCCATCCTAACAAGAAGAAAAGCAGAACAGTATTGTCTTGAACAACGCACTGTCACGTTAACTGCAAAGCGTTCAAAAGTTTTACTCATTGCCTTCCTCTCCCCTTCCATCTTTACATCAATCTCTTTGATTGATATTCTCTCTCTCTCTCTCTCTCTCTCTCTCTCTCTCTCTCTCTCTCTCTGTATATATTATAGAGAGGGAGAGAGAGAGAGATAGATATGTGTGTGTGTGTGTGTGTGTGTGTGCCACACACACATACACACACGCATGCACAGACATACATACCCACACACGTGAGAGAGTGAGTGAGTAAGTGAGAGAGAGAAGGTATGGGTGAATGAGTGAATGAATAATCTAAAGTTTATTTTTAAGGGTCGCAGAGAAAAAATTACGTTTTTTAAAATTTTTTATCCGGCCCTGGAGAGAGAGAGAGCGCGCGCGAGAGAGAGAGAGTCAGGCAGACAGACAGACAGATAGACAGACACAAGCAGACACAAACACAGACAGAGGCTGCAGAGACATACATAAACAAGCAGACTAAAACAGACAAAACAGATAGCTAGAATGCGGTCGGTCGACAGTGGGCCTAGTCTGAGCATAAGCGGAACAGAGGCTTCTTTTAGGTCATTCTAGTAACAAAGACAGAACACAGACCCCGATCGGAGTACGTACGTGTAATCAACAGTACACTTCAGCACAGAACTAGGGGTTTGGCATTGGCTGCATAGACAGCATCTAGACTGGGATGGGATTGAAGAGGGAGGGGGGGGGGGGGTTGAACAGGCTACTAGGTCCCTTTTGCTGACTTTGGTCTCTGGGCCAGAGGTTTAGCATCAAGGCATGCATACAGGGTTGGGTTTAGGGCTTGAGTCACGTAGATGGGGGGACGGGATAGCCTAGTGGTTAGAACATTGCGCTTGCAATCTGACGACCCGGGTTCGATTCCCGTTCAAGGGATATTTTCCCCTGGAGTTAACATCAGTGCAGACCCCACTCTCCCCAATAGTCCTTCGCATGAGACTATAAACCGAGGCCCAGTCTGAGAACGCACGCAGATCATCTAGCGCACACGTTAAATCCTGTTCCCCTTTTTGTAAGTGTAGGCCATTGTGTGTCGGTGGGAACAGATGACAAAATTGACAAAACTGCATACACACGGGGACTGGATGTAAAAAAAGAACACACGTGCTTATTCCATTATCCTCGATATACAAGAAAAGAATAAATAAATAACTAAAAAAATAAAAATGTTCGAAAAGCCTACTGAAGTTTGGCATCGTACCGCTTACAGGAAAATCCAAGTTGAATTTTGCTTTTAATTTTTCGTTCATGTACAGTACAGTAGATCAAAGATCGTTACTGAATATTGAGGGTTTGAGCTCATAGCAGAAGTCTGCATTGTGGGAGTATCTTTGTCAAGTTTGACAAACCTCATTTCTTCAAAATATGAGAGACAGAAAGACACACAATCAGATAGACAGACAGACAGACAGACAAACAGACAGACAGACAGAGGTCTACACAAAGAGTGAAAAGCATAAAGAAAGAGACACCGATAGAAAATATAACACACAACAACAACACACACCATCACACACAACACAACACACAGAGCATACACAAAGATGTGTTTAAACACCATCTCGGAAATCAGAACGCGGCAGCCTATATGGCGAGGAAAACAACACGATCGCATACGCATAAATTTGGGTACAGATGACAAAATTTACAAAACCGCATACACACCGGGACTTGATGTAAAAAAGCACATGATTATCCCATTATCCTCAATATAAAAGAATATAAAAAGCCACACACACACACCCTTTCATAATATACAATGTCTCCTAAGCTACTCTCTACTTACCAGTTTGTTGCTGTTGTGCGTTCCCCAGCATAACACTGGGGATCACCCAGAATGTGTACTCTGACCCACTCATCCTACCTAGGAATCATTGTGAGATTGAAATTGCACACAACTAAATAAGAAGTTTGCGTGTATGACTGTTATTAAGTACCGCGCCATATAGGCAGCCATACTCCGACTTCAGGTAATTTTTTTTCCTCCTTTATAAAAGAGAGTGCAGGTTGTTACGTTAAGAGCTTGGTCATGGGCTGAAGGCAATCTCAACTCAACATTTTACAACATAACAAAACAAGGCGTTGGCAAATTAGCTGACATCCATAAACTGACCCAGCTAGGCTACTTACCAGTTTGAAGAGGGCGGCATACTGGGCGGCAGTGGTGGCACAGCAGATCTTGGTGTTGTTCTCGTCATGTCTCACCGTCAACTCGCTCCCTACAGACGATCCTGTCCCGTTGTCCAAAGGGTCTGGTCTCAGCTGCTCACAGGGCACACACACCTCTGCTCTCTCCCTGTCCCCAGACAACTTCGACGAGTTAGCAGAAGCACGGTCCTCAAAAACGAAAATCCAACAGCTCAAACCCACGATACATATCAAGCAAAGAATGCCGATAAAGAGAGACATAGCTGCAATAATTTTAGTGGAGGATGACGCCCTTGCTGTTGTTATTGTGGATGCTGTGGAAGTTCTAGGTGTGCTGTTGTAATGGATCAAGTCCAAATTGGAAGCACTGACTGTTACTAGCGCGTAATGTCCAGTACTGCATGTTGATGCCGAATTGGTCAAAGACTGTAGTGTTACCTCGGATGCGATGCTTGAATCCATAGTCAGCGTGTGAAGAAAAGCTTTATCGTTCGAAAAAACGAAGTGGAAAAGACAAGCTCCTTTCAAAATTGTTTGGGAAAAAACCCCTGAAGTAAGAAATCAAATAAAAATTAACGAAGATTTGAGACAACGAAGTACACACACACACAAAACTTGTCAGACCGAAAGAGACAATGTTAGTACACACAGACTGTTGAATTAGAAAATAATTTTCCAGAATTTTTTTTCGAAGGTCTCTTAGCAAATAAATCTTACGAGTTAACTAATCCTCTTCCCTACTGTTATATGATCAAGCTAGCCTAGAGATCTACCTTTTTATATCATCAAGAACACTCCCCATCTCCTAGTAGTCAGCATTGTAGTTAAGTGTCGTCTGCTTGCGCGAGCATTCTGTCAAGTTTCGCGGCGCGCGCATGCTCTTTGAAATAGGAGAGCAGGAAAGTCCTCAGGAACTAAAAATAGCCGAGTCACAACTCCTTTCACTTTTAAGCTGAGTGTCCGAACAGTGGAGAGATGTTTCCTTGTTTGGACGAATCCTTGTCTCGACCCGAAGGGGAAGACCCTCATTAGCTTTTCAAACTTGGAAGTTTTGAAGTGTTGGCCATCCTTGCATTAAGTTTAGTTGTAAACATTCCCCGCGAGCTATTTTAACAAGACTTGAGACAGAAGCACGATCTCATGTCTGTTCGCCTGTCTGTATACATGTGTCTGTCTGTCTCTGTCTGTTTCTCTGTCTCTCTGTCTGTCTGTCAACACGAGCTATTAACAAAGTTGAGACAGAAGCACGATCTCCTGTCTGTCTCTGTCTGTGTGTCTGTATGTATGTCTCTCTCTGTGTGTCTGTCTCTGTCTCCCTGTCTCTGTCTGTGTCTCTCTCTCATGAATTGTTTTTTCAATGTTTTTTTTTTCTTTTCCGTTTTTGGGATTTT
>CM054165.1:17608536-17643536 GCA_028751875.1 Rapana venosa | reverse complement strand
AGAAAACAACGGCAAAACAAAACAATACAATACAAGACAAAACAGAATACTCAACAATACCTAAGATAAACAAAATAGAAACTGAAAACGGAAAACACCCTCCCTTTATACCCCCATCTACACGAAAGGACAGACCATCAAAAAGAAGAAGAAAGAAGAAAGACCGAAGAAGAAGAAAAGAAGAAGAAAAGAAGAATGAAGAAGAAAGAAGAAGAAGAAGAAAAAGAAGAGAATAGGAGGAGGTAAGGAGAGGAAGGAGAGAGGATGAAAAAGAAGAAGAGAAAAAGAAGCCGAAGAGAAGAGAAAAAAGGAAGAAAAAGAAGAAGAAGAAATAAAGGAGCAAACAAGAAGGAAGCAAACGGAGAAGAAAGAAGAAGAAGAAGAAGAAAGAAGAAACGAAAAGGAAGAAAGGAAGAAAAAGAAGAAGAAGCTAAAAGGAGGCAGAAAAGAAGGAAGAAAAAGTAGCGAAAAGAAGAATTGGCGAAGAAGAAAATGCGAAGAATTGGCGAAGAAAAGAAGAAAAGAATGCGAGAAATAAAAAGAAAATTGCGAAGAAGACTTGCGAAGAAGAAGAAGAAGGAATAAGAAGACGAAGAAGAAGAGAAAAGAAGAGGAGGAAGAAGGAGGAGGAGGAGGAGGAGGAGGAGGAAATGAGGAGTAGGAGCGGAGAAGAAGAAGAAGAAGAAAGAATACGAAGAGGAAGAAGAAGAAATAAGAAGAAGAAGAAGAAGACGATAGAAGAAGAAGAAGAAGAAGAAGAAGAAGAAGAAGAGAATTGCGAAGAATGAAGAAAAATTGCGAAGAAGAATAAGAAGAAGAAGAAGAAGAGGGGGACGAAGGAGATGAAGAAGAAGAAGAAGAGAAGAAGAAGAAGAAGAAAAGAATCATGTGGCCTTCCCCCCCGCTATGATGAATAAACTTTGAGAAGAACACCAACATACACAAAACTAAAAGCTGTTAAAATGACTAACATATAAAAGTCTGTAAAGAAAGGAGGAAGGAAGAAAGAAAAAAAGAAACACACACACACCCACACACACACGCACACGCACACACAACGCACGCACACATACACACACACGCACGACGCACACACAGAACGCACGCAAGCACGCACGCACGCACATTCACATGCACGCACGCACAATACCACACTTCTTTCCTAAAACACACACACATACAACATACACACACTACATCACAAAGCACACACATACACACACACATAAAAACGCGCGCGACGCGCGCCGCGCACAGCACACACACACACACACACAAACACACGCACTATACACGCACAGCACCACAACACACACTTACTTTCCCCTAAAACACACACACACACACCCACTACCTTTCTCCACTAAACACACACACACACTTACTTTCTCGCCCTAAACATACACAACAACACTTTACTTTCATCCTAAACACACACACACACACACACACTACACACACATATACACAACAGCACACACACACACACACACACACACAGCCACACTCAACACACACACACAGAACACACACACACGTTGACTTCCGACTCGTATGTTTGCAATACGGACTTTATCGTTTGTTTTTATATATAAGTCACTGATATTTCCACGCTCATTTTAAATTTGTTTCTAATGTAATGCGATATTATTAACCAATTCAATTGACAAGCAACCATTGTGTATTACAAAGTTCTATACCATGGAGATAAAAAAAAACCACAAAAACTGGTCATTCACTACAACCGTACTAGAAGGTGTAAAAATCTTGCAGTGGAATGGCTCCGCTAGCATAGCCACCAACTTGTTGGGTTTACACAGTTTTTAATAACTGATAATACTCAACTAATCAGCACTTCAATCCCTGAATGTGGATAACAAAAATGCCTAAATTAAACAAATCTTATTACCCACTCACAGTGTGACAGTGATACAATTCTAAAGTAAAATCCTGCCATATAAGTCAGCCAGGGCTTAGAGACGATAAAACTTGTGTTTTCTCCTATTATGCAACATACAAGCAGAATATAAACATGTAGGGTACAGTCAAAATTAACAAAGATGACATATATATATAGTCCTCTGTATATTTACCTCAATAGGTCCAAAAAATGACAACACTGCCTGGATAAAAAACACAGACTTCACAAAACTAAATGGATTATTCTGGGCGCTTTCAATTCTCATGCCCCTTTTGGATCTTGGTGCTCTAACTATCACCAGCAACCGTTAGGTAGAAAATATTGTGGATTCAAAGCATTACTTATTGAATGATGGTAGAGTAACCAGAATTCCGATTTTCTAGTCATAAACCAAGTGCTATTGATTTAACATAAATATCTCCAGGTTTAGCTATCAATTGCTATTGTGAAATGTTAAGAGGATTGTTTTGGAAGTGATTCATTGCCCAATTTACGTTGTCATTGAAGGACTTTGCAATATCATACTTACCCACATATTGAGGAAAAAATACTAAATTTCGATAAAATTGGCTGACTGGAGTTCTTTTCAATCCTTCCATCATGCTACTGATATTGAAACGATCGAAGAGGATGATGTAGATCAGATTTATTCCCAATTTGTGGCATAAAGCTCATACATGCCAGCTGAGTTTTCTATATTATAACCCAAAACCAAGAGCAACAAGAATGGAAAGCATAACGGGCAATAGATGGGTGGACAAAACATGTGAGGATGCAGTAAACCATAAAAAAGAACGATTCAAAATATGTAAAAAAGATCAACCAAAGAAAAACATTAATGTGTATAAGTATGCTTAAAAACTCAATGTAAAAGAATAATTGCTCAGGCAAAAACAAGTATTGGACAGAATCTGTATAAATAAAGTATCAGAATCCAAGGATTTACATAAAGTTTGGAAGAAAGTTAAGGAAGTGAAAAATGGATTTCAGCTTTACCAACACATCCAAATCAAATGGAAAATAATAGATTTCCAAGTATAATTGAAAAAGCAAAGCTTTTGTTTCAATGTTTTTCAGATAATAGTTCATACAGTAAGAATACAATCAAATATCGAATTAGAAAAAGCAAATAAACACACAAATTGGTTCAGCTTATAATGCTGATTATTTAAATGCCCCCATTCAAATGACATGAATTTAGTGAAACTTTAGATTCATTTACACATAACAAGACGGCTGAGTTGGTGCTGATGGTATATCTTATCAAATGCTGGCTCATATGCCTATTAAAATGGAAAAGGCCCCACTTTCTTTTCATTTTTTCCAGAACTGTTGGATAAATGCGCTCTTCCCACAAATCTGAGGCAGTCTATTGTAGTCCAATCCTGAAGAAAGGTAAACTGCGGTCCATCGGATAGATACGCTACAAGGCCAATTGCACTTACGTCTCATGTGGGTAAATTATCGGAAAAAATTATACCATAAGCGTTTATTCGATCATTTTGTGAAAAGAATAATGTGATCCCAACACATTCCGGCAGGTTTCGAAAGGAAGATGTAAACTTCTGACCACATTAGTTAAACTCACACATCAAATTACAAAGCAATATTTCCAAACAAAAAGTGTGTAAGCCACATTTTTTGATGTAAAGAAAGCTATGATAGAGTTTGTCATGATCAAATGCTACTTAAAATAAAATACATTGGTATTAATATGGCATATTATATAAATATTCTGAAAAATTCTTGTCGGATAGACAATTTGCAACTAAATAGTTCAGTGACTCACTTTTAAAGCTATCGACTTGGGTAAAAACCACAGAGATCAGTACTTGCACCTATCTTGATTTTCTATTCTTGTACATGATTCTCCTAGCTCTTTGTCACCTAATACTCAAGTTGTTCAGTATGCAGATGATATTGCTATTTGGATACACTACGTCAGTTAGGAACAACACGAGAAAAAGAGAGTGATCAATTATGTTTGAAAAATATAACCAGGAAGAATTAGATAATTCCTTAGTTATAAGAAGAAAACAGATTAGAATTATCAGCAGAAAAAAAAACGGTCTTGTCATTTTTAATATACGGTGACAACGCATTCAAAATTACCAATACGAAATTAGAAGGAAAGGTGCTTCAATACAAACAAGATGTCAAATTCTAAGGTGTATTGTTTAAACTAGAAAGTTGAATTGGAAGATGCACATCAACCAAATGATAACTGAAGCTAGGAAAAGACTTATTTCTAAAGATAATAAGTTCTCAGGCATGGAGTCCAAGACACTACGACTCTGATCCATCTGGCTCTGTCCCTTGGTAACGATTTCAAAATTAATATAACGGACAAAAGTTTATCTTTTCTGCTGCAGATTATCTACTTAAAAATTACAAAGTCTAGACAGTAAAAGCATAAAGAATAGCTCTTGGTGTTCGGCTCATTGCAAATACAGCTAATACTTATAAAGAAGCTCATTTACTATCTCTTTCTGATCAGCGAAACTGGCAGTATCAAATAGCGTTCGTAAGTATTCTCTATTCCAAATTCCAGGTAATAAGAGGAAATATTATTAATCAAGACACTGATTTTACCTAAACGGGCACGCAATATTTCAATTCTGCAGCCAATGAAAAATTATACAGACACATTTATAAAGAAAATGACATCGATATATCAACATTCAATTTTACCGATGTTCCCAATTACCTAATCCTTGGAAACATATTTCAGCTAAATTTGACATTGACTTACAAACACGGAAATAAAGAAAATGAAGATCAAAAATCTACTCACCGTTGATGTAAAAAGTCACTTTAGAATATAATTATTCAATCACTTAAAAGGTATACTGACGGATCTGTAATTAGAATCAGGCAAAGTGGTGCTGCATAGTGATTTCCGGACTTTTAAAAGTTCAAAAAATCTTTTCATTATAGGACAACATTTTTCTATTTTAACTTCCTGAATATTATTTGCAATTCTATGGCTTTTGAATTTTTTTTTGTCTATACTGCTATATGATGTTAGGCCAAAATCTGTTTGCGATTGACTCAAAGGCAGTGTTAATGGCATAAAGTCACTTGGCAAGGTAAAATAAAGAATGATATTGTATTTGAGATAAAATTCCAGATACATTCTATTGCAAGCAGAGCATCAGCATAACTTTTGCTGATCCCTCTCATTGTGGAATTTTTTCGAATAGCTGGTTGATTCTTTGGCAAAACAAGGTCCTCTGAATATCAGTAACTGAAGTGTTTGATCTAATCTTGCATAGTCGTCTTATGAAATTCATTCCTAATTTAATGAAATGCATACATTCAAAGATCATAGAAAAACATTATCAGCAGTTACCTTGCCCACTGAAAATTAGAAATCTAATCCATAAACTGAGATTAAATGCATGGATTACTAAATATTCAAGAAAAAAAAATGTTACAGTTGTTTGTTCTATCCACTTTTCAGCCACCATTTTTGTCTTTTGATTGCCCAATTCTTCCCTTGACATGTATAATAGGAGAGTTTAGATATTCTAAGAAATTATGCCACTAGTCAAGGAAGTGTTTTATATGACTCTCAAGCAATTCATATGTCATTGCTGAGTCAAATAGTCTTCTTCACTGTCAAAACCTTTACTGTAATACATAAAATATATAGTATATATAATATATAAATCATGTATCTGAGTTTATAATTATATGACATATATATGTATAATATATAAATATATATATATCTATATAAATATATGTATATAAGTATGATATTTATATTATGTATAAATTAAATACTTATGTGGGTGGTTGTGGGTGCGTGTAGGGGAGAGAGAGAGAGAGTAGAGACGAGAGAGAGAGAGAGAGAGAGAGAGAGAGAGAAGAGAGGAGAGAGAGAGAGAGAGAGAGAGAGAGAGAGAGAGATAGAGAGAGATGCGCGATGTAATAATAGGTACTTTGGTATGAATGCGGGTGTGTCTAAATCACCAATGTAGTGAATAGACAATAAACAAAACAAAACAAAAAACCACACACACACACACACCAATCAACCCACACGCACACACACACACTATACACACACACACACACACACACAAACTCACTTACTTCCCTAACACACACACAACACAACAAACACACAAACACACTTACTTTCTTCCCCAAACACACACGCACATACTTACTTTCCTTCTCAAAACACACACACACACATCTTTCTTCCCCACACCACACAAACACACTTACTTTCTTCCATAAACACCCAAACACACAAACTTTCTTCCCCTAAACACACACATAAATCACACACACTTAGCTTACTTCCCCTAAACACACACACACATAACACTTACATTCTCCCCTAAACAGACACACACACACACTTACTTTCCTTCCCTAAATCACACAACGACACACTTACTGTTCTTCCCCTAAACACACACACACACCCTTACTTTCTCCCCTAAAAACACACACACACACACACACACACACACACACACACACACACACACACACACACACACACACACAAACAAACCACAAAAACATTACTATCTTCCCCTAACACACACACACAAACAAACACACAAACACACACTTACTTTATTCCATAAACACACCACCCACACACTTACTTTCTTCCCAAACACACAACACACACACACACACACACACACACACACACACACACACACACACACACACACACAAACAAACACAAAAACACTTACTTTCTTCCCCTAAACCCACACAAACACCACACACACACACACACACACACACACACACACACACACACACACACACATACACACACACACACCGCGCCCACCACACACACACACACACACACACTTTCTTCCCCTAAACACAGCACACGAGACAAACAAACACTGACAAAACACACTTACTTTCATTCCCTAAACACACACGCACACACACTTCACTTTCTTTCCCTAAACACACACACACACACACACACACACACTTTCCTACCCCTAAAGACACACAACACACACACACACAAACTAAACACACTAAACACACTTACCTTTTTCCCCTAAACACACCACACAAACAAACACCGAACATACACTCTTTTACATTCTTCCTAAACACACACACAAACAAACACACAAACACACTTTCTTTCTTCCCCTAAACACACCATAAAACACTCACACTACACAACAAACACACACACACACTTACATTATTCCCTAACACACCCACACACAAACAAACACACTAACTCACTTACTTTTCTTCCCCTAAACACACACACACACCCACACAACACACACCACAATCACACACACACACACAACAGCACACACACAACACACACACACACACACACACAACACACACACACTTTCTTCTTCCCCCACCCCTCCCCAGACACACCAACTTCCCCCATCTCACTTTTCATTCCGTCTGATATCACACCTTGAAACAAGACCGTTTAATGGATTTCAACTCACACACACACAACACACACACACACACACACACACACACACACACACACACACACACACAGTCACACACACACACACCACATACACACACACACACACACACACACACACACACATTATATAAATAATATATATAATATATAACTCACGATGTTAAACACTCACACACACACATCCTCGATATATACACACACACAACACACATTCTCGATATTAAACACACACACACAGAACACACACACACAACCTCGATATCAAACACACACAACACACACACACACACACACAACAACACAACACACACACACACAACACACACACACACACACACACACACACACACACAAATCCCTCGATATGAAACACATACACAAAACGCACACACACACACACTCACTACAAACGCATCCTCGATATTAAACACACACACCACACACACCACACACACACACACACAAGTGCGTGCGCCAGCTTTCTCTCTCCTCTCTCACGCTTGGAAGCCAGTAAGCAACCATTGTCAGCTATTGTTTAACCATCATTGTCAGTTCAAACAAAGATTAATAATTATTAGTTTCTCTCCCTTCGGCTGACAACTCAAGCTGTTGAATCGACAAGGACATTGATTATACATTCTAATACCAATCATTGACCCACGATTTTCTCACAATGTTTCACTGTGTCTGTGTCTGTCTGTCTGTCTGTCTGTCTGTTTGTCGACTGTCTCTCTCAAAACGAAAGACAAAGAACCGCAAAAACTGTGTACATAAATAAGTGACTAATCACAGTTGATATATATCAGCAGTATCACAGATATGTGTATGAGTGTTTTTTGAAAAAAGAGAAAAATAGAGACAGTAGAAATACAACATGTTTTTAGTGTACATCACTTTTAGCCAAAATAGAATACTAATTAATAGTTGGATGTTTTTTGTTGTGTCAACTAAGTCTACATGACTTAAATGGCAATAAAATATTCTGATCTGAATCTGAATCTGAATCTGAATCAGAATCTCTCTCTCTCTCTCTCATTCTCTCTCTCTCTTCTCTCGTCTCATCTCTCTCTCTCATCTCTCTCTCTCTCTCTCACCTCTCCTCTCTCTCTCATTCTCCCACTCTCTCTCACACTCATCCAACACACACACACCCACACACACACACACACACACACACACACACACACTCACACACAACGGACCAAGACGACACATACACACCCGGATAGCCTAGTGGTTAGAACATTGCCTGGCAATCTGACTCCCAGGCTCGAAACTCGTTAAAAGAGGATCTTTCCACTGGATTGATATCAACAGTGCGGCACCCCCCCCCCCACCCCCCCCCACATTCCCAAGACGTCCGATGATGTCTATAAACCGAGGATCCTAGTTGCGATCTTTCACACAGGTTAAAACCAGCTTCCGCTTTTCGCAGAGTAGGCCAATGTGTACCAGTGGGAATGGAGGACAAAATTAACAAAACTGCATACGCACTGGGACTGGATGTAAAAAAATCCAACATAAGTGCTTATTCTATTATCTTCGAAATAAAAGAATAGATAAATAGATACATTTCGGCCCCCCCCCCCCCCCACCCCATCCTCCTTCTCTGTTCTATCTCTGTCTCTCTTTTCCTCTGTCACTGTAGCCTGAATGTCTGTCTTTCACCTAACAACAAGTGGAAAAGAGTTTAAAATGATGAACACACACACACACCTCACGCACGCGCGCACGCACACAAACACAGACCATACACACACACAATACACGTACTAAATAAATTCAAGTGAAACAACGTAAAATCGAACACACACACACACACACACAAACCATCAACACACACACACACAAACCACACCATCAACACACACACACACACACACACACACACACACACACACACAAGGGACACTCCACACACACAAGAACTAAACCCACACACACACACAACACACACACACACCACACCATCAGCATATATCCACACACCTACAACCCACCCATCCCCTACAACACACACACACACCACAGCACACAAACACACACACGGGGAGGAGGGAGTTGAGGGTAATAATTAATGATTACAAGAGCAATAAAAAGACAACCCCCATGACCTCGAACCCCCCACCCCCCACCCCCCCCCCAACACCCCCCCCACCCCCACCCCCCATACCCAACCTCCCACACCCCCCTCCACCCCCCCCCCCCCCCCCCCCACCCCCACAACAACCCAATCCCCCTCCCAGCCCCCCCACACACACGACACCCTACCACATCCCCCTCCCCCCCCCCTTCAACAACACACCCCCGACACACACACACACACCCCCCCCACACACCACCCACACACACACACACACACACCCACAGCACACATCCTTGTCACTTCAAACCCCCATGAACGTCAGTTATCTCCACTAAGGCTTAACAGACGACCAATTAAGAAAACAGACAAGGAACTAAAATTATAAAAACAATCATGTGGGAATTACTCACACTGATTGACACGTTTAACGTAACTAGTCATTGCTTTGAGCCAGGAAACAAACCCCCACCCCTCCCAACCAAAAGCAAAAAAAGAAGAAAAATAAAGGACCAAAGGCGGAAGAAAGAAACACTGATCCCAGTGACCTAGTTGTCTGACATTTTGACCTAATATCTTGTGCATACGGGGAAAAAGGTCTGGAAAAAGTCAAACTAATACGCGTTAGCAAGCAACCCGGTGTGTGTGTGTGGGGGGGGGGGGGGGGGGCGGGGGGGGGGGGGTCGTTTTTCCCCTCTATGTCTATTTTTGGGGGAAATCCCTTAGGATTAGAGGAGTAAGAAAACTTCTTTTTATATATCTAAAACGCGGGGGACAAATTCCTCAACCTAAACTTAAACCAAAGAGTTGTTTTTTAAAAAAACAAAACGTACAACAGTCCTGAACAGAAACATTCTTTGGGGTGTGGTGTGTGTGTGAGTGTGTGTGTGAATGTGTGTATGAGTGCGTGAATGAGTGTGTGTGTGTGCAATGAATGATACAAGTGTGTGTGTGACTGGTTTCTGTGTGTGTGAGGTGTGTGTGAGGTGTGTGAAAGAGAGAGAGTGGGAGGGAAGAGAGAGAGAGAGAGAGAGAGAGAGAGAGAAGAGAGAGAGAAGAGAGAGAAGAGAGAGAGACAGACAGACACAGAGACAGAGAGAGACCAAGAGACAGACACAGAGAACAGAACAAACACAGAACACAGATAGAGAACATAGAGAGGCAGCGACAGACAGACACACATACACGCACACACACACATACACACACACACACGCGCGCGCGCGCGCGTGAAATATAATAAAAGAAAAAAAATAAATTAAAAAAAACAAAAAAAACACCAACACAAAACAACACACATACACACACACACACACACACACACACATCAAACACACACACACACACACACACACACAACACACACACACACACACCCACACACACACACACACACACGGAAACAAAAAAGAACTACTTGTATATGTAGCTGTTATTCCGGTGTTAAACTTTTGAAAGCCGAGAATAATAATTTAATAAATTATCTGATACACAATTTCCGGCGTCTACTCATGACTCAAATAGTACTTTTCGCATTTTTTGTTTCCAGCGACATAAAATGGACACACACACACACACACACACACACACACCACACACACAACACACCACACACACCCACACACACGCACACACACACACACACACACACACACACACACACACACCACACAAAGCCTTGGACGTTATCTCACGCCCCCTCCCTTTCCCCCCCCCGTCCCAAACTTCTCCCCCCCCCCCCCCTACGTCTGTTTCACCCCTGCCCCCATCGGCCTACCCAACTTTTTTTTATTTTCAGCTTCCGTGTGTGTGTGTGTGTGTGTGTGTGTGTGGGCGGTGTTGTTGTGTGTGTTGAGTGTGTGTGTGTGGGGCGGTGTGTGTGTGTGTGGGGGGGGTGGGGGGGGGGCAGGTGTGTGGTGTTTGTGTGTGTGTGTGTGTGTGTGAATGTGTGTGTGTGGTGTGTGTGTGTGTGTGTGGTGTGTGGGTGGGTGGGTGAGGGCGAGAGAGAGAGTGTGTATATGTGTTTTCATGTGTATGTGTGTAGTGTGAGTGTGTGAATGATGAGTTTGAGTGTAAGTGTGTGTGTCTATTGAGTGTGTGTGTTGTCAGTGTGTGTGTGGTGGTGTGTGTATGTGTGTGTCTGAGTGGTGTGAGTGTGTTTGTGTGTGTGTCTGTGTGTGTGTTCTGAGTGTGTGTGTGTGTCTGTTGTGTGTGTCCTGAGTGTGTGTGCGAGTGCGTGTTCTGTGTGTGTGTCTGTGTGTTTGTCTGTGTGTGTTGTACCTTGTGGTGTGTGTGTGTGCTATTTTGTGTGTTCTGTGTGTGTTGCCTGTTTGTCTGGTGTGTGAGTGGTTGTTGTGTGTGTGTTCGAAACACCCGTGGAGAGGATTTTAACAAGGGATAGGTTTACTATAGCGTGTGTGTGTGTGTGTGTGTGTGTGTGTGTGGTGTGTTGTAGTGTGTGTTTGATAAGTGTGTGTGTTGTTTCTCCTCATCTCTCTCTCTCATCATCATTCTTCTCTCTCTCTCTCTCTCTCATCTCTCTACTCTCAAATCTCCTCGTCATCACTCTACTCTCTCTCAATGGCCACATGACAATACAACAAACATTCCTCCCCTTCCCCTTGCCCCCCCCCCCCCTCGTCCCCACCATAGCAGTTTAGGGTCGGGTAGCCGTAACTCAAAAACATCAACACACACACACACACACACACCCTCACACACACCACACACACACGCGCGAGCGCGCGGCGCAACAGCACGCACTACACACACACACACAAACACACACACACACACACCACACACAAACGAACACAACACACACAACACACACTCGCGCGCACACGCACGCAAGACAGGGTGGGCCCAAAAAAAAAAAAAAAAAAACACACACGCACACACACACACCACACACACACACCACACACACAAATCACACACACACAGCGAGTTGCTGACACACTCGTCTGACACACACGAAACAACGAGGATAAGATAGGAAGGGGCATAAACATAAGGCATAAGGTGTGTGCACTACAAAGAAACTATTCACAGCGAATCTTTTCCTTTTCTTTCTTTTCTTTTCTTTTTGTTGTTGATGTTGGAAGGGTGGGATGGGGGAGGGGATTCGAATAGGGGGGGGGGGGACTGTTGGTGGGGGAGAGTGAATGGAATGTACACAAGGGGTGGATGGTTGTAGGAGTAATGTGTGTGTGTGTGGTAGGTAGGTTGTAAGGCTGTGTGTGTGTGTGGTGTGTGTGTGTTGTGGGAGAAGGGGACGGCCGTGTGTGTTGCGTGTGTGTGTGTTGTGTGTTGTGAGAAAGAGAAGAAGAGAGAGAAGGGTGAGCCGAGCGAAGAGAGAAGAGAGAGAGAAAGAGAGCGAGCGAAGAGAGAAGAGAAGAGAGAGATAGAGAGAGACACACACACACACCCACACACAACTACAGACTATTTAATAATAGTACTATTATCTCCAGTAAAATATAAATAAGAATTTTTAAAAAATTCACAGATTGGATATCAAAATTAGTTTCAACATTCTAAAGTGTCCTTGTTATTGTTTTTGTTTTTTCAGTTGTAGTTTGTTTGTTCCCTGTTGTAAATTCTTAACTTATTATTTATGTTGGTTTTATATTTTTTAGATAGTTGACTGCCAGAACTATAATATAGTCGTATCCCATTTATATATAAAAAAAAACCTCTTTTTCTTTTTATTACGTTAAAAGCATCATGTAATTTCCCTTGTATTTATTTGTATCCCACAAAAGTCACGGGTTACTTCCCTGTGTCAAATACCACATGGGCAATGACAATAACAAAATGTTTTAAAAAAGTCAAAGTCTCTCTCTCTCTCTCTCCATCTCTCTCTCTCCTCTCTCTTCCTCAGAATTGTCGAATTGTTACGGCAACAATTTTATTTAAAATCTTGGATATAAGATCACTTCGCCATGTGTGGAATCCATGCCATGCCGAACATTAGACTATAGAGACTTATACATTTGATTTTCTGAAAATGTGTGTGTGTGTGTGTTGTGCCCCATCCCCTTCCCCTGTCCCCTTGGGAATGGGCTAAAAAATCTTAACACCATAAAATATTTGTCCTTGTCATTGTAATTCTCTGCCTGTCTGTCTGTCTGGTCTGTCTCTCGTCTCTGTCTCTGTCTCTCTCTCTCTCTCTCTCTCTCCTCTCTATCTCTCTCTCTCTCCTCTCTCTGGTTTTTGTGGGGGTGGGGGTGGTATTTATAGGGTTTTCCTTATTTGCATGCTTGGGGGGGGGGGTGGTTGTTTTGGGGGAGCTTTTTGAAAAGGGTCATTTTCTCCTGTTTTATTGTGAGATCTGTATAAGTATTAGGGTTATTGATTATTAGAGATGTATTCCCTAAAGGGCGGGGACGGATGTAAAAAAGCACATGTGTGCTTATTCATTATCCTCGAAATAAGAAGAATTTGTCATTGTCATTGTCATTGTCATTGTCTCTCTCTCTCTCATCTCTCTCTCTCTCTCTCTCTCTCTCTCCGCTCCCCTCTCTCATTTCTCTCTGTGCAAGCATGCACCAGAAGACCACTCAACTAATCGTGGAAAGAGAAATTGATTAAAAGATATATAATTTATTTTATTATCCTGTGATCATATCACACTACCATCCAGAAGACGGCAACGGCTACCACATAGCGGGGGTAAAAACCCACCGCACATATACACGCAAAAATCCTCACCAATGTAAACCTCCGAGAAATAAAAAAAAAACAACAATCCAAAAAACCAAACCCTCCCCCCCTCCACAACACACCCCCCCCCCCCAAAAAAAAAAATCAAAACGGTGTAAATAAAACACAAGAATGATAACTAAGCATGTATTATTTTTACGTGTTATTAAGCACTACGTTGTATCAAATCGTGCTGCATTCAGGAAGACTAACTTACCTGATAACAAGGACATTTTTTTTTTCTTATTGAAAAAGTTGTGTCGGAGAATTTATTATCAAGATAACTATGGAAAACTTTGCTTTGAGTGCTTTGATTTGTTGCTTTTATAAGATTCAGCGCTAAACAAATTCCATACATTATTATTATTATTATTATTATTATTATTATTAAAACTTCCCAAAGGTGTGACGAACATATTATGGGACGCTGGACCACAATTATAATGAGTCGCAATGCACCATAGCTCAATTTTGAGTTTATGACATAATTATTGGTAATCTGCAATAAAAGGGCTATCCAATGCAAGAAACAGATTGAGAATCGGAGAACGTGTTGAAAAGTTATTTCAAATTGAAATGATAGACATGCGTAGAAGAAGAAGAAGAATGCGCAGAAGAAGAAGAAGAAGAAGAAGAAAGAAGAAGAAGAAGAAGAAGAAGAAGAGGAGGAGGAGGAGGGAGGAGGAGGAGGAAGAAGAAGAAGACGAGCGGAGGGGGAGGAGGAGGAGGAAGGAGGGGGGGAAGTAGAAGGAGGGAGAGGAAGAGAAAAGAAGATGAAGAAGAAAGAAGAAAAGAAGAAGAAGAAGAAGAAGAAGAAGAAGAAGAAAGAAGAAGAAGAAGAAGAGAAGAAGAGGGGAGGAGGAAGAAGGAGAGGGAAGAAGAAGAAGAAGAAGAAGAAGAAAGGAGGGAGGGAGGAGGAGGAAGGAGAGAGGAGAGAGAGGAGGATGATGAAGGAAGGAAGAAGGAGAGGAAGAAGAACTAAGAATAGGAGGATGAGGAGGAGTGGAGGAAGGAGGAAGAAAGAAGTTTTGCTTTGTAATAGGTGGTCAGAATGAGGGCTTTGGGTATTTTTAAACACTTTTTTTAAGCAAAAGGAAAAACATTTCATCTTAATACTTCAGTACAAGGTAGATGAATGGCTATATTTTTTATAATCAATCAAAATCTCAAAATCAACATCCTGACCCCCACCTGCGTAAAAATGGCTTCCCAGGGAAAAGTGGGTCAAGTGCAAAGCGACTCATTTCGTGGTGGAGCGTCACATATTATTAATTTCGTTTGAAAAAAAAAACAACCGATAGAGAGGCTTAAAAGAGAACGCTATCTATTCGTCTCACGTTTTTTTAATATTTGAAAAAAACAAGTATCATTAAGATATAATTAAGAAAGAATGAATTTAAACCCCGTAAAAAACCAACAAAAACCTTTCCAGTTGATAAAGAAAAAGATCGAGGGTGGTGTCTATCTTTATCGCATTGCGGATGTGTTACTACTTTTAGGTCTGTATTTTGACATGTTTCTGTGTGTGTCTGCCTCTGTGTCCCTGAGTTGTCTTTGTGTCTCTGTGTCTGTTCTTTGTTCTCTGTCTGCTGTCGTCGTCTGGCTGTCTGTCTGTCTGTCTCTCGGCTCTCTCTCTCTCTCTCTCTCTCTCTCGCCTCTCTCTCTCTCTCTTCTCTCTCTCTCTGATTCTCTGTCTCTTTGTGTATGTGTGTGTGTCTCTGTCTCTATCTCTCTGGCTCTGTCTTCTGTGTCTGTCTCTCTCTGTCTTACACGACACAAGAAGAAAGAAAAAGCCTCATCCATCCATCAGCATCATCATCATCCTCGTCGTCGTCGTCGTCGACGTCGTCGTTTGTCGTAGCATCATCACCATCATCATACCACCACCACCACCACCACCACCACCATCATCATCATCATCATCAACACCACCATCCACCACCACCGACCACCACCAACCACCAAACCAACCAACCACGGCCAAACCACCGAAACACAATCATCAAACATCATCATCTCAACACACCACCACCACCAACACTCACCACCACCACCACCACCACCCCCACCCACCACCACCACCACAACCACCACCACCACCACCACCTCCACCCTCCAAAACAGTAAACCGAGAACACTTCATAAAGATAAAATCTTCACAATCAACCTTAATCCCTTAATAACAAAAAAAGGGAGAAAACAACGGCAAAACAAAACAATACAATACAAGACAAAACAGAATACTCAACAATACCTAAGATAAACAAAATAGAAACTGAAAACGGAAAACACCCTCCCTTTATACCCCCATCTACACGAAAGGACAGACCATCAAAAAGAAGAAGAAAGAAGAAAGACCGAAGAAGAAGAAAAGAAGAAGAAAAGAAGAATGAAGAAGAAAGAAGAAGAAGAAGAAAAAGAAGAGAATAGGAGGAGGTAAGGAGAGGAAGGAGAGAGGATGAAAAAGAAGAAGAGAAAAAGAAGCCGAAGAGAAGAGAAAAAAGGAAGAAAAAGAAGAAGAAGAAATAAAGGAGCAAACAAGAAGGAAGCAAACGGAGAAGAAAGAAGAAGAAGAAGAAGAAAGAAGAAACGAAAAGGAAGAAAGGAAGAAAAAGAAGAAGAAGCTAAAAGGAGGCAGAAAAGAAGGAAGAAAAAGTAGCGAAAAGAAGAATTGGCGAAGAAGAAAATGCGAAGAATTGGCGAAGAAAAGAAGAAAAGAATGCGAGAAATAAAAAGAAAATTGCGAAGAAGACTTGCGAAGAAGAAGAAGAAGGAATAAGAAGACGAAGAAGAAGAGAAAAGAAGAGGAGGAAGAAGGAGGAGGAGGAGGAGGAGGAGGAGGAAATGAGGAGTAGGAGCGGAGAAGAAGAAGAAGAAGAAAGAATACGAAGAGGAAGAAGAAGAAATAAGAAGAAGAAGAAGAAGACGATAGAAGAAGAAGAAGAAGAAGAAGAAGAAGAAGAAGAGAATTGCGAAGAATGAAGAAAAATTGCGAAGAAGAATAAGAAGAAGAAGAAGAAGAGGGGGACGAAGGAGATGAAGAAGAAGAAGAAGAGAAGAAGAAGAAGAAGAAAAGAATCATGTGGCCTTCCCCCCCGCTATGATGAATAAACTTTGAGAAGAACACCAACATACACAAAACTAAAAGCTGTTAAAATGACTAACATATAAAAGTCTGTAAAGAAAGGAGGAAGGAAGAAAGAAAAAAAGAAACACACACACACCCACACACACACGCACACGCACACACAACGCACGCACACATACACACACACGCACGACGCACACACAGAACGCACGCAAGCACGCACGCACGCACATTCACATGCACGCACGCACAATACCACACTTCTTTCCTAAAACACACACACATACAACATACACACACTACATCACAAAGCACACACATACACACACACATAAAAACGCGCGCGACGCGCGCCGCGCACAGCACACACACACACACACACAAACACACGCACTATACACGCACAGCACCACAACACACACTTACTTTCCCCTAAAACACACACACACACACCCACTACCTTTCTCCACTAAACACACACACACACTTACTTTCTCGCCCTAAACATACACAACAACACTTTACTTTCATCCTAAACACACACACACACACACACACTACACACACATATACACAACAGCACACACACACACACACACACACACAGCCACACTCAACACACACACACAGAACACACACACACGTTGACTTCCGACTCGTATGTTTGCAATACGGACTTTATCGTTTGTTTTTATATATAAGTCACTGATATTTCCACGCTCATTTTAAATTTGTTTCTAATGTAATGCGATATTATTAACCAATTCAATTGACAAGCAACCATTGTGTATTACAAAGTTCTATACCATGGAGATAAAAAAAAACCACAAAAACTGGTCATTCACTACAACCGTACTAGAAGGTGTAAAAATCTTGCAGTGGAATGGCTCCGCTAGCATAGCCACCAACTTGTTGGGTTTACACAGTTTTTAATAACTGATAATACTCAACTAATCAGCACTTCAATCCCTGAATGTGGATAACAAAAATGCCTAAATTAAACAAATCTTATTACCCACTCACAGTGTGACAGTGATACAATTCTAAAGTAAAATCCTGCCATATAAGTCAGCCAGGGCTTAGAGACGATAAAACTTGTGTTTTCTCCTATTATGCAACATACAAGCAGAATATAAACATGTAGGGTACAGTCAAAATTAACAAAGATGACATATATATATAGTCCTCTGTATATTTACCTCAATAGGTCCAAAAAATGACAACACTGCCTGGATAAAAAACACAGACTTCACAAAACTAAATGGATTATTCTGGGCGCTTTCAATTCTCATGCCCCTTTTGGATCTTGGTGCTCTAACTATCACCAGCAACCGTTAGGTAGAAAATATTGTGGATTCAAAGCATTACTTATTGAATGATGGTAGAGTAACCAGAATTCCGATTTTCTAGTCATAAACCAAGTGCTATTGATTTAACATAAATATCTCCAGGTTTAGCTATCAATTGCTATTGTGAAATGTTAAGAGGATTGTTTTGGAAGTGATTCATTGCCCAATTTACGTTGTCATTGAAGGACTTTGCAATATCATACTTACCCACATATTGAGGAAAAAATACTAAATTTCGATAAAATTGGCTGACTGGAGTTCTTTTCAATCCTTCCATCATGCTACTGATATTGAAACGATCGAAGAGGATGATGTAGATCAGATTTATTCCCAATTTGTGGCATAAAGCTCATACATGCCAGCTGAGTTTTCTATATTATAACCCAAAACCAAGAGCAACAAGAATGGAAAGCATAACGGGCAATAGATGGGTGGACAAAACATGTGAGGATGCAGTAAACCATAAAAAAGAACGATTCAAAATATGTAAAAAAGATCAACCAAAGAAAAACATTAATGTGTATAAGTATGCTTAAAAACTCAATGTAAAAGAATAATTGCTCAGGCAAAAACAAGTATTGGACAGAATCTGTATAAATAAAGTATCAGAATCCAAGGATTTACATAAAGTTTGGAAGAAAGTTAAGGAAGTGAAAAATGGATTTCAGCTTTACCAACACATCCAAATCAAATGGAAAATAATAGATTTCCAAGTATAATTGAAAAAGCAAAGCTTTTGTTTCAATGTTTTTCAGATAATAGTTCATACAGTAAGAATACAATCAAATATCGAATTAGAAAAAGCAAATAAACACACAAATTGGTTCAGCTTATAATGCTGATTATTTAAATGCCCCCATTCAAATGACATGAATTTAGTGAAACTTTAGATTCATTTACACATAACAAGACGGCTGAGTTGGTGCTGATGGTATATCTTATCAAATGCTGGCTCATATGCCTATTAAAATGGAAAAGGCCCCACTTTCTTTTCATTTTTTCCAGAACTGTTGGATAAATGCGCTCTTCCCACAAATCTGAGGCAGTCTATTGTAGTCCAATCCTGAAGAAAGGTAAACTGCGGTCCATCGGATAGATACGCTACAAGGCCAATTGCACTTACGTCTCATGTGGGTAAATTATCGGAAAAAATTATACCATAAGCGTTTATTCGATCATTTTGTGAAAAGAATAATGTGATCCCAACACATTCCGGCAGGTTTCGAAAGGAAGATGTAAACTTCTGACCACATTAGTTAAACTCACACATCAAATTACAAAGCAATATTTCCAAACAAAAAGTGTGTAAGCCACATTTTTTGATGTAAAGAAAGCTATGATAGAGTTTGTCATGATCAAATGCTACTTAAAATAAAATACATTGGTATTAATATGGCATATTATATAAATATTCTGAAAAATTCTTGTCGGATAGACAATTTGCAACTAAATAGTTCAGTGACTCACTTTTAAAGCTATCGACTTGGGTAAAAACCACAGAGATCAGTACTTGCACCTATCTTGATTTTCTATTCTTGTACATGATTCTCCTAGCTCTTTGTCACCTAATACTCAAGTTGTTCAGTATGCAGATGATATTGCTATTTGGATACACTACGTCAGTTAGGAACAACACGAGAAAAAGAGAGTGATCAATTATGTTTGAAAAATATAACCAGGAAGAATTAGATAATTCCTTAGTTATAAGAAGAAAACAGATTAGAATTATCAGCAGAAAAAAAAACGGTCTTGTCATTTTTAATATACGGTGACAACGCATTCAAAATTACCAATACGAAATTAGAAGGAAAGGTGCTTCAATACAAACAAGATGTCAAATTCTAAGGTGTATTGTTTAAACTAGAAAGTTGAATTGGAAGATGCACATCAACCAAATGATAACTGAAGCTAGGAAAAGACTTATTTCTAAAGATAATAAGTTCTCAGGCATGGAGTCCAAGACACTACGACTCTGATCCATCTGGCTCTGTCCCTTGGTAACGATTTCAAAATTAATATAACGGACAAAAGTTTATCTTTTCTGCTGCAGATTATCTACTTAAAAATTACAAAGTCTAGACAGTAAAAGCATAAAGAATAGCTCTTGGTGTTCGGCTCATTGCAAATACAGCTAATACTTATAAAGAAGCTCATTTACTATCTCTTTCTGATCAGCGAAACTGGCAGTATCAAATAGCGTTCGTAAGTATTCTCTATTCCAAATTCCAGGTAATAAGAGGAAATATTATTAATCAAGACACTGATTTTACCTAAACGGGCACGCAATATTTCAATTCTGCAGCCAATGAAAAATTATACAGACACATTTATAAAGAAAATGACATCGATATATCAACATTCAATTTTACCGATGTTCCCAATTACCTAATCCTTGGAAACATATTTCAGCTAAATTTGACATTGACTTACAAACACGGAAATAAAGAAAATGAAGATCAAAAATCTACTCACCGTTGATGTAAAAAGTCACTTTAGAATATAATTATTCAATCACTTAAAAGGTATACTGACGGATCTGTAATTAGAATCAGGCAAAGTGGTGCTGCATAGTGATTTCCGGACTTTTAAAAGTTCAAAAAATCTTTTCATTATAGGACAACATTTTTCTATTTTAACTTCCTGAATATTATTTGCAATTCTATGGCTTTTGAATTTTTTTTTGTCTATACTGCTATATGATGTTAGGCCAAAATCTGTTTGCGATTGACTCAAAGGCAGTGTTAATGGCATAAAGTCACTTGGCAAGGTAAAATAAAGAATGATATTGTATTTGAGATAAAATTCCAGATACATTCTATTGCAAGCAGAGCATCAGCATAACTTTTGCTGATCCCTCTCATTGTGGAATTTTTTCGAATAGCTGGTTGATTCTTTGGCAAAACAAGGTCCTCTGAATATCAGTAACTGAAGTGTTTGATCTAATCTTGCATAGTCGTCTTATGAAATTCATTCCTAATTTAATGAAATGCATACATTCAAAGATCATAGAAAAACATTATCAGCAGTTACCTTGCCCACTGAAAATTAGAAATCTAATCCATAAACTGAGATTAAATGCATGGATTACTAAATATTCAAGAAAAAAAAATGTTACAGTTGTTTGTTCTATCCACTTTTCAGCCACCATTTTTGTCTTTTGATTGCCCAATTCTTCCCTTGACATGTATAATAGGAGAGTTTAGATATTCTAAGAAATTATGCCACTAGTCAAGGAAGTGTTTTATATGACTCTCAAGCAATTCATATGTCATTGCTGAGTCAAATAGTCTTCTTCACTGTCAAAACCTTTACTGTAATACATAAAATATATAGTATATATAATATATAAATCATGTATCTGAGTTTATAATTATATGACATATATATGTATAATATATAAATATATATATATCTATATAAATATATGTATATAAGTATGATATTTATATTATGTATAAATTAAATACTTATGTGGGTGGTTGTGGGTGCGTGTAGGGGAGAGAGAGAGAGAGTAGAGACGAGAGAGAGAGAGAGAGAGAGAGAGAGAGAGAAGAGAGGAGAGAGAGAGAGAGAGAGAGAGAGAGAGAGAGAGATAGAGAGAGATGCGCGATGTAATAATAGGTACTTTGGTATGAATGCGGGTGTGTCTAAATCACCAATGTAGTGAATAGACAATAAACAAAACAAAACAAAAAACCACACACACACACACACCAATCAACCCACACGCACACACACACACTATACACACACACACACACACACACAAACTCACTTACTTCCCTAACACACACACAACACAACAAACACACAAACACACTTACTTTCTTCCCCAAACACACACGCACATACTTACTTTCCTTCTCAAAACACACACACACACATCTTTCTTCCCCACACCACACAAACACACTTACTTTCTTCCATAAACACCCAAACACACAAACTTTCTTCCCCTAAACACACACATAAATCACACACACTTAGCTTACTTCCCCTAAACACACACACACATAACACTTACATTCTCCCCTAAACAGACACACACACACACTTACTTTCCTTCCCTAAATCACACAACGACACACTTACTGTTCTTCCCCTAAACACACACACACACCCTTACTTTCTCCCCTAAAAACACACACACACACACACACACACACACACACACACACACACACACACACACACACACACACACAAACAAACCACAAAAACATTACTATCTTCCCCTAACACACACACACAAACAAACACACAAACACACACTTACTTTATTCCATAAACACACCACCCACACACTTACTTTCTTCCCAAACACACAACACACACACAAAGGAAAAAGAAAAGAAGAAGAAGAGGGGAAGGGCAAAGGGGGGGAAGGGGGGAAGAAAAAAGGGAAAAGAAGAAGAAGAAGATAAAAGGACCAAAAAAGGGAAGGGAAAAAAAAAGGAGAAGAAGAAAAAGAAGAAAAAGAAGAAGAAGACAAAAAGGAAAGAAGAGGAAGAAAAAAAAAGAAGAAGATAAAAGGAGAAAGAATAAAGGAAAGGGGAAAAAGTAAAAGAAGAAAAAGAATTGCGAAAAAAAATTTGCGAAGAATTGCAAAAGAAAAGGAAAAAAGAAAAATTTTGCGAAGAAGAAAAAAATTTGCGGGGGGAAAATTGCGAAGAAGAAAGAAGAAGAAAGAAAAAGGGAAGAAGAAGAAAAAAAGAAGAAGGAGGGGAGGAGGGGGAGGAGGGGAGGGGGAAGGGGGAAAAGGAAAGGAGGAGGGGGAAAGGAAAAAGGGGAAGAAGAAAAAAAGGAAGACGAGAGGAAGAAAAAGAAAAAGAAGAAAAAGAAGAAGAAGAAGAAAAAAGAAAAAGAAGAAGAAAAAGGGAAAAAGAAGAAAAAATTGCGAAAAAGAAGAAAAATTGCGAAGAAAAGAAGAAAAAGAAGAAAAGAAGAAGAAAAAGAAAAAGGAAAAAAAGAAGAAGAAGAAGAAAAGGGAATCGGGGGGGCCTTCCCCCCCGTATGGAGGGGAATAAATTTGAGAAGAACACCAACTTTACAAAAAAACTAAAAGCGGGTTTAAAATGAAAAATAAACGTTGTAAAAAAAGGGAAAGGGGAAGGAAGAAAGAAAAAAAGATCCACAACCCCACACCACACCAACGCCCCCGCCACACCCGCACGCACACATACACCCCACACCACACGCACACACATTTGGGCGCACGCAAGCACCCCAGCACGCACTTTCACATGCACGCAGCAAAACACCCCTTTTTCCCAAAAACCCCAACAACATACATACATACACACACTTACAAAACACACACAATACACCCACCCCGGGCGCGCGCGCGCCGCGCACGCACACAAAAAAACACACACACCACACAACACGCACGCCGCACACAAACACTTTTTTCCCCCTAAACACAAAACACACACCCCACACTTTTATTTTTCTTCCCCCCTAAACACACAAAACACACTTACTTTTTTCCCCCTAAACACACACACACATTTAAATTTCCCCCCTAAAAAACCCACACACACACACACACAACACACACACACAAAACCAACAACACACACACCACCACAAAACCCCACACACACACACACACACACGTTGACTTCCCGATTTTTTATTGTTGCAATACTGGACTTTATCGTTTTTTTTTAAAATTTAGTAATCACTAAATTTTTCCCCACGCTAAAGGGTTTAATTTTTTCTTTTGTTTTTGGATATTATTAACCAAATTAAATTTGACAGAACATTGTGTTTTTCAATTTTTATACCATGGAGAAAAAAAAAACCCACAAAAATTTGGCCCAATGTCACAAACAAACTTCTAGAGGGGGAAAAAAAAAACCCTTGCATGGAATGCTGGCACATAGCCCCAAAATTGTTGGGTTTTCACATTTTTTAAATTACGAAAATTAAAATTAAAAGCACTTCAACCCCCTAAATTTGGGGGAAATAAAGCAAAAATCCCTAAATTAACAAATTTTTATTCCCCTCCACGTGTGATTTGTGAAAACAAATTCTAAAGTAAAATCTGCCATTTTATGTCAGGCAGGTTTAGAGTCCCGATAAACTTGTGTTTTCCCCCTTTTATCCCACATACACCCAAGATATATATCATGAAAGGGGTTGACGGGAAAATTTTTAAACCAAAGATGACATTTTAAAATTTTGTCTTGTTTATTTCCCTCAAGGTAAAAAAATATGAAACACTGACGGGTTTAAAAAAACACAGACTTCAAAAACTTAAATGGATTTTTCTGGGGGGTTTTTTCAATTCCCCTCCCCCTTTTTTGGGACCCGGGTGCTCAAACCTATCACCAGAAACCCCCGTTGGGTAAAATTTTTGTGGTTTTCAAAGTTTTTATTTTTGAAGAGGGTTTTAGGAAACCCAGTTTTTCCCTGATGTTTTTTTAGCCCCAAAAACCAAATTTATTGTTTTAAAACTTTAAAATATCCCCCAGGTTTAGCTATCAATTGCTTTTGGGAAATGTTGAAGGGATTTTTTTGGAATTGATCATTCCCAATTACTTTTGTCTTTTGGAGGACCTTGCAATTCAGCTTAACAAATATTGAGATAAAATTCCAAAATTTTTTGGGATAAAAAATTTGGGCTGACTGGGGGGTTCTTTTAAAACTTTCCCTTCGGGCTACGGGATATTGAAACGATGAAGAGGATGATGTAGATCGTTTTTTTCCCAAAATTTTTGTGGGCAAAGCTCATACATGCAGCTGAGTTTTCTTTTCCCAAACCAAGAGCAACAAGAATGGAAAAAATACGGGCAATAGGGGGTGGACAAAAAACATGTGAGGATGCAGAAAACCCATAAAAAAAAAACGATTCAAAATTTGGGTTAATGACCCAACCCAGAAAAAAACTTTATGTTTTTGGGTGTATGCTAAAACTCAATGAAAAAAGAAAAATTTGCTCAGGCAAAAAAAAAGTATTGGACAAAATTTCCCGGTATAAATGAAGTATCCGAACCCAAAGGTTTTTTACATAAAGTTTGGAAGAAATTTATTTGAAATAAAAAAATGGATTTAGCTTCCAACCCATCCAATCAAATTTAAAAATAAAAAGTTTTCAAGCAAAATTTGAAAAAGCAAAAGGGGCCTTTTTTGTTTCAATGTTTTCAGAAAATATTCTTCAGTAAGAATACAATCAAATATCAAAATTAAAAAAAGCAAATAAATAAAAAAAATTGTCAGTTTATAATGCTGATTTTTTAAAAACCCCCCCTTCAATTTGATGAATTTAGTAAAATTTTTTGAATTCTTTTACAAAAAACAAGACGGTTTGTTGGGGGGCTAAAAGGTATATCTTATCAAAGCTGGCTCATACCCCTTTTAAAGGGAAAAAAGGTACCCCTTTTAAAATTTTTCCAGAACTGTTGGTTTAAATGGCGCTTTTTTCCTAAAATCGGGAAATGGGGCCAAGGGTGGGGAAATTGGTTTTAGTCCAAAAAAAAAAAACTGGAAAAAAAAAATTTTTAAAAAAGGCCAAAGGGGTTTCCTTTTTTCCGAAAAAAAAAAAGTTTTCCAAAGGAAAATTTTGCCCTTTTTTATGTGGGAAATTAAGGGTTTTTTTTTTTGGTTTTTTTTTTTTTTTTTGGTTTTGTGTTTTTTTTTTTGGTTTTTTGGTTTTTTTTTTTGGGGTGTTTTTTTTTTAAATTTGTTTTTTTTAAAAAAATTTTTTTTTTTTTGGGGTTTTTTTGTTAGATTTTTTTTTTTTTTTTTAAAAGTTTTTAGGGGGTTTGGGTTTGCCCGATAAATTTGCTACAAAAATTTAAAAATTACTTTGGGTTTTTTAATGGCTTATTATAAAAATTATCTGCAAAATTTTTTGCGGATAGATCAATTTGCACAAAATTGGGTTCAGTGAAATCTTCTTTTAAAAGCTATCGATTTGGGGTTACCACGGGGGTTCTTTTCTTGAAACCTATCTTGTTTTTATTTTGTACATGATCCCCCTAGCCTTTGTCCCTAATATTTCAAGTTGTTCAGTATGCAGATAAAATTTTGGGTATTTGGAAAAAATACGTCATTTTGGAAAAACACGAAAAAAAGAGTGGGTCATTTTGTTGAAAAATTTTTTTATCGGAAGAATTAGATAAATTCTGTTGTTTTTTATGAAAGAAAAAAAAGATTAGAATTATCCGCAGAAAAAAAGTGTCTTGTGCTTTTTTAAAAACGGTGAAAACGGGGTTTTAAAAATTTCCCCAAAACTGAAAAATTTGAAGGAAAGGTGCTTCAATACAAACAAAAATTTTCCCAAAATTCCCCTTTGGTTTTATTTTTAACTAGAAAATTGGGAAATTTGGGAAAATGCACCTTTAACCCAAAAGATAATGAAGCTAGGAAAAGACTTAATTTCCCCAAAGATAATAAGTTCTCAGGCCTTTGGGGTAAGACAATACGCTCTGATAATCTGGCTCTGTCCTTGGGTTTCGTTCAAAATTAATATTTGGCAAAAATTTTTTTTTTCTGTGCAGATTATTACTTAAAAAATTACAAAGTCTAGACAGTAAAGCAGTAAAGATAGCTCTTTGGGGTTTCCCGGGTCATGCAAATACAGCTAATACTATAAAGAAGCTCATTTATATTTTTCTGTTTAGCGAAAAAATGGCAGTATCAAAATATGTGGTTCCCTTTGTTTTTCTTTTCCAAATTCAGTAAAAGAGGAAATATTTATTATTCAAGACACTGATTTTTCCCCAAACCCGGGGGCGCAATATTTCAATTTTTTGCAGCCCAAATTTAAAAAAAAAAACCCGGGCAATTTATGGAAAAAAAATGACAAACATATATCAAAAAATTCCAATTTTTTCCCCATTGTTCCAAAAATTACCTCCTTTTTGGGAAAAAAAATTTCAGCTAAATTTGCTTTTTTTACACGGGAAAAAAGAAAAATGAAGTTTTAAAATCTTCTCACCGTTGATGTAAAAAATCCCCTTAGAAAATAATTATTTCTAAAACACTTTAAAAAAATGTATTTCTGACGGTCCTGGGAAAAAAAAATCAAGGGAAAAGTGGGCTGCATTGGGAATTCCCACTTTAAAAAAATTCAAAAAACTTTTCCCCCTTTGGACAACATTTTTTATTTTTAAATTTTGAAAAATTTTTTGCAATTTTTTATGGCTTTTAATTTTTTTTTCTGATACTGCTATTGAAAGTTTGCCAAAAAACTGTTTTTTCGTTGACTCAAGGCAGTGTTAAAAGGCATTAAAGTCCGGGATGGTAAAAAAAAAGGAATTTATATTTTTATTTGGATAAAATTTTTCCGGGTACATTCTATTTTCAAGCGAGGCATTTAGCATAAAATTTTTGCTGGATCCCCTCTCATTGTGGAATTTTTTTGAATGAGCTGGGTTTAAATTTTTTGGCAAAACAAGGTGGGCCCCGGGAAAAAAAGTTTCTGAATGTTTTTTTTAAAAAAAAATTAAAAAACCCTTTCTTTTTCGGGCTTATGAAATTCTTCTAAGTTTTAAGAATTTCATACCCTTCAAAGATCAAGAAAAAAATTATCAGCAGTTTTTCCCTTGCCCACGGAAAAGAAATTCTAATAAATAAACCCGGAAATTAAAAAGCAGGGAAACTTAAAAATTCAAAAATGGGAACATGTTGTTTTTTCTATTCCACCTTTTAGTCCCCATTTGTTGTTTGATTTCCCCAAATTCCTTTTTTGACTGGATAAAAGGAAAGGTTTTTGATATTCATAAGAAAATGCCCCTAGCAAGAAATTTTTATGGGCTCTCAGCAAATTCCCTTTTGTCAGTTGTGAAATCATATATTTTTTACCTGTAAAAAATTACTGTAATTACATATATTATATATATATTTTAAAATATTTTATAATGATCTGAAAGTGTATTGTATTTTTTATATATGTAATTTTTAAAATATAAAAATATATAAAATTATATATTTTTTTAATTTTATGTTTTTTATATTTATTTTGTATGTATATATTTAAATAAAATTTTTTGTGTGTGGATGTGGGTGCTGTAGGGGGAGAGAAAAGGGAAAGAGAAAAGAGAAGTGGGGAGAGAGAGGAGGAGGGGGTGGGGGGGGAGAGGTGGGGAAGGGGCGGAGGGGAGAGAAACTGCGGGTGTAAATATAAAAAGTAAGAATGCGGGGGGTTTTCTAAATCCCATGTATTTAATAGACATTAAAACCCCAAAAAAAAAACAAAAACACCCACACACAAACCCCCCACACACCCCACACAACACAAAACACACCCACACCCCCCCCATTTTCCCCTAAACACACCCCCAAAACCCCCAAAAACCCCCAAACCCCACCTTTCTTTTTCCCCCAAACACCCCACGCAATTTCTTACTTTCTTCCTCTTTAAAAACCACCCCCACATACTTTTTTTTTCCCCTAAACACACAAAAACATTACTTTTTCCCCCTAAACCAAAACAAAAAACACTACTTTTTTTCCCCCAAACCCCACCAAAACCCCCCACACTTATTTCTTTCCCCAAACACAACAACCACTTTCTTTCTTCCCCCAAACACAACCCCACACCACCTTTTTTCTTCCCCTAAACCCCACACACACACTTACTTTTTTCCCCTAAAACACACCACACCCCTTACTTTTTTCCCCTAAACCACCCCACCACACACAAACACCCCACACACAAACACACACACACACACACCCCACACACCCCAAAACCCCAAAAACAAAAAACCCCTTACTTTCTTCCCCTAAACACCAACACAAACAAACACACAAAAAAAACCCCTTAAATTTATTCCCTAAAAAACCCCCACGCACAAAAACTTACCCTTTTTTCCCCCCAAACCCCACCCACACCAAAACCCACACCACACACAAACACACACCCCACACACACACACACACACAAACAAACCCCAAAAACACTTCCTTTTTCCCTAAACACACACCCACACACACACCCAAACCCCCCACACACACACCCCCCACACAAAACACCCCCACACCCCCCACCCACACAAAACCCACACACAAACACACACACACAAACCCCTTTTTTCCCCCAAAAACCACCACAAACAAAAACCCCCAAACACACTTACTTTCCCTTTTCCCCAAAAACCCCACACGCACACCCACTTAACCCTTTTTTCCCCCAAACCCCCCAACCCCACAAAACACACACAAACACTTTCTACCCCCCAAAGACACACACACCACACCACAAACAAAAAAAACAAACACCCCTTACCCCCTTTTTTCCCCCCCAAACCCCACACCAACACAAACAAAAACACAAACACTCTTTTTTCTTCCCTAAACCACCCCACAAAAAAACAACAAAAACCCACTTTCGTTCTTTTTTTAAAACACAGCACACACACAAAAAAAACACCAAACACATTTCTTTTTATTCCCCAAACACACCCCAACACAAAAAAAACACCAAACCAAAACTTACTTTCTTTTTCCCCAAAAACACACACACACACACACACACCAAAACACACACACACCCAAAAAAAAACACACACACAACACACCCACACACCACACCACAAAACACACACACCTTTTTTTTCTTTCCCCCCCCCCCCCCCAGACACTACCAAATTCCCCCCCCTCACTTTTTTCCGTCGATATCACAAATTGAAAAAAGACGTTTAATTTGGGTTTCAACTTTACACACACACACAAAACCACACACCCACACACACACACACACAACACAACACACAACACCACACACACACCACACCCACAACACCCCACACACCATTATATATATAAAATTATAAAATACCTCGATGTTAAACCCCAACACACCACATCCCGATATCAAAACACACACCACACTTTTCTCGATATTAAACACACACAACACCACACACAAATCCTCGATATCAAAACACACACACACACACAACACACACACAACCACACACACACACAACACACACACAAAAACACACACAACACACACACACCTCGATATGAAACCATACACCAGCACAACCACAAAACACAAAAAACCAAAAACACACACACACACACCCCCAAACACCACAAGGCTGCGCCAGTTTTCCCCTCTCCCCCTCCTTCACGCTTGGAAAAAAGTAATAAACCCATTGTCAGCTATTGTTTTACCATCATTGTCATTTAAAAAAAAGAAATAATTATTAGTTCCCTTCGGCTGAAAACTCAAGCTGTTGAATAGACAAGGACAATAATTATAATCTAATACCAATCATTGCCCCACGTTTTCTCACTATGTGCTCTGGTCGGTCTGTCTGTCTGTCGTTTCCCGTTTGTCTGTCGTCTCCTTTAAAAAAAAGACAAAAAACGCAAAAATGGACAAAATTAAGTGCATAATCAAGTTGGATATATAAGGCAGGGTTTATCAAATGTATGGTGTTTTGAAAAAAGAGAAAAAGGAAGTAGAATACAAATGTTTTTTGTGTACATCACTTTTAGCCAAAATAGATAATAATTATTGTTGTGTTTTGTTGGTAAATAAGTTACAGACTTAATGGCAATAAAATATTCGAATCTGAATCTGAAACGAATCTGAAATTTTTTCTTTCTCCTTTTTCTCCCCCCCCCTCCCCCCCCCCCCCCCCCCCCCCCTTCCCCCCCCCCACCCCCCCCCACCCCCACCCCACCCCCCCCCCCTGAGGGGCTTCCCCTCTCCCCGCTCTTTTTCTTTTCCTTTTTTTTTTCCTCCCCCCCCCCCCCCCCCCCCCCCCCCCCCCCCCCCCCCACCCCCCCCCCCCCCCCCCCCCCCCCCCCCCCCCCCCCCCCCCTGGGCCCCAATTCCCAAAACTTCGTTTAAAAAAATCCTTTTTTGGGATTTTTTAAAAAAAAGGAAAAAAATCCCCCCCCCCCCCCCCCCCCCCCCCCGGGATTTTAGGCCCTTTTTGGTTACCCCTTTTGGGAAAAAAGGATGAAAAAAAACAAAAACTGCCGCACGGAAAATGGAGAAAAAAAACACATAAGTCTTATTTTAATTTTTAATAAAGAAAGAAAATGAACATACCCCCCCACCCCCCCCCCCCCCTCCCCCCCCCCCCTCTCCTGTTCCCTTCTTGGTTCCTTTCCTTTCCTGATCCTAAAAAGGTTTTTTTTTCATACAAAAGGGAAAAAGGGGTAAAATGAAGAACACACCACCACATCAGGGACGGGGAGCACACAAACAAGAAAAAAACACCTTACTCTCTCAAAATCAATCAAGTGAACAGCCCTAAAAGAAAACAACCAACACCAAAAATAACACCAACACACAAAACAAAACAAACACAACACAAAAAACACCCCCCCCAAACAAACAAAACCAACAACCAACCAAACAACCAACCATGATATATCCCCCCCCTAAAAACCCACCTTTTTCCCCTAACCACACACCACCCACACCAACACAAACCACCACACACACAAAACACACACACACAAACCCCCCACCCCCACAACAACCACACACACAAAAACATAAAAAACCCCACACACCCCCACCATCCACCACAACACCAAACCCCCCCCCAGAAAAAAAAAACATCCCAAAAAAAAATACCCCCCCCCCCCCCCTTTTTAACACTACACACCACCCACCACCCCAACCCACACAAAAAAACAAAAAAACACACTCCTTGTCACTTTTAACCCTTTCGTCATTTCTCCCACTAAGGTTAAACAGAAAACCCCTTTTGAACAGAAGGACTATAATTATAAAACTAAAATGTCAATTTCCCAGATTTTACACTTTAAATAATATGTCAGTTGCGTGAGAAGGAAACAAACCCCCCCCTCCCAACCAAAAAAAAAAAAAGAAGAAAAATAAAGGCGGCGGGAAAAGAAAAAAACCTGATCCGTGACCCCAGTTTGTCTGGACAGTTTTACCTATTTCTTTTGCTCGGGGAATTCTGGAAAAAATAAACTAATACCGTTTGGCAGGGGGGGGGGGGGGGGGGGGTGGGGGGGGGGGGGGGGGGGGGGGGGGGGGGGGGGGGGCGGTTTTTTCCCCTCTTTAGCATTTTTGGAAAACCCTTTGGATTAGAGATTAAGAAAAATTTTTTTTTTTAACTAAAAAACAGGGGGGGAAAAACCCAAAACCTTTAACTTAAAACCCAAAAATTTTTTTTTAAAAAAAAACAAAAAAAATTTCACATCCAACAAAAACCCATTCTTTGTGTGTGTGTGGTTGGGGTTGGGGGTGGTGTATTTTGGGGTGTTGGGGTTTAAGAGTTGTGTTGGCATGAAGATGTGTGTGTTGTTTTGTGGGGTGGGGGTGTTGGTTTTGTTTGAAAGAGGAGAGGGAGGGGGAGGAGAGAAAGAGAGAAGAAGAGAGGGAAAGAGAGAGAGAGAGAGAGAGAGAGAGAAGACAACAGACACAGGACAGAGAGAGACAAAAAAAAAACACAGGACAACAAAACAACCCCAAAAGAGACAGAAGAGACAGAAAGACAGACACCATACACCAACACACACATAACCCACACACGCGCGCGCGCGCGCGTGAATGATATAAAGAAAAAAAAAAAAAAAAAAAAAAAAAACAAAAAAACCACCACCCAAAACACACACACACACCCCACACCACACACACACCAAAACCACACACACACACACACACACACACACACACACGGGGAAAAAAAAAAGAAAATACTTTTTTATTCTGTGTTTCCGGTGTTAAAATTTTGAAGCCGAAATAAAAAATTAATAATTAATCTGATAACATTTCCGGCTTTTACTCAGACCTATAGTACTTTCGGGTTTTTTTTTTCCAGCGACATAAATGGACCCCACCCAAACACACACACAAAAACACACCCCAAACACAAAAACACACACACACACAAACACACACACACACAACACCACAACCACACCACACACAAAACACACAAAAGACCTTGGACGGTTTACTCACGCCCCTTTTCCCCTTTTTTTCCCCCCCCCTCCCCAAAATTCTTTCCCCCCCCTCCCCCACTTTTTTTTCCCCCCTGCCCCCCATCCGGCCCCACCCAACTTTTTTTTTTATTTTCAGTTTTTCCCGGGGGTGTGTTGTGTTGTGTGTGTGTGTGGGGGGGTTTGTGTGTGTGTGTGTGTGGGTGTGTGTGTGTGGGGGGGGTTTTGTTTTGTGTGTGGGGGGGGGGGGGGGGGGGGGGCAGGTGTGTGTGTTTTTTGTGTGGGGTGTGTGGGGGGGTGAAAAGTGTGTGGTGTGTGTGGGGTGTGTGTGTGTGTGTGGGGTGGGGTTTTGGGGGGGGTGAGGGGGAGAGAGAGAGTGTGTAATGGGGTTTTCTGTTTTATGTGTTTTATGTTGAGTGTTTTGTATGTGTGTGTGAGTTTTATGTGTTTTGGGGGAATGTGAGTGTTTTTGGGGTGTCTGTGTGGGGTGTGGGGTGGGGTGTATGTGTGTGTCTGAGTGTGTTTAGTGGGGTTTGTGTGGTGTCCCCGTTGTGTTTTGCTGAGTGTGTTTTGTGGGTCTTTTTTTGTGTGTGTTGGGCGGGGTGTTTTGTGCGCTGCGTGTTTTTGTGTGTTGTCTGTTTTGTTTTTGGGGCTTTTGGTGGGGCTGTTTGTGTGGTTTTGCCCATTTGTTGTGTTGTCTGTGTTGTGCCCGTTTTTTCTGTGTGTGTGGTGTGTTTTTTGTGTGTGTTTTGAACACCCCTGGAGGGATTTTAACAAAGGGAAAGGTTTTAAAGCTTGGTGTGTTTTTTTTGTGTGTGTTTTTGTGTGTGTGTGTTGGGGTGTTTTTGTGTGTGAGTAAGTGTGTGTTGTTGTTGTTGCTGTTGTTGGTCTTTTTCTTTTTCCGTTTGTTGGGTTTTTTGTTGTTGGTGTGTGTGGCGCGCGCCTGTGTGTTGGCGTGCAGGTGCGTGCGTGCTTTGGCGTGCGTGCTGGCACGCGGGGTGTTGTTGTTATGTTTTTGGCTTTCTTTTGTAGGTGGGGGGCGTGGGCTCGCGTGCGTGTTGTGTGTGGTGTTTGTTTTGTGTTTTGGTGTGTGAGTGTGTGTAGTCTTTGAAATAACGCCAAAATTGATTGGACAGAAAAAAAAAACCCAAGTACATAAAATGACTCCTATAAACAATTTAAAATAACGGAATTTAAAAAGCAATTTATGAATACAGAAAAAATTAACAAAAACGTTACTTAGTTTTAACTCGTATTGGGCGGGATTGCCAAAAAGGTTTTTTTTTCGAGTTGAAAAGGGGCAAAATGTTTTTGAAAACTTGCGCATTCAAAAAGTATATCTTGATTTGTAAATTTTTACCCAAGGGGAACGAATGCATTTTTACTAAATTTTTTTTTTATAAGCGCCCAATTTATCCTCTAAAACGATGTGATCTTCCTGTCTGTCTTTTTTGTCTCTGTCTGTTTGTCTCTGTCTCTGTCTGTCT